>JAWWLV010000001.1:30192108-30202790 GCA_035041135.1 Platyrinchus mystaceus | reverse complement strand
GTGACCTTCTCTTAGATGGATGGCCTTAGGGGCTGACGAGCTCCATCTACCCAGGGGACCCTGAAGCAGGACCGGGACTTGAACCTGCGACCTTGGTGCTGAGAGCGCAGCATCTTAACCGCTAGGCCACCAGGGGTCCCCTGTTATAAGTACTCTGATGTATAAATGATATTCTGATATTGCCCAGTGAAGCTGTGGCTGCCCCATCCATGAAAGGGTTCGAGACCAGGTTGGATGGAGCTTTGAGCAATCTGGTCTAGTGGAAGGTGTCCTATCCATGGCAGGAAGGTTGGAACTAGATGATCTTTAAGGTCCTTTCCAACCCAAACCATTCTGTGATTCTATGATAAAACTGAAAACACCTTTTCTTTGCTGCTAGAGTAGAATCCAGGGTGAATTATTTAAGCATTCAGAAGATCAAGGCCAGGTGATGTTTGATACGTGAGAGAAACTGGATGCTGCATGTATCGAGTAGCCTGTGCTGTGGGTGAATAGGTGTATCCTGGAGAGACTGTGGGTTCACCACATCCTGTTATCGCTACCATGTACCAAAACCCATGGGAAGTGCAAGGGAAATCCCAAATAACAGGTGACTGTGGATCCCATACAAGGCTACTCTGGGGAGGAAGAAACATGAACTGCAAGGAACACTGAAAAAGCTGGGATTGTTCAGGCTAGAGAAGGTTTAAGGGGAGGCATTGACATGTGAATACATAAAATATGTAACAGAGGAAAAGTTTAGGCCATTCACTATATCCAACATAAACAGGACATGAAGTAACATCCTTAGATGTTACAGGAGACTAGATACTGGGAAAAAAACACTCAGATTTTAATAGAAAAGCTACTTAGGACTAGTTTAGCCTGTCTTGAGGGATGGTGGGATCTCCATCAGTGGCAATTTTATGAGGGGTATACTAACACCTAGATTTAACACCTGACATTGATGCTGCAGCCAGCCAGTTGATGTGGGCAAGGATCTCCATAATCTGTTTTCCTGTCAAACTCTGTGTGCTTATAGAAAAATATTGATGTGTGAGCATTTTACCCACACCCAGGAATGCAAGTAACAAACCTCATGGCCCTCTGACAGTGAAACTAATGGTTTGGTCCAGTGTTCTGAGTTCCTGTTGCTGAAGAAAAAGGGCTGAGTGGATGCTGTGTTTCGATGATAGGGGAATCCAGATTTTAGGGATCCTTATAGGAAGTTACAAATACTGTAACTCCATGGCATGTGACAACCTTCTGATAAGAGCTCTGAAAGTTCAAATATATTCAGAAGATGTGGCTGTTGTAACTTGGTGATTGCTGGGTTTATGCCAGGTGCACTTTAGGGTAGCTGATGAAACCAGCTGGATCAGCTGTCATCTGCATCACTCACAGGTGGCATAATGCCCATACCCCCCAAGCTGTGCTCTGGGAATTCAAGAGCAGGATCACCATCTTGCCACATCAGATCAATTTTTTACTAAGTTGTGAATTGCTGGTGCCAGGATCTGGTACTGCTGAGCTTCTGGAGATGGCTTGACCCCACCTTATCCAAGAGTGTATGATTCCCCCTGGAATGGGCAGACACATCTGTCTGAGGAAGGCCATGGCACACTTAGCACTGCCTAATTAGTAGTGGTCCAAAGTGAAGCACTTTATTTTTTCCTTTTCATCCTCTCTTCTGGCACTCCAGCTACCAATAGGCTAGAGCATTTGGAACGAGTACCAGGGGTGTGTTGTTTCTGTTTTATGTTCAATGTCTCTGATTTATTCATGCCTTCTGCAAATGGGTCAGTTTTTTAGATGTGTCATTCTGCAAGGATTTGCCCACTGATTTCTGCAGAGACACACTGGTATCTGAGTTATTTACAAACACTTTATCTGTGAATTTCATCCATGTGTATAGTGCAGCATACTGTTCATTCTTCTTACTATTATTACGTCAAGAAAAATCAGACAAATTTGGAGTCCTAAGCTGGGACTTTGCAGCAGATGTGCCTGGATTTGAACATGGTTGATATGGACTCAAGGATGTGATGGCACTTATTAATGCAACAGAAAAACATCTCTGACTGACTTTGTACTCTAAAGAACTGTATAATGCGGCTCCTTTGCATGTCCACACAAGACTTTTTTTCTAAATCTTTCCTTGCGGTCTTGATAGTGCCCTGCTGGGCAAAACACTCTTCACTGGCACTAGTCCATGTGCTATTTGCTTCATTGTAACTGTACTGGTTGCTATTTACCACCAAGTTCTTTGCTTAAAATTAGGATTATGAGTAGATCTCCCACATGTGTATCTTTACAGCTAGTCTTTCTATCCTTGAATACCTATGCCAGGTAAAGTTATTTCAGCTAGGAAATAATTTTTTCTTAGGGGATCAGTCTCTGCAGTGCTGCAGTTTTGCCAGGATATGAGAGCTGTGTACCTGAGGGGGTTTTAGTGCCATTTCTATATGAGGTAGTTAAACTGATGTCATGTTTCAAAGAGGTGACAGTGATGTTGAATAATTCCCATGGCTTAGCCTAGGCTCAGGTTCATCTGACATAATTTGAAAGTCTGCGTGGAGTGCTTAAGTTAATGAATTCATTTTCCAGAGCTCCCTGTATAGCCAAAAGGAGGCAGAGGTTTCCTCAGGGGTGATTCAGAGCACGTAAGTTACAACCAGAAGCACCACTGACTGCTGAGGGGATTTGCAATGTCCATCCTTCTCTGTTAGACATCTCAGTTTGGTATATAAAATTAGGTGGGGTGTCCTCAGGATTGTATCCTACTGGTCTCAGCATCCTCTTGGGAAAACTTCCTCCCCGTTTTCTGATATGGAAAGCTTACCCAACAGGAAAGGGGGGCAACAGTCTCCTCGTAAAACTTGTGGTCTTGTTTCAGGAGAAAGATGAGATAACACCTCAGATGGAGGCCAGTTCCACCAGCCTCAAAAAGCTCAAGTTTGGGAAGCTGAAGGTGGTACGTCGGCGCTTGCTACAGAGGTATGAGCACCAGCCCTTCATCTCCTGCCTGGCTGGGTTCTACAGCTGCCGGTGGAAGCGGTACCAGCGCCAAAGGACTGAGCCTGGGAAATGCTGCTGCAAGATGGTAAATCAGCTCACAACCAGTACAGAGATGGATTTCTGTAAAGGGCCAAGGCAGTTCAGGCAGATAAGGGTTGATGTCATGCCATCCCAGCCCAACATCATTTGGAGCCCACTGAGATCTGTCAGGATGTTAGATTTCGTACTAAGTGCTTGATGAATTGCTGTGTTTCCGTGGCAAGCTTGTTTTATCTGTGCCGCCATGCAGCAACCAAATGTGTGGTGGCAGGGAAGGACTTGCACCGAACCCTCCTGTCTAGTGAAACATCTCAGAGCCATGGAATCCATGTAAAGAATTAACATTAGGGGAGGGTGTGCAGTAAGAATTGCAAAGATAACTGCTGCACAGTATGGTCTCCTCTCATACGAGGTGGTTAAAATCCTGTTCATTTGGGAAGTTATGAGTTTTCCCTGAAAAAAAATAACTCTGAGTACACTTTTGAGGACATTCCCCTCGTCACAAGGACAGGGAGGGAATTCCTGTCTATATTTAGTTCAGTTAGAATTCTAACAGTAGGCCACATATTTTCGGGACAGCCTAAAAGTACCTGCCATTTGCTCTGATTGCTTTGGGATAGCCAAGGCTCTGACCACTTGTCCTTCCTCTCCCTCTCCAGCGGGAATGCCTGTTTTTCCCATTGCTCATTGTAGCTTTCTGCTTTTCTCTGGTCTTTCTATACACATGGAGTGAAGGGAAAAACGACTACAACAACTTTGACTGGTAAGTACCATCTTTTCCTCCTCTCCCACCCCTTAAGCAGGTCACCAGGGTGACTGGGAAGGGATGAGCACGCTCCTCAGCATCTGTGCTGCAACAGGGCACTTTAGCCATGAAGCAAAGATTTGGCATTTTAAACTCTTGGTTACAGCATCCAAACTGAATTTCCAGACACTTCAGAGGTGCTGAGACTCTGCCTTTTGCTTGGCTACAATTTTTAGGTGTGTGAATTTGGAAGAAAGGGGAGAATCATCATCCCAAAAATTGTGAGTGAAAGGGGTTAAGTAGCTCTTTCCTTCTCTGAGTCCCTTTCCCCCACCTTTCCCCATTCCACCTGAAGAAATGTAATGGCTGGAATTTGAGTCATTGCACCAGCTAACTTTCTGAAAGAGAATTCCATGTTCCCAGACTCAAAAGTAAGAAATGATCGTCAGAGATTTATGCATGTCCTTTCCTTCTGTATTACGTAGGCAACAGTTATGCAAATCTGGCCTCTAAAACTAAATTAAAACTGCTCAGATAGTATGGGAAGGAAAGGTGTATTAGTCTGGTGGTTAATGCAATCAGGGATTTTGGGAAGGAGGCTCTTAATCACTTTTTCATGTTACATGGTAGGTTATCCCTCCCTCTTTCTTTGTTTTATTGCTTTGAAAATTTCAGAATTTCAAAGAACAGGGCTCCTCCAGTCCATATGCTAGCCACAAACACTATTACAATATTTTATTGCTTTCTAGGTATAACTATGGGAATCTGGGCTTCTGGTTTCTCTGGTCTCTTGTTATCCTTATACTGGCTTCAATCTTGTTCACATACATCTCACTGTTACTGGTAAGTAATGCTCCTTGTAAGCTGACCTTGACTTGTAGTCCTAAAAAGGAAACAGACTAAAGCTCAGTCTGGCCCACCATACAATCTGGAGACAGTGGATGCCTGGGGAAGATTTCGAGCACAACGATTGTTTATGGTACTTTCTCCCCATATCTACCTGCAAATGACCAGTTTTAGCTCAGGGGTCTCTGAGATAGAGTTTCTGTGATGGTTTTGATGGTTTGCCTTTGATAAATGTGTCCAATCTCTCCTTGAACACAAGGAAAGCTGAGCCAGCAGTGGCTGGATTTAGATTTAGAGGAAGCTAAAAATTGTTGCTTTGGCAGCAGGGAAGTATGGGACTCTGAGTCATGTAGCAGTGGTGATACGTCATCACAGCTGAGTTATTCTTCTAATCCTGGAAAAAAGGGTTCTTTAGAGGAAAAAGAATATTATCACTGAAGCTATCTTGACTCACTCTGCTTTGCTGGAGGTTTTTCTCCAGGTAAAGACTACTGATATGGTCACAAAAACTCTGCTGAAGGTTATGCTGAAAGAGGTTCCTGAAATCTTCACTTTTCCAAATCCTATTAAATTTTCTCTTTAGTTCTAATCTGCTGTCTGCTTTGGTTACTGAAAATATATCAAACCCAAACTTTCCCTAAAATTTCTACCTACTCATCCCTTTCCTTTGTCCTTTCCCTCATAAGGAATCTCCCAAATAAAGACAGATCTGCATCTGTGTTTCTACCTTCTGCATCCAGAGCTATAGGGTAAGAAATCACTTTAACTCCAGACACTGGAGTCCACATTTAGTCTTATGCCTGCTCCAACTTTCATTTTGAAATGCCAGGTGCTGAGAGTAAGGTTATGGCTTTGTCTCACCTCTGTGACCAAGACAACCACCTTTTATCATCCACTCCTGCTGTTCTTACCCATTCCCTGATGTGTCATCATATAGTCAGTCTGTAAATTGCTCATGACAGGGAATGTCTTTTGGCTTTGTCCATGCAGTGCCTAACACAGATGGTTTCTGGGACTCTTTGTTCCTACTGAAGTACAAGTAAATAGTGGTTTTATTCTAGTGCTAGTAATACCCCCCCCAAAGTGAAAAATAGGACAGTTGCTTGGCCATGCCCACAGCAATCAATAACATCACAAAAGATGTGGACTAACTGACATCTGATTAGGATAAACAACAACAATTTCTTACAAGGATTTGTAACACCCTGGTGGCTCTAGGGCTCAAGGATTATTATTTAGCAAAGCCTACCTGCTTTTCCAGTGGCCATACAATACTGTGGGTGGTTTGATGGTTACAATGCTACTTTGGGCAACTCGGAGCTCTGCCAGAGATGATCATGTGACAGAGATGCATCTGAGATTGTGCCTCAGTGGTTGTGGATCTGGAGTCAACCTCAGGATCATTCCAATGCCCCATAGCACATACTAGAAACTGGCTTTACATGATTTCCTGGGCTTGAGTAGCCTGAAGACCCCTGGGGCTGGTGTGTCAGCCTGGTCATGTTCTGTCTGGATCCAAACAACAGCCAATGTCCAAGCAGTGGACTTTCTTAGAGAAGTTTCATGTCTTTGTGATGACCACAAACTGTCAGGGCAGGTGATTGGCAAAGTAAAATCAGGAAGGAAGATGGAAGTTATGAAGTGAAACTTGTGCCCTGCATCGCTTAGTTCAGTCCTGGTCTCACTCTTTATTTTGTAGATACATCCTCCTTCTCTCCTCAAGCCTCTCAGTTCTGTCTAATGGGGCTAACAACATTTGCCTTCCTCAGAAGGGTGAACACAGATAAACCTGAAATAATACAAATAGTTTGGACAGTATCAGACAGCAGGAGAAACACTTGAAGATGTTCCTCTGCTGTGAGGACAACCTCTGCAGTGAAGTTCCATTTTATCCTTGCTTTCACAAAGCTGTTAAGTGACCCAGCCAAAGCTGTTTGGTGTTTCCAAGGGTACTTGCCCTGATTGATTGCATCACTGTGCCACCATGTCTTATGTGGCAAGATTGCTGCATACATCTATGTTGAGTGGTGGTGTTGGGAGGCATGAGGCTGTTCCTTAAATAGGATTAGGTCTTGAAGGAAAGGGAAGCGAGGAAAGTTATCATTTATGTTCCCACTGTCTCAAAGCATGAAGGGTATTGTAACAGCTGTGGATGGATAATGCTCATTGCAGCAGGGCTCTTTCAGAAAAAGACTCTACCAGGAATCCACCCCTCCATCACTCTTTGCAGAGCTTTCCTTTCACTGAAGGCTTTGATGGACCACCCAGCAAAACACTGGGAACATCATAGGCTAGTACGTGTAACTCAGCCCTTCCACTTCTAAATAAATCTGTGTGGGCATTACACGATAGCTGGATTGCTCTAATATGTTTCAAATAACTGGCCAAATATGTTGCTGCCACAAGGGATTATATTCCAAGTTCTGGTTGAACAGTGTTAGATGGAGACTATCCCCACACTTGTTGCAGGAGGGAGTGGAGGCCTTCACCTATGCAATATAGCAGAAAAGGAACAAAGGGTCTTTTTTCTTTTTTTTTTCTCCTGAAATAACTTATTTAAATGGGGCTGACTTAGGATCTCTAGCAGTATTTCAGTTCTCTCTGAATTGCTCCCACTGTTACTCATCATATAATGGGTATAGGGTTGCATTAAAGGAACTCAGTGTGCCAGGAATCACTTAAAGACTGATCTGTATTCACTGCTGAGTTTATCATAGAATCATAAAATGGTCTGGGTTGGAAGGGACCTTCAAGATTATCTAGTTCCCACCCCCTTATCATGGGCTGGAACACCTTCCATTAGACCAGGTTGCTCAAAGCCCCATCCAGCCTGGACTTATATCTTGCTTCAAATCAGCATGATCTTGGAAAGAGAGTGTGTTTGTAGATGGGTGGGAAACAACTTACATTCCTTTTCAGTTATGGTTCTGGAGAGAAGATCCTCTTTCCCTATGTCTATATGTCTGTTTTCATACAATCCCACTTTCCTATAGTCTGGAGGGAGTTGCATCATAAATGATCCTCCTCAGTGGAGTACTGATGTCTACTAACTGATAGTTTTCTCTAAGCCCTGATATCTGGTGATACTGGTCCCCAAATTATTCTTTAGAGTGGTCAGGAAGCTCACCCATAGACCTGTGCGTTTTCACAGTGGCAAAGTGGTGCTCTTGGTGAAATTGGTATGCAGGTTCATTGGTTGCTTAGGTCTGGAACAACGTGAAGAAACTCCATCAAAGCCATGGACTGATTTTCCTCATCCTTGGCTTCTTGGTGTTTAAGGCATCTTGGGTTTTCCCCTGTCTTGGCTGGGCTTTGTACCATGGAACAGGAACCCTCCCCAAGGGCTCCAACCTCCCATCAGAGGGAAGGAACATGCCAAACACCAAAAACTGGAGTAATTTAATCTCCAAGAGAATTTTCTCTGGTCTGAGATGTGCCTGTCTCTTGCATTCCCTGTGGTTACTTTGCTGTTCTATATTTTTGTGCTGCTTTGGAGGCATTTTTTATTCCCTGGCCTCTCTCTCATGGTTGTTATGCCTCTAATCACAACCAATGCACAGAAAAGAATCAGAGTTAGTGCTGTATTGGTTTACACAATAGCTGTTGACCCTGGCCATCAATCCTCTTTCAAAGTCTGTACTCACCAAAAAAAAAAATCATTGAAAGTGAGTACTCCAAAGTGCCCAATTATCTGTTACCCATGAAAAAGTCTTTGATCCTGCAGGGCAGCCTTGACACGTGCTTGGACATTTCAGAAGCATTTTTACTGTAGCAATAAACATTTATGTGCATGCACCTGTCCTGCAAACAGCTTTGACATTGTACAGGAAGACCTAGTGTAAAGTAACTTTCCAATGCGAAAATAATTCCAGAAGTACCTCACTGAATACCCGTCATCATCTTCCCCCAGGACGCATACAATTTCTTCTTGATTTCCCAGGTCCTCGCCATGTGTTTGCTTGCAGAAGGTCAGCAGCTGTACCTGCACTGGAGTCACAAGGTGGGGAGAGTCAGGGATTTCTGGTAACTCTAATCTGTGCTTTAAATTAATTGAGTCTGTGGTATTTCTTTGCATGCCTCTTAGACTATGGGAAAGAAGAAAGAGAAGGAAGAGGTTAATCTTATGAGGATTTAGATGTCCATAAGAATGATATCTCCACCTGAGCTGATCACTCAAATTCCTATTGCAGTCAGTGGAGGGAAATGAGTCCTCTGAGGATGCAATTCATCCAGCTGGTCATAGGCATCTAAATTAAGATGAGATGAATCACACTCAAAGTACCTTTTTTCCCCACCGACTCTCAAAGGTGCCTGCAGTGACTCATTCAGGTGAAGATGTCTAACGCATCTACATATGGTAACATGAAGTCAAAAGCAAAGTTTCCAGGAGAAGCACAGCATGATTTTCTGTAGCAGACCCCAGCAACAGTGAAAAAAGTGTCTGCTCTATATGCAGAAGAGAAATACGGCTTTTCCAAGGCATCCTGATGCCTCATGCCTTTTGGTCTTTGGATGGTACCCTGAAAGTGTTCAAGGCCAGGCTGGATGGGGCCTAAGCAATCTGATCTAGTGGGTGGCATCCCTTCCATGGTTGGAGCTAGATGATCTTTAAGGTCCCTTCCAACCCGAATGGTAGAATTCTATAATTCTCTAATTCTATTCTATGACTTGGGAAATGCCACCTGGAGTTTTGAAGGCACAAAAATAAATGTTCAGAGATTTGTTCCTGCAAAGTTATGTGTTAGAATCATCATCCTTAAGTAATTCTTGGGGCTATGTAAGGCATTTGAGAAATGCTCCTCCAGCCATGCAGTCTAGGATAGAATGTAATGTGCTTGCAAATCCTGCAGTGGAAGGGAATAGCTGAATGTGTGGATAATGATCCTGTATTTCTTTATTTAAATAGTAGAAACTGAAGGATCTTTACTATTGAGAACAGGATTCCAGAAGAACCAGAAAGATGTAGAATAATTTGTAAAAAAAAAAAAAAAAGGCATTCTTGGGTGCAAGACATTAGGGATAGATTACTCAGGTGTTGATCCATAGAAGATCCCCTGAAGAATGGTAGGGCCTCAGTATAATTTCTGCTTGCCCACAGTTGTCAGCAGATAGATGATGTACCAAGAAGGGCCTGCCATCACCACTGTGCTGGTACCAAACCAAACAAGAAGTTGAAAACTAGGCTAAGATGCCTCCTCACCTTTTTGATTGAGAAGTGAACTCTCATGTCGTCATTATGGGAATGTTTGCTGTTGCTGAAGCCTGTTGCAAAGTAGCTCATAGCATAAGGAATTTTTTTACTGTCCCTTTTGGATGTAATTTGTCACTTCTGACTTTAGAAGTGATGAATTCCAACTGCAGGTTAGGGATTTAATGTAAGCTGGTCACCTAGGCTCCATCCATATCAACTGAGAGAGGCATATTCCATCATATTGCAAGCAGGAATGGATCACCTCTAGAAATTCCTCTTTATCCAATGATTATAGGGGAAGTCCTGAGGGCTGACTTAGTTGGTAACCAACTCTTGAGATCAGTTCTGCCACACAGAAAAAATGATAGCATTGTTGGTCTGGTTTTAGTCCCATTGAATCTTTCTGTCTCTGAACTGGGGAAGTCAATCTCATGCATCCTAAACAATTTACCAAGCTGCTTAAATTAGCCTGTGACTCAGATGGATGGCACACCCTGTGCAGAAATGCTGAAGCTGATTTATGACTCCTTTGTGTCCCCAGATTGGTACATTTCTTGTCCTGGGCTTCTCTATTGCGTGCCTCTTTGCATTAAGTGTACTCTGGAGAGATCACTGGAAAATTGTCCGCCTGTCATTCCAGGTAAGAGGAGTTGGGAGGTCTGTTTGAAAGAACAATGTGTGAATAGAAATATTTTGTGAAAATTGATAGAAGATACTCTGTAGAAGGTATTCTGGTTGGTGTTTTTCACATAGGTCTTCCTGTCAGGGTACATGGTTATAGCCATTTGTTGTTTGTTCTCTGGTTTTTTTTTTTTTTTTTTTTTTTTTTTTTTTTTTTTTTTTTTGTTTTTTTTTTTTTTTTTT
>JAWWLV010000001.1:30146266-30192008 GCA_035041135.1 Platyrinchus mystaceus | reverse complement strand
AGCCCCTTTAGGCCCTGGAAGGGGCTCTCAGGTCTCCCTGGAGCCTTCTCTTCTCCAGGTGAACCCCCCCAGCTCTCTCAGCCTGGCTCCAGAGCAGAGGGGCTCCAACCCTCAGAGCATCTCCTCGACCTCCTCTGGACTTGCTCCAGCAGATCCATGTCTTTCTAACGTTGGGGTCCCCAGAGCTGGAGGCAGCAGTGCTGGTGGAGTCTCATGAGAGTGGAGAAGAGGGGGAGAATCCCTTCCCTCTACTTGCTGGTCACTCTTCTTTTGATGCAGCCTAGAATACATTTGGCATTCCAGGCTGTGAATGCACCTTTCTGAGGCATGTCCACCAACACCCCCAAATCCTTCTGTTCAGGAATGCTCCCAGTACATTCTGACAACTGTGGTTGTGAGCAGAGCCTGTAGAGTCCCCCCTGTTATAGTACCTGTCCTCTAATAACAAACTGTCAGGCTGCAATACCTTTGGTTGTGGATATGTCCAAAGCCACAGGTCCTGTAACTGTGCAGAACCATTTCCTACACGGGCGTCTGGAGATTTATGAGGCACCACTAGTCATATTTCATTCCCATCAATCTCCAGTGAAGCCACTGGAATCATAAGGGGGATGAATCTCACTCAGACATAGTCCAGAAATGGAATTGATTTCAAAACTACAGCCAGTTTTTCATCAAAACCCGTATAAAATCAATCTTCCACTTTAGAACGTAGCCCTAAGGCTTGAAACTGCCTGAAATTACTAAAATGCAAAAAGAATGTTTAATTACATGCTCATTTGGGAGGAGGAATGTAAGACTGTGTCCCTAGATTCGTTTTTCAGACTAATTTAGTAGTCCTTGTATTGAACATTCTCTTCTGATGCTGGACTTGGAAAAAAAAAAGTCTCCGACATGGAAATTCGCCTTGTGAAGAAACTCCATTTCAATTATAGCTGTCTAAGTAAAATTTAAATAAGATGTTACTATACTGGATAAAACCTTGGTCTATCTGGTCCCTTAGGCTGTCTTTGACAGTCACAAGCATGTGACAGACGTTTCAAATACTGGAAAAATGATGCAAGGTCTACATTGGGCTGTATGATGGAGAGGGGAGATGTTCTTGTCATGAGTGTGAGTCTCTTTGAGCCGTGTCATGGTTGTGATCTCAGGTCAGCCAGTAAAAATACACCCCATAATAGCTGGCTGCTACTGGGGAAATGAGATTTTTAGTGTCACAGGAAATTTCAAAATTGTGTCTTATGATTACAGCATAAAATGGGACAGGTCTGGTTTGGTTGTAATCGAAGGAGTCATGAAGTTGTCAGCTCTGGGATGACTTAGCCACAAGGGTGGTTTCTTCCCAATCCACTTTTTCTGGTTGCTTTTCTCTGAAGCAGAGAATGTAAACCCTTTCCCCAAAACCCTCCAGTATTTTTAAACCACAGTATTTAACTCTTTTAAAATCTTGGCTGTTTCCAGTTTCTTGCAGAAATTGGTTGTGTTGGCTGAGTGTGTGGGAAAGGAGTCCCTTGAAGCAGCTCATATTTCAGTGATTTTCATGGATTTAAAGGCCAGATGGGATCATTAGCTCATCCACCTTGATCTTTTCACAGTATGTGGGATGGGATTCACCTCATAGTTATTTAAAGAATGAAGTTAGAGATAGACTACCTGGGCTAAAATGAGCTGTTTTCCTCTGCTCCTTCTGCCATCCACGGAGAAAGATTATTCCCTTCATAGGGTAATTCATTCTTCCCTGTGATACATTTGAGTCCAGGATGTATAAATTACTGGGACTGTGGACTCCTCACAATGAGTTAATTAGGCAATTTTTAGCTGAGGCAGAGAACCTTGGAATGTGAGCAGTCTGTGCTTGAAAATGTCAAGAAATGCAGAATCCACACCTTTTCTTTCTTGTGTTGCTGATTTTTCACCCTTATTATTAGAAACCAAACTCCAAAGGTATTATTGACAGGATTGACACTGAGTATAAAGGGAACCTCCTGTAAGCAGCTCAAGGGGAAGATACACATCTTCTAGGATGATGAATCCATCAGCATTCCTTGTTACTGGCTGCCTTATATCCCAAAAGACTGAGTAAACAGCCAAAGAGCTTCAGACTGAGGTGATAGAAATGAGTGTTGACAGGGAAACATTTCTGCAGGAGGCAGAGGGAGGGCAGGGAGCAAGGAGATGGATGTGGAGGGATGGAGATGGATGTGGAGGGAGGGAGATGGATGTGGAGGGATGTGATAGACGGGTAGAAAATGAGTCTTTAGAAAATGTGTGTTCAGAAAAATCAGGCTGTGGTGGGCTGACACCAGCTGGACACCAGAGCTACTCCATCACTCCCCTCCTCAGCTGGACAGGGGAGAGAAAACATAAGGAAAGGCTTTTGAGTTGAGATAAGAGCAGGGAGAAATCACTCACCTATTCCTGTTATGGGCAAAACAGACTTGGGAAAAAAAGAACAATGTGACTTATTATTTATAAAATCAAAGTAGGATAATGAGAAATGAAAACCAAATCATGAAACACCCCCCCCCCCCCCTTCTTCCCAGGCTCAGCCTCACTCCTGAATTCTCTGCCTCTTCCCTTCCAGCAGCGCAGGGGGACAGGGAATGGGGGCTGTGGTCAGTTCATCACGCGTTATCTCTGCCCTCCTTCCTCCTCAGAGGGAAGACTCCTCACGCTCTTCTCCTGCTCCAGTGTGGGGCCCCTCTCATGTGAGTCCTTCCTGTGGGCTGCAGTTCTTCCCAAACTGTTCCCACTGTGGGTCCCTCCCATGGGACCCAGATAAAGCCACCAGATAAAGCCAAACCTGTGGTTTTGAGGGAGAGCACAAATCTTCAGGTGGCATTTATGGATGGCCACGTTCCACTGAATATCTCTGGACAACAGGATACATCTGCAGCAGTGCTAAACAGAACAAATAACTCCTGTTTCTGAGTAGAACTGATAACAATGCCAGGTACAGACCAAAGGAAGGTGGCAGGGTCTGTACTTTCACTGGCAGCTTCTTCTGAAAAGTGCAGGCTTGGTGGTGCTTGAGGCAGATCCACTTGTGAAACTGGTATTCTTCCCTGCAGCCTTACCTGAATGAAGTGAATGAAGGCTTTTTATGACACCTCTTTGGATTAGGAAATAACTACATGGACAGAGAATAGCCATGGAAAAGGTAAGGAATACACTTGACCTGTCCTGATGTAGATTAATTCAGACACCACGTCCAACTCTTTTCATTGACTACACAGTTAAATGGGAATGGAAACCCTAAGCTTTGAGTCATGTGCTTGATCAGAAAGGCTGAAGGATTTCTAATTAGGATGTTGAGTACCTGTAACATATGGTCTGATTTGTCTGTGAGGATTTGTCTTTAAGGATTTGTCTGTAATAATCCAAGTAGTTTGTAAAGGACCTTGCATTTAAATCCTGGTCCTTGGCCCTAATCACTGGTCTGACATGACTTTTTGGATATGGAATAAGATATAACACCCAGTCCAGCTTGATAAACCCTGTGTGTATCAGTTAACTCTGGTGTTGATACATGCCTGGCTGTACCTGTGTTCTGGTGGAGGTCACACTGAACCTAAACCCACCCTGTGCTCCAACTGAGATTAAGGCAAAGTCCACATCAACATTCAGAGGGTCAGCATGGCCTGCAGACAGGTCAAACTGCTGTTCTTCTCCTGCACAACACTGATGAGATCACTCCTGAAACCCTGTGGACAGTTCTGCTCTCCCCACCCCTTCCAGCTCCAAAGGGATGTGAAGAAAACAAAAGTGACTGAGAAAAAAGTGCTGCCAAAATTATCAGGAGCCCAGAGCACACGTCTCATGCAAACAAGCTGAGGGACAGAGCACAACACCCTGGCCCCTTTCAGCAGGGCAGCTGAAAGCTCCCAGTCTGTGCTGATCCATGGGATTTTCCCACACCCACCTGCAGAGGTTTGTACTTTGTCATATGGACACACCCTCAGGGAATAAAAATAAAAAAAAAAAAAGGAAAGAGATTGGGGGTTATAATCCAAATCAGTTAGTGCTGGTTGTACTGAGTTCTGTGAGTCATACTCAGCACCCTTAGAGTGTGGAATGATGAGCTCTGCCCAGGTTAAAGAAACATTTCTCAGGGCCTGGGCTTGGCTGGCATGAAGAGTGAATAGAATAAATCACTTTCTGGGGTTCCTTCTAGGTCTGTTTGTATGATCCTGCACCCTGAGCACCTGTCTTGGCACTTTTGATGCATCTTGTCTGTACAGGCAGCAATCCTGCACTGTCACAGCGTGCACTATTGATTTATTACACTCCAGTGAATACAACTGAAACATGAAGATTCATTAAGAGCCACCATTTATGCCTCTGGACTCGATATGTTTTCAAAATGATGCTCTACAACCTCATTAGTGTCTTGTTCTCATTCATGGATTCACCTGTCGAGCGACAAGAAAAGAAACAACAGGAGAAGAAAATTGATCCCAGGCACTGGTGTCTGATTCCTTGGGAATTCAGCATTTGTTCCCTCATGCTGGGATGCCAGTTAGACCCAGGTGAATTCAATAAGTACAGTGACACTCTCAAGTAGAAATATTGATGGGTCAAACACCAAGGAAGGAGGTTAAAAAGGTACAGGTTTCCTTAATTCCCTTTCTTAAAAGTACAGCTGTTAGCTGTCACTCCCCTTATGCTCTGACTCAGATAAAAAAGAACATATTCAGATTATTTGTAACAGTGTTTTGGTCTCTTCTGATCCCTTGAATAACTTCCCATGAATTTTCCAAAAGGTAGTCACAAGGAGATTTTTTTTATTCCTTTTTAAGGAATGCGTTTGCTTCTGGATACATGAGTAATCCTCTCTGATGTTGTCTGCCTTAGATCTCTTTTAGCACTGAAAACGACAAAAAGGTAAATTAAATGTATCCATTTAGATGCTTTTAATTGGCAGCCAACGTCAATGGTTCCAGTGAGAAACTCTGGACTGAATTTAACCAAAAGGAATTGCTAAAAGGTTTATGGAGAGAAGAGACAGCTTTATTTAAATGTCTCTTTCTCCTTTTTTTAATTTTTTTTTCCTGGACAGTGGCTTTATGAAGCTGGTAAGTAATTCCCATATCCATGGGATAAATCTTTCTCTCTTCCCCCTTCTTTGTGATCTGCCTGTGAGCTCCCTGGAATGTGCCCCAAGTACACTCTTCTGAGGATGAGGGTTTAATGTTTTGGGGAGAAATGTCCTAATGGGATTTAAGGAGCACAGAGCCATGTGGGGGTTATGCTGCCAAACCTTCAGGAGCACGTGGGAGTTGATTCCTCTCATGCACACACCCTCAGGATGTGAACAGGCATCTTCATGGGAGGGTTGGTGTAACAACAGTGGTGACAGTGGTGAAGATAAATTTGGAAACAGCATAAAGATGGGATTCATTCCACAGAGCTCCAGACACCGGAGTCTGACTTGGTTTCCCTTGGGACACCTTGGGCTGTGGATGAATTAATCCTGAAACAAGGCAGATGAGTCACACTGGGAACGTCACACCTTCATCTGGCAGGATGGATTTCTCCTGGTGTTGTTTTCAGAGAAGAAGTGAATGGGAGATTTAGTCTGAACAGGTTTTGGGTTGGGGCCACAGTGAAAGGAGCTGAGTGGTTTCCCCTTGAATGAGCTGTGAGGTTTCCAGCAGTGCCACGTTGGGTGTTTGGAAGGTGGGCAGGGCAGTGCTGGACCTGCAAAGGGAGGTCCTGGATGTAGAGAACAAAGTTGCAGGACAGATATGGGACAGGATCAATGCAATAGTTGCAGGATAGACCCAAGAGGTGCAGGATGAGGCCTTGTTTTGTCCATTGTGTGAAAAGGTCAAGCAGCAGCCTTTCAGTCTTTCTTGTCCACTCTGCATCCAGGGCCAGGCCTGTCCCTGATACCTTGGTGGCACTTATTGACTGCACAGAACAGTTTCTGTGTACATGGCCAAGGTGTTCAGGTAGTGGAAAGGGCTTAAGCTCAGCTCATGACCTTCACCCTGAAGTGATTTATGAGAACTCAACTCCCGAACTTCAACCTGAAGTGATTTATGAGAGCTCAGCTCCTGAACTTCACCCTGAAGTGATTTATGAGAGCTTATACACTCTTTTCTACCAGCTCTACTGGGAAGATAATCCCCAGAGGAGTGACAGAGCAGGCAGATGGCAACTGCTTTAACCCCAGGTTAGGGCTGGGCTGAACAGGCAACTCAGGTTTTCCTGTATTTGCAAAGCATTTTGTGCTCTCCAGAGGAAAGCACAAGGCAGGAGTTGATGGTGATGCTGACCTGGGTGAGGTGTTTTGCAGGCACATTAATATCAGTGGTGAGGGCTGGCTTGCTGCAAACTGCAGTTAGAGATGCTGTTTGAAGTCTGTGCCAGCTCCCCTGTGGGAAGAAGAAGGAGGACAATGCCCATCTGCGAGTGCCATCTTCACAGAGAAAAGACTCCAAAAAGAGAAATCCATGGGGTGGAAGGAGGAGCTACCAGCAGAAAAAATTCACATCCTCAACTAGTTGAAAGGGGAAGCAATCTGCTTAATAACCATCTGGAGAAATATAACATATAGACACAATCAGAACTGAGCTACCCTTGCTTTGTGTTCTCCTCCAGTGTGTTCTCCTCTGGAATGGAAAATTAACCAGCTCCGAAACAGCCAGGCCAAGTGATTGAAGGGACACAATATCAGTGGGCTTTAATAAGGGAGCTGGTCATGGAAGGGAGTATCCTGGAGGAGAAAGCTCAGGGCTGAGCTGGAGACATTCAGCAGATGGGCAGGATTACTGTAATCCTTGTCCAAAATAGCAGATATTTTATTCTGCTATAAGAAGGGGTCCAAGCAGAGGGACCAGCCTGGAAGAGTAAATGGAAGGGGGTGAGAAAAGCTTGACAACTGCTGGGTTTTGCATCACAGGAGAGAACCAGTGCTCTATTTGCTGAAAAAGCTAAAACTCCCAAGGCTCACCCTGGTAGAACATTAATCCAGACAAGAAAACCATGGGATATAATCCTAGAATGGTTTGAGTTGGAAGGGACCTCAAAGATCATCTCATTCCACACCCCTGCTATGGGCAGGGACACCTTCCACTAGCCCAGATTGCTCCAAGCCCCATCCAATCTGGCCTTGGACACTTCCAAGGATGGGGCAGCCACAGCTTCTCTGGGCAACCTGTGCCAGGGCCTCCCCACCCTCACAGGGAAGAATTTCTTCCTAAAATTGAATCTCCCCCTGCATCTTTCTGGAGATTTTCATGGAGCTCTTCGCAGTCGATTGGGTTGACTCATAAAATCTAAAGGTCCATGTGTTTCTAAAGGGTTATAAGAAACAGCATTCCCATCAAAATTAGTACTTAACTCTTCAAACATTAATATGTTTGACTTCTGGGATGAGATTTTTGGGTTTTAGGAAGTCAGAGAAGCCCCACTTATGGTCTACTGGGACTATCACAGGATGTTGAGTACGTGGAGCAAGAAGCCTCATGTTTATGATCTTAGTCCTCTCATCTTAGACCTGAAGGTTTTTGGCTGAAAACCTCCTTCAAGCTTTACACTTTTTTAATGACTTTGGCTTTAAATATGTTGAAATGTAGTGATGTTGGACACGAGCCAGCTCCCATATCATTTTATCTAACACTGGGCATAACCCACAGTAGAACTTATTGCCAGTCAGGAGGAGGATGACATCAAATTTAGAGGCAGAGGGACTATTTGATTTGCCTCCTGAAACCATTTCAGTGAAAGGAATCGTCTATAAGGAAGCTGAGAAACTGGGAAAGGGCACGTGGACACCATGGATGAAGAGACTGAAGTGGTATATTAAACCCAGCAAGCCCAACCATGGTTTTTAACATGCAACACACACACTCTCCTTAATTATGAGAGGGATATTTTTGGATTATCATGCCCTGCTATGAAAAAATCTGCATTTGTTGCAAAGAAATCTGAGGAGGGAGTTAAAAAAAAAAAAAAAAGGGATATGAGCTGCATGAAAGCTTTGCTATCCTACAGCTGCTTTCCCCATCCTATTTTACTTGTTTAAGAAAGTGTGCAATCCCAAAATACACAGGCACTGGAGGAGACATGTAAACACAGATCCAGGATAGTGTGTGTAAAAAAGGTTTAGTGCTCTGAGGGTGGAAAACCTGGAAAACAGAAAGGGAGAGTCGGTAAATGGTCATCTCCCACAAAAGGAGCAGCGGGGTGAGGTTAAAAGGCTGGATGTTTTTCCTGGTTTTTAATGTCTGGAGCGTTGAGATCCAGGTTTTTGGATGGGTCTCAAATCTGATATAAATAAATGATTTTTGGAAAGTGAGCTGTGAAAGCTCAGCTTTATCCAAGCTGGCTCAGCTTTATCCAAGCTGGCTCTGCTTCCAAAGTCTTAACCCATGTCAGGATCCGGCCCATGGAGGGGGTCAGAACCCTCTGCTGGTGTTTGGTCCAACCCACCTTCTTTTTCTTACATTTTCTCTGTTTTCTGGGTCTGGCACCAGCTGTTGGGGCAGGCAGATAGGATGGGGAGGGGGGGTTAAGTTATTTTTATCCCCACAGATGTTCCATCAGATCCTCGTTTAGCATCTCAATTCTGGGGATAATCTCAATGTAATTAGAAGGTTGAGGTAAAATTCCGAAATGCACTTAAAATTTGGTTGTTATTATTCTCGAATTAGCACTGGTTACAAGCACATAATTATGCTTAGTGTTGTACAAACTCATTATGGGATATGATTTTGGCCTACATGGTTGGCAATAGAGCTAAAAAATGTCTTTTTGCACAAACCTCTTTTACAAAGATTTCTTTTTTAAAAAATCTGTCAATTAAAGGACAGTGTTTTCATCTAGTTCACCATTTTTAAAAAATCAGGTATTTTTGAATATTATGTTCTTAAAATACTCCATTTGTAATTTTGAACCTGATGTCATTAAAAAAAATATTCCCCATAAAAGCTAAAATAAGAGGGTCATTTGGAATTAACGGTTTGGTTGCCACAAAATTATTTTCCCCTTTATATTTCATTGAGAAATTAAATTTTTTTAAGGCTGACACAAATGATTTTTTCTCCATATTTCTGTGTTTTTTTTTTTTTTTTTTTTTTTTTTTTTTGTTTGTTTGTTTTTTTTTGTTTTTTTTTTTTTGTTCTTGTTTTTGTTTGTTTGTCTGTGGCAGGGGTTGTTTGTTTTTTGGTTTGGTTTGGTTTTTTCCACCCAATTTCAGCTGTTCAGGGCAGGTAAATCAGATCCCTTTGGCTGGTAGGGTTGCTGGAGCAAAACCTTTCTCCCTCATCAGATTCTGCCACTACAGCAGATTTAGCATCAGCACAATTTCAGTCTTTTGTGACTCAGAAGAGCTTCATCTCCTAGGGGCAGGACAGCACTGAGTTTTTGGTGAGCAAGTGGAGAGCGCTGGTGTCAGGTGGGGCAACATGATAGATGCAGGAGGTCAGAGTGTTTGGTTGACAACCCACAACTCCCATCAGATCTAAAGATGGAGGCAAGAGCTGTCCCATACTGTTCAGTGTCTGAGCATTCAGGTCCCCACTTGTATTGGAAAGGAAGAAGTATGTGGCCTTTACACAGCTACACAGCTACAAGCTACACAGCTGCTTTGCACTCTACAGTTCTGTGATTCCATGTTATTTGGGTCTGTTACTTCTCCCTATGTGTCTTAGTGCTTGTGAAGGCTGGAAGAACAATGCAAATGGACTGGAAAAGGAATCAAAGATGTGATATTTGTAGGGTGTGGTTACTTGCACATTCCTGCTCTATAGAGTTTGCTAACCATTGCTCTATTCAGTGGCAAAGGTCATGAGAAACCATCAGCTTGTCCTCCCCCTGACAGACACCAGAGATGTGGATAAGGAGAAGACACAAGAACCTTTGGGTTCCCCACAGATGCTGTTTATTTCAAGTGACCATGCCCTTTGAGATGGCCTCCAACTGCTGTTTCCAAAGGCCATGAAACACTTGTAGATGCCGTGTCATATCCATTAGCCCTGCAAATCTATCTCATGTATTCTGGAAATCTCAGATGGCACCTCTGTTTGTGCAATTGAATCCTAATCCTGCTTCTGGTTGAGAGATATTGGTATCAAGCCTCTGAGGCAGACAGTATCACATGCAATAACATCTCTCAGTGACTGATGCTTTTTCCAACCTTTCCAGCTAGAGAATCAGCATCAGGACTACGCAATAGGAATGACTTGCATCTGGATAGTTTTTTTTCCCTAGCACGTACCTTAATAGCTCTCAGTTCTAGCTGGAACATTCACTAGAGGGGTCTGATGAGCATGAGAAAATGAGAGATTGGTTTCTTGCTCAGATTCGCCTAGTTTTATGAAAAGTGTGTCATACCAACAACCATTCATAGTCCGTACAAAAACTATTTCTGCTTGGTTTCCAACTCTATTCATGCATTCATGATAAGCACAGAAGGGATCCTTAGCTTATGATCTTCTTGTTTTATCTTTAGGAGTAAAGAAATCAAATCTAATGACTACATAATACATCTGCTTCTCTTATACTACAGTAGTTTCATACAAATGTAAATACCACGTTTTATCACTCAGGTTTGTTGACATCAGTTTAATGATTTAACTGCAGTGTAGTGTGGAGATAACTATTACCTGGATGGGATTGGATTGGAATAGTTTAGATTGGGTTAAACTGGAAGATCTTCACAGGTTATGGCATATCAGTAATGACAATCATGTCCTCATGGATGGGCATAGTCGTGTCCCCTTCAGCTAACTTAGGAGAAAGGAAAGCAGTAAGAAGCATTCCTCAGCCTAAGGAGCACTCCCTTCTGGCCTGGCCAGGGCCACATGTCTCTCCTCCAAATTCTGAGTATTTGGTGGATCCAACACAGGTGTGTGAGAGTGGTTGAACTGCTGATATCTGCAGCAGGAGCCCATCCAGTTGTAGGGCTGTAACTGTGCTGGGGTTTGTTTCCATGTGTCTCCGCAGTTCATCCTTTGACTAAAATGCTTTTCTCTCCTTGCCAGATCACAGCTCCCTATCTCCACATAGGGGCCATCGCCGTCATGGTCCTCCTGTCCTGGCCCGTGGCTCTTCATGCCATCAGAGCAGATAAGAAAGGTAGAGCAGCTCTGCTTCCTGCTCCCTGTATGACAACAGATGTATATCAGCATGGGAAAAGAGGTGTTCAGAAGCCCTTTCCTCCCACGCCTGCACTCCATCTGGAGGAGACTTTTAAATTCTGCATATTCCAGGGAAATTAACAGGGCTGGGGCTTGACCTGTGTACTGTCCTGTTTCTGTCCCGGTGTTTTAATGGTTTGCATATCCCCTTGCACAGTTTTGCCCTATACTGAGGCAGTGACCTGCCTTGAGACAGAGGAGATTAGCAGAAGCAGTCGTGTTCTGAGTGATGTGTGAAAATCTGTTTAGCCCTCTGCAGGAGAAAGCAGCCAGTGGCAGCTCTCTTGGCTGGTTTTTGGTTGCTGTACACAGCTTAGCTGTGTCAGGAGGGATCTCCAGTCCAGTCAGTCAAAACCACTTCAGACTAGCATATCTCATGAGAAGCCAGCTGAGATAGGGGAAAGAGCTTTTTTTGATCAATTCCTTATGGGAAGTTCCTGTCCACCTCTAGGAAGTATGACCATGTGTCGTAAGGACAAAGCCAGATGCCAGGAACAACTGCAGAAAAGCATGACTCTGGGACTGGCTGTTTTTCTCTGACCCTGTCTTTCCATATAGCCAAAACTGTCTACATGATACCCACCTACAGATGTTATTTGCAATAAAAATCACAGATATAATGGACTGGTGAAAGAATTTTTTTCCAGTCCAGGATTTTTATTGTTGGCCTATAGCTGGGGAGGCTGGGGGAGAATATGCAGGGATCCCAGACATTACGTAGCATCATGCCTGATGTACTCCTAGCTCAGTCATCATCACAGCATAAGCACAGATGGGGTGGTGGTACCCATTCAGGAAAGAGGTGTTAGTGCATAGCTGCTTGTTTCTCAGAGGACTTGTTTTGGCTCCTGAAGTGAAGGGTCTCTGGGACTCTTGGGCAATGTGTTAACAAACTCCAGACAAGACCATACATAATGAATTGGCAAGTTTCTGAGGTGCAATATCCACGATCTTAGAGTCTGTAGGATGCTCCAGATCACACACTGGAGGTCACTAACAACAATGTGAATAAACCAGGGAATTATTTACCATTAGGAGGTGTAACAGAGTTGAAGGAGAAATGTTCGTCCTCTTCTTCATTGTAAATGAAACTTGAGAATGGTGCTTGTTCTTATTTGAGCAAGAAAAAAACTAGCATCCTTCTGTTGAGGATTGTTTTTCTACAGATGGAGGATATTTCATTGTTCCACCTCTAATGAAAAAGAAATTAAGGCTATGTCTTCCTGTAAGGCATAATGAGATATAATTAAAGCATAAAATCTGCAGTCCTGACTTAGCCTGCGTCCTTGTTTTGACCAATTTGTTTTTCTGGTTTGTATTGTTTGGAGAGAAAGTGAATGTTAGGGGAAGAAGGGATGGAAAAAGGGATGGGACAAGTAGCCATTTAGCTGCAGGGCTGTATTAAAAGTCAAGTTTCAAGGCAGACTCATATGTTACCTCTTGGATTAACTCTAGCCTTCCTCCTTCAAATTCTTTCAGTTATTCAGGTGATAATTATTGGTCCATACGTGGCTATCCTTCTCTTTCTTTTCTTGATACCTCTGGGGATGTACTCTCCTTGCATCAGAGAGACAGGAACACTTGGACCAAAGCCAGCCCTCATCGGACACCGTGGAGCACCAATGGTAGGTTTGGAGAAGATATTTTATGTAATTTCTTCCTCCTGTGTCTTGCTACCTTCATCATCATCTTCTGTTGTTTGGGGTTTTTTTCCCCCCATGAAATCTCTGGATGGTGGAAGGGGAGACATGTCTGGTTGGGACTGCATGCCAAAGGCATCACTTACTGCATGGGTTTGCTTACAAGGATAATGCTGTTCCTGAGGGACACAGCCAGGCTGGATGGGGCCCTGAGCAACCTGGTTTAGGGGAAGGTGTCTCTGCCCATGATGGGGCTTGGAATGGGATGATATTCGAGGTCCCTTCCAACCTAAACGATTCTATGATGCTACAACAAGATGGCTTTAGCTAAAGCGGAAGAAAACAAACAGTAGACTAATAATATAATGATGCTCCCTTAATAAAAACCAGAGGTGTTACAAAAAGGCAGAAAGTACTTACAGAGTCCTCCAGAGCGTGTTTCAAAATGATTCACTCGTGAATTTTTTTTTTTTCAGCTAGCACCAGAAAACACTGAGATGTCATTTCAGAAGACAATTGAGCATGGTGGGGATGGTCTTGAGACAGACGTCACCATTAGGTGAGGGGAAAACATTGCATCTCACAGAACATATGCTGCTTCTTCTAAGGTTTTGTTTTTGGAGATAGGCAGCTCCAGGCAATTAGGTTTTACTGATGGCTGGAACAGGGCCCCTCAGATGGCATATGATGACAGGGGCTGTAGGGCATGGTTGTTCTCAGGCAGGTCAATAAGCTGCAGCTATTGATTTAACAATCATTATTTCTACAGTATATTTTAAATGCTTGATAGAGTATAAAGACAAGTCCCTACTCTAGTCTGACTTCCAGGTCACAGTGAGGGTTGTATCAGGTCTACAGACCAACAGAAAATTGTATTCAGACTTGTGACAGCATTGTCCTAATTATTAGATCTTCGATCGCCTTTGTTTGGTGGACTCATTGCCATGAACTGCTAACACACTGTGCATGATGAGCAGTTTCCAGACACTGAATGAGAAAAACACTGACACTTAGATGCTGTACCTATCTAGACCTTTCTATAAGAGAAAATTCTGCATTTCCATCACTGTCTACTTAGACTTCAGTCCTCTGAAAACCATAGAAACACTTTGATGTCAGCAAAAAGAGACTTCAACCGTGAGTCACTATCCATTTTTGTGGGGGTTGGCTGCCACAAAGGTCACCATCTCCGTGTTGCTCCTAAGGAACTGAGGCACAGACAGGCATGCCTTCTCCCAGGTCACATAGCAGTATTTAAGCTGGAAATAAACTGGTGTTTTGACACTCAGCCTTCCTCCCCATCGCACCCTCTGCACTAAGAGAGGCCATACTGCTGCATTCACGGTGGCCCACATATTCTTCTGACCTGGAATGAGTCTGCTCATGCTGTGAACGAAGCTGCACCCCAGGTGACCTGAACTCTTGCTCTTCAACAGCTATGATGGTGTTCCTTTTCTCATGCATGACACCACCTTGAAGAGGACAACTAACATCAAAGAGGTCTACCCTAATGACACTGATCAAAATGCTGCGTTATTCTCCTGGGATACCCTGCAGAAGTTGAATGCTGGAACATGGTTCCTTAAGGTAAGTATCATAAAGGGCTAGAAACATTCAAGGTCAGGTTGGACTGGGCTCTGAGCAACTTGATCCAGTTGAAGATGTCCCTATTCATTGCAGGGGGGTTGGACTGGATGAGCTCTAAAGGTCTCTTCCAATCCAAATGATTCTATGATTGTATGACTATCGCCAGCTGGATGTAGAAGAGACACCAGATGCCTATTATGTAACAGCATCAGTGTTAGAAAAGAAATTACTGTTTGAGCCAAAACTCAAGTCAGTAGAAATCCTTCAGTTTGGGTCTCTCTGCTTTTTCCAGTTGGCCTTTAGGCTTAGGAGACCTACAACAATTGGCTGGTGGGTGTTCTTGTGTCACCTTACCTTGGCAGCAGCAGAATTCATGGGCTGGGGAGAGAAGACGAGCTACTTGTGCAATGTGCTGTGCATAATATTCAGAGCTAGCAAGGTGGGACAGAGAAGCACAGCAGAGCTATCTCTGAGCTATGCAATTTAGGTCCCAGAAGCAGTATCGTCACAGCCTGGGTTGATTTCCTCCATTTCTTATGTAGAAAAGATAAGCAAAATAAAATATCCCCACCTGTTGAGGACAGATATCAAACCTTTTCCCTTTTAGAAATATGAGGTTTTTACATACAGCTGAATCCCAGAGCAAACTGCCTGATTGATTTCCTTTTTTTTTGGTATCTCTTTATTTCTAGGACAAACCTTTTTCATTCATGGGCTCATTGTCAGAGGCAGATCAAAACCAGGCAATAAATCAGTCCATTTACAAGCTGAGTAATTTCTTGCGCCTCGCAGACAGTCACAATAAACTTGTGATATTTGATCTCTACCGCCCTCCAGAGAAACATCCTTACAGGAACTTGTGGATCAGCAGAACCTTGGAAGTCATTCTCAAGGAGTCAGGGATTAAACCCCATCTGGTAGGGTGACCTCACTCCATATCTCTTTTTCTTGCTCTCCAAATTGGGATTTTGGGGTCATACCCTGCATGATTTCACCTGCATAAAGTTGGTCCCTTGCATTTCTCTTGTTTTAAAAGGCATTATTTGGAGTATATTCCTGTTATTAGCTCCTCATCATGTAAAAAATGGTCTAACCCTCCAGGCAGCAAAAGGAAATATGGCAGTATATACACCAGATGATGCCTTAGTCCCCAAACAGCACCTTTTCATAATTGTAATAATTGTCAGTCTACTCCCAGCTACCCATTCTTGTTTTATATATTGCATAAAAACTTCTAGCTTAAATTAAAATACAGAATTGAAATTGGGAGCCTTTATTGCCTTCCTCCTTCTGGCAGTGGATGAATGCTAAACTCATATGAATCATTTAATGTCCGAGGAGTTATGCTGATCTGTATCTGCGGAAGACTTTTTCTTCCATGCTGGAAGAATGAGACAACAGAATATTTTCTGTTGCCTTTTCCATAAACCAAAGATGCCTTTTCATTCATTTCCAACACTGCATCTTTTGTTGGGCTGTGTGAAACATACTCACTGATTACCAGTTGAAAAGCAAGGAACAGTGGATACTCATTTTTTGATGAAAATGTCTTGCAAGTTTTAACCCTGCATCCAAATGTTCTTTGATCACTGGGAGAAACATGTCATTTGATAGGCTGGGTTAATCCCCTCAAGATGTTATCTTTACAGTAGGGCATATTAGGGGCATGAATTCTTCTGCTGAGAATTCACTGGTTCCTCTTGTTGCCTGCAGGTCCTGTGGCTGAATAACAACATGAGGTCCTTTGTTCAATCTGTCGCTCCTGGGTTTCAGCACACCGTGGGCAGAAAGGCACCAGTTGAAGAACTCTTAAAGAACAACATTGTCAAACTCAACCTGGTCTACACTGATATGTCCAGTGAAGATATTCGGTAGGTTTCAGGCCCAAGTACTATCTTTGGACTGCAGCTGGACTATGTTTACCTCATGCATGGGGAAATGTCTCCCTCCAGTGACTGGTTCCAGAATCTACAGCATTTTGTAAAGTGATCCTTCAGATCAAGTGGCCATCCCTGATGTATTTTAGGGGTGACAGATTGCAGTTCACTTCTACTGTTGACTAAGAGGTGGCACATGTAATTACTCCTCTTGCCCTCAATTCCATATTGACCAGGATCTGAGGACCTTCTGGTAGAATAACACAGCTGTTTCCTGATTTCTTCTCTTTCTGTTCATGCCATCCTCAGTCCCACCAACACTGAATTGTGGAGAATGGACAACTCTTCAATCTCCCATGGCTCTTTCACAAATGTCAGTGTGAGTGTGCAATGCTGTGGTGAGAGACCATCATCTTCTTGGTGCTGGTGTTTTGGAGAGGTCATTTGTTGTCTCTTTTACTACCAGTACGCTGTTGTATGTGACACACTGAAAATGTCATTTCTATAATGGAAGGCTCTACATTCATTGCAGGAGTTTCCAAAATGTTTATCTCACATGGGAAAAAAAACCCCAGAAATCACCAGAAAACCCCCAGCTTTACCTGTCCAGCTCTCCTTTTGTAAATGGGATTTTTTTTCTCTTTCCAATGTGCAAACCCATTGAAATCTAGTTGAAATGAAGAAGAATCTTCATTACTCTAATCCTTCGGATGAGAGTAAAGTTCATGTTTTCTCAATTATAATTGTCACAGGATGTAAAACCATAGAATCACATAATGGTCATCTAGTCATCTAGTTCCAACCCCCTTGCCATGGGCTAGACCAAGTTACTCAGAACCCCATCCAGCCCAGCCTTGAACACCTCCAGGGATGGAGGTGTCCAGAACATCTCTGGGCAACCTGTTCCAGTGTCTCACCGTCCTCACAGTCAAGAATTTCTTCCTAAAGTCTGATCTAAACCTCCTGTCCTTCATCTTAAAGCCATTCTCCCTTGTCTTGTCACTCCATGCCCTTGTCAAAAGTCCCTCTTCAGCTCTCTTGTAGCCCCTTAAGGTACTAGAGGGCTCATCTAAGGTCTCCTCAGAGCCTTCTTTTTTCTGGGCTGAAAGGCTGAAAAAAATCCTAGGTAGATCCTTTTGGGTAAACCCTGGGTAAATCCTAGGTAGATTTATGAATGCTGGTATAGATGATACATTATAATTGTCTATAATTTACCATTATAGAAAGAAGGAACTTACTTCATATCAAGTTTCAATAGCTTATAAGAACTTGAGAAATTATGAGTTGATGCAGCAAACATAACAAACTTGAGTGGCAGCTTCAAGGTGGTTTTGAACACACTATGGGGAGATTATAGAATAACAGAATCATTTAGATTTAAAAGACCTTTAAGATCATGGAGGCCACCCGTTATCCCAGCACTGCCAAACCAACCACTAAACAACGTCCCCAGATGCAACATATACACATTTTTTAAATAACTCTTGGATGATGATTTCACCACTTCCCTAGGCAGCCCAGTCCAATGCTTGCAAACCCTTTCCGCGAAGAAATTTTTCCTGATATCTAATTGAAACCTTCCCTGATGAAGCTTGAGGCCATTTCCTCTACTACTTGTTACTTAGAAGAAGAGACCAACACCCAGCTGGCTACAACCTCCTGTAAAAACACATCATTACATTGATTCATATGGCAGAAGGGTTAGAAAAGTTTTGACCTCTTGGGCATTTTATCTGCATTTGTTTACAGCAACTCAGCTATTCTGTATTAACCAATTGTTAATGATTAATTATTGGCTGGTTGCCTTTCCTTTATGTTCCTTATCTAGGTCCTAAAGTAAGCATTTCCTATAGAAAATTACAACAATTTCCCATCATGTTCTTGAATCTCCTTGAGTAAGCCCGAAGGAACCTCCTTGCTTAATGTAGGTTGTTGCCTGTTGTTCTTTTAAAGGAAATATGCTGAGGCAAACATCACCACCAACCTCTACGTGGTCAATGAGCCATGGCTTTTCTCCCTGGCATGGTGCTCGGGGGCACACTCTGTGACCACCAATGCCGTCCACTTGCTGAAGAATCTCAGCCAGCCACTCTTCCTCATGGTAAGTGAAACTCTTCTATATCCTGGGAGTTGGAAGTAGGGTTGGGATGTTCATGGCTACCTTTGGAGACCATGGGCCAGTTGACACACGGATAAAGTATCCTTTAAGGATCCTTTGCGTGAACAAGATCTGAGTTGAAACCTGGCTTACTTGGAACCTCTAAACCTCTACAAGTATTACTACACCCTTCTCTTTCCTCCTGGCTCTGGTAGAAGCACCCTACTTGTTAGGATTTGCACCTTAGGCCTTGAGATAAGGGAAGAAGTGATACTGAGGCTTGTGCAGGGAGAAAGGAAGGGCCTTTGAGGGCACAAGCTGATGTATGAGGATTTCCATTTCTAAGCTTTTGAAGCACCTTCTTGATGTCACAAGTTTCTAATTTCCCAAGGCTTCCCAGTGCCCTTCTCAAACTCGGTCTTGTTCCACAAGTCCAAGGAAAACAACCAATGAAATAATCCATCTTTGCTGGGAGGAATTTTCACATAATTTTTATATTTGTTATTTTGCCTTGGACAACCTGTAGGACCAGGAAGCACCTGGGCCAGTGGTCCCAACAGAGTCCCTGCAGCCTAAGGACTTTGAAAACTGGCTTGACACTGTTGAAGTAGATTTTCCAATGCTCCCATTGAGAGAACTGCACTGTTTCTGTCCATTCTAAGGTTGGGTGAAGGTCCAGTCTAAGGATGAATCTTCAGATGCTCTTAGACTTAGAGCAGGAGCCATCCCAGACCCTCTGTGGAGTTCAAGATAGGGCGGTTTTGCCAGAGAAAATGAGATGCCACCAGTTGGTGTTATTGTTGGGAGGAAACAGAGAGAAATACAGGGCCTGCCTGTACAAACAAGAGGTCCCTGTTATATGCACTGTGATACGGTACAATCTTCGTGGCCACATGACAGACTTGCTTTTATGAAGAATGAAGTGCCACAAAATGCTTTGAACACCCAAGAGGTGTTACTGCACATGCAAACCAGTCAGCTGAATGGCCATATTTGAGCAGCAGGAAGAGCTTGAATAACTTTCTTTTGCACATCTGATGGTCCTTGGTGGTGGAATACAACCTCTGTTGTTTACTTCCAGACTCCACAGCAGTACAACATCATGTGGATCCTGACAGATCTGACCTCTCTGCTCCTCATCTCACTCATCTTTGCTCTGCACTGGTAAGTACTAATGACCATCTTAAACTGATCTTTTGCTCTAAGTGGAGGGAAAGAGGGATGCTTTCAGGTAACCTGAAGAGTTAAAACTACTCTTGAGAACATTAGTTTTCTCCTCTGGAAATGGGAGAAAGCCCTGAAAGTCCCCCCAAACCTCTCTGCTTGTCCTACTTGGTCTCTTTTTCCCTTTCCATCTTCTTATCTCAGGCATTGTTCATCCTCAGGATTCAGTGGAGAAATGGTGGATTTATGGTAGCAACATAAACGAGTTACCAAAGCTGATGGGCTGAGAAAGGAATTGATTATTATTACTACTTAGACAATGTTTCATTGGACTGATTTGCAAGGAAAGCTCTCTGTGTTAATATTTGAGTACTCCATGTCTCTCTGTCTGCATATGCCAGAGCCCCTGAGGAAATCCATCCTCCCAGATGAAAATATCTGAGTGCATCACACACACCTCATTTCGTTTCCTTCCACTCTGTCAAAGATAATCAGGAAATCTGGGGTTCATGGAACAGGCTCACCCCAGCAGGTCGTGTTGTGCTGCTGGATGTTGTGCTCTGCCAGTTGTATGAGGATCGTGCCTATGCTCTCATCCTGCTAGTGCCCAAGGAAGGCAGGATGTCCTGGGCTCAGATCTTCAGCTGGCTGGTTGTGGGTGGGTGGAAGGATCAGAGCAGTCAGTCCAGGGGAGCTTTTTTTGCAGGGTGCTGGCAGCACAACTGTGCTGCAGGTGACAGCAAGCAAAAGGTTTGGGAAGCTCCTGGGTGAGAACTCTAGATTGCTGTTAACTGTGGCTTGCTATGGCATAGGAAAATGTTGGAGTGCCAATATTGCTCTGGGATTGTGAAGAAATGAATTACTAGCAGTTTGACAAAGTGATGAACTAGCACTGTACAGGCATGTTTGTTGGGCATTCAGGCTTTTCCCTTCCCAAGGCAAAGTGGCTCCCTCCCTCCCTTCCTCTATTACCCTGCTCTGTTCTCCTCAGATCTTGCTTTAGCAGCTTTCACCTTGTTTTCAAGGCTGCAGGTTGCAGGGTGGCTCACGATCACCCCTGTAAAGCTTCACCACCACCATTAGACCTTCCCGTGCCTGTCTCCTCCAGGCTTGTGTTCATGTTATGTGTGCATTTCCCAGGCCCTGTGGATGCTTTTGGTCCAACCAACAACAAACTCCTCTGGGCTGGCCTTGCAGCAAGGGCATTCCCAACCCTGCTGGAACAGAAGGGCCATCAGCAGTGCCTCAGTGCCCTGAGTGGTCTCTTTTGTCAGGTTTATGAACACACCAAAATCACGATTTTAAAATTTCCCTGGCTGCTTAACAACCAGTGGCTGCAAACATTTCTGGGGCTTTTAAGCTCTTAAATTTTACTGAGAAAACAGGGCTTAGTCTCAAAGTTACCTTCAAAATGCTGTTGCACGCATGAAGTGTGGATGCTTAGACATCAGTCGTGCACTGGAGTCCTTTCTTTGTAAGGACATGAGAAAATCCCAAAATACCTGCACTCACAAAGTAGGAAAATGGTGTCCACAGCAGCAGGGATCTGTGAGGAGAACTACAGTGAGCAGCGGCCTGATCCAGGTGCTTTTCCCCCTGCAGGTGGCGAGAGCGGAATTTCTCTTGCTGTGCCCAGGACAGTAACCCGGTGCTAGAGAGCGGCACCTACAACAAGTTCAGGACAGGTGAGCAGGGCAAGGAAAGCAACTGCATTCTGCACAGGGTGGTCTCTGTGGGGTCACCAGTTGGTGATGGATGTCCATGCTATGATGCAGGATGCATTCTGGGTTATCTCAGCCTCAGGTGTAGGTGGCAGGATTCTATAATCAAACCCATGAGCAGCTCAATCCAACTGGCACTGCTTCAAGCAGAGGTCGGGGCATACACCTCCAGATGTCCCCACCGATACTCATTACTCTGTGATGCTGTGAAAAGAGACCCTGGAGGCATTGAGCATTTCTGGTTCTGCAAGGCAGGGTGGGATTGGCTGAGGACCCTCCAATGCACCATGTTTCTGCACTCATGGAGCTATCATTCAGACAAAATTACCCAAGGTGGGCTGCATGCATTTTCAGCCAGGTTGTATTTGCTCATGATGGCTGTCAAAACAAATGCAGTTGTATTGGTAGCTCACTGTGTCCCTTTTTCCAGAGCTCAGTGACATGCCTGCCGTCCTGGCCTGACATGGGCAGAGAGGGGACGTGGACCTGACATCCCAATGAGACTGGGGAGACCAGCTGTGGGGGGCTCAGACCTACCTGATGAGGAGGAACCATTTGCCTTCGTGACTCTGCTGGAGATGAGCACCAGCCTTCCTCTCCTACAGCTTTTCTCAGATTCCTGTGCCTGGCAGGGATCCCTGGGGTGTAGGAGAGCACAGATGGAGCTGCAGCCATGAAGAAACTCTGTGCCATGGTGAAATGCAGCAACTACATGGGAGCCACTATTTACCCCTGAGACCATTGGCATCCCACAGGGCAATCATTCCTGCTGTGTGTAAGCCCTCGTTTCCACAGCTGTGTTTTACACATGCTGCAAACATCTGAGCATCCTGCAGTTCTCCTCATTCACAGCTGCCCAGGTTTCTCCTGTCAGACCGACCTCTTCTCCACACACTACCTCCCTCCCTCTCTCCCTCCTTGCAGGTCTCCTCCACCCCCAAGAGCACACTCGCCCCACCACGATGGTCAGGTGCTGCTGACTGGTTCAATAGGATCTGTACCTTTCTATAATGCAAGCAGGGCCAGCTTTGGTTTTTCTTTTTCTCACTCTGGCCCTGCCATAGACCCTAATAAGGACAGTCTCTTCCCCTTGGCCGTGGGTGAGGGCATAACTTTCCCATGGGGACTGAAAGAATTCTTGGTGCCTTGGCCAGGTAGCCACTGAGACTATGACACACCACTTTTGCTGAGAAGGATTGAGCTGCATGTGAACTGGTCCCACCAAGTGTCCTGTTTGCTTTTCCCTTGGGATGGCCTGTATACCTGTACTACATCCCAGGATTTATTTGGATTTTCATTTCTCCCAGTGAGATCTTCATTTCACACAGTGGGGAAGGAGGTCCATGCCTTGCTCTGTAAGGGGGATGTAAGCATCTCTCAGGTTTAAGCCATAACTTTCTACTTGAAGAGATAATAAGGATACATTTTTTGTAAATTGTAAGTGCTGTTTTAAATACATTTTAGCTCTCCTATCCTGTTCTGTTCTTATTTTGGCAAACTGGGAAAGAAAACAGCAGTCTTTACCAGATTCAGGCTATAGACAATTTTTCACACATGGACCTTTGGTCACAAGTGAATCGTGACAGGGAAGCATTAGGTTTCAGAGTTACCTGTGTTGAGAAGCACTCAAGTCTTTCCAAGTTGCAATTTTGGAGTATTTTGGAGGCTAGAAATGCAAAAAAGAAGCATCAGCCTTTGGAAAAGGGATAAAGGGCTGATGGATCATTGTAGAGCAGCTACAGATCTATGAAGCATGGAGAGAGGATGGTGTTAAATCCCTCTCCCCATGCCCCGCATGCATAGCTGGATCATAACTTGTGGATACCACTTATGTGCAGGTATGTCAGCAGCAAAAATAGGAGGGGGGGGAGTGTGTGGGCTGATTGTGGTGTGCATCATGGATTCCTCAGCCTGTGCCTTGGTGTTCAAGAGAGGGATTTGGCTGTGGTCCCTCAACTGCTGCTTTTAATATGTATTTGGAAAAGCCACCTCAATGCACTTTAATCCATGTATGCAGCTGCTGCTTGGCCATTATGCAATGGTAACTCCATGTACTCACCCTCCTCATCCTCACCAGCCTTGTCCAGGCAGAGCCTGGCCAATTAGACCCGATCTCCTTTAATGCCTTACACTCTGTCACATCTCAGCTCTTATTTTTGTTGCTTCACTGCTAGCAGGGTCTGGCAACCTTGTTAAGTACATGGCTGGTAGTCTGACTCCCACACACAGACTTTTCACCCAGCACTTCCTACATCCAATGATTCAGCTCAAAACTGGCTGGAAGATCCACCCTTGTATTAGAACATGACCAATGGAGACTCCCCAGGCTTCAGTGATTTTTACTTCAAAATAAAACATTTCACCTAGTTTCCAGTCTGGGCACACCGATGGTTTGCTTCTCATTGCTTGATACTCTCACCAGGAGTTCCACTCAGCAAAGAGAAGTCTTGTCCACAACAAGAATCTGGGAGCCCTGAGCCCACCCTTCCCTGTGGAGATGCCACTAAAACCACACAGTGCAGGACAGCCTCCCAAAAGCCACTTGACGCTTTTTAATTAGAGTATTTCACTTGGACATACGTTTTTCATCTTACATTGCTTGGTGTGAATACAAAGATGCCAGCAGATGCTAATACATATGACACACAGGCACACACACACAGAGTCCTGGCATCCCCCAAAATGGTGGGGTGCATGGGAGGCCAACAGAGCTGTAAGTGGAGGGATGAGGGTGGTGTCAGTGGAAAGATGAGCCAGGACAGCTCTGGAAAACACTGCTGTGATGCATCATCTGCTGCGTGTGATGTGGGAAGCAGGGATGGCTGGAGACTCACAAAAAGCAGTGATGGTGGTGGTGATGATGGGCACATGTCTAAGGACAGGTGGGATCCGAGGGACAGCTGAGGAAGGGAGAGAAACACCAGAGATGGATGGTAAGAAGGCAGCTTGGCTCCCAGTGTAGCCTTGGCTAGTGTAACCATGCTCCCATCACCAGAGTGCCTTGGGTAGGGGATGGTGGAGGAAGGGGATCTTTTAGCAGCCCTGTCTGGCTGGTGAATGTCTCCATACAGCATCTCACTCACTTTGATGAAGCAACCAAGGTCCTAAGTCACTGCCGAGTCCCAGGTGGATGTCACGGTCCTTGAGGTCTGGTAGGCAGTGCTGCCAGCTCTGCCTAGCACACCATGGTGTTGGAGAGCTGAGCCCAGCTGAGCTTAACAGGATGTGTCCCCACTATATGGACTTCTGTGAAAGCAGTCAAACTCAGCCCAATGGATGGACCAAGACAGGTCTCCCACATCTGCTGAGATGCACTCAGTTATCTTGGTGGACAACTGTCACCTCTCCTGATACCCCACACCCAGCCACATGCTCCTTTGAAGCCTGTATTTTGGAAAGGCACCCCCAGGCTTCTTCCCCTGCATCCTCCCAGACACAACGTGGCTTCAGCCTCCTCTCTGCCAGCAGGTCCCATCTCTGCTCCAAAGCAGGCTGGTCTGCACTGCGTGGTGTTGGGTGGAAGACGGAACAAAGAGCCAGCAGGTTAGTACAGCCAATCAAAGACGGAGAAAAGCCCACAGAAGAGAAGGGTTTGCTCCTGCTGTGAGCGGTTCAGGTTCAGCTGGGCCTCATAAAGAGCTGCTTTTTACAGCAACACACACAAAAGCACAATAAAATCATCAGCTGTTACAAACCCAATGACCAAGTTCACGTTTGAATTACAGCTCAACATAGTCTTGGCTTCAGTCTTCCAAACTTGGGGTCTTCAAAACCCCTATATCCATATTGAAGTTTGCAGTAGAAGTCCTTCTAGGGTTAATTTTTCTGGGCACAGAGGGCAAAAGGAGATAATTCATTTTCCAAGCTTCACTTCCAGCTGAGCTCTTAAGTTGGGAAAGATATGCCTTACTTCGCCTCTGGCAATTATGGCTCTTGGGGAATCCCTGGGCGAGGGACTGTTCTGCAGGTCGCCCTCAGCCCCGAGGCAGCATCCAGATACCGGCACAAAATGCAGGATTATTTTTTTTTCCTTTTTAATATTTTAAAAAATAAATAGAAGAAGAAACAAAACTTTAAAATTTGTTCTTTAAATAATTCCAGCATTGCACAGACAGCATTTTAGTATTCTAGCCTGTTCAATCAGTAGTTTATTCTGATTCCTAGTTAAAATGTGCTCCTCCCAGCCTGCTTTTTCTTTCTGTCCTTCTTTAGAACACAACATATTCTTTTGTTACGACAAAAAAAAAAAAAGCCCTGCAGTGTTCATTCAACATCTTTTCAGCATGGATCAGGGCTTTGTTATTCCTCTTCAAACCTGAAGTTCCCAGAACCTTACCAAAAATCCGTTAGCATCCTAATAGCTCTCATATTTAAGAAGAAAACCAAACAAAAACAAAGCAAGCCACACGCACACACAAACACACACAGATCCTCTTCCAAGAGCCTTTGCGATGCCAACCAATGGGTTCAGGCAAACCCTGGAGTGTTTTCGCTCAATCACTCTCTGAGAACAGTGGTGTCTCCTGGAAATCTTTGAGATGTAAGACAGAGTTGGGATACAGGGAAAGGAAGGAGAACGGGAGGTCAGAGATAGTCATCTTCGCTGGAAGGGGAGGTGGGATCGGAGCCCTCAAGGTCAGAGTCCAGTGAACTCCCTGATGGTGTTCGGCTCATCTTCCACATCTGAGAGGCAAAGGTTCTCCCCCAGCTGCACGGGTATCCCACTGCCCTCAGCTGGTGAATTAGCGCCATGGCCACCTGCCAGTGGCTTCTTGCAGTTCACTTGCTACCCTTTGCACTCCTCTGTTTGCTCATGGCTGTTAGCATCTGGCTGATGTACGAGGTCAAAAGATCATCCATCTTGTACCCCTGAGGAGGAGAGAGAAGACGTTACCTGCCTTTAGAGCACAGTTCACAGTCTCTGGCTTGTTCCTCCTGAATACACTGGCTAGCAGTTGCTGACTTTCAAGTTTTCAAGTACATTTTGACTTGTTCTACCATTCTCTTTGGGTGAAATGTCACCACCACAAGAAACACCGTCCAAACATAATTTGCTGCATCAAGATAGAGGAACTCACTGTCCCAGCATGCTGATGAGGCTAAGGACATAGGGAACTTTGGATGGGACATGGATTTTCAAATGGCTAACAAAATACTGAATGCCTCAGATTAATAACAATTCAGTAGGAATTTTTATCCTTCATGCTTTTGGTTTAAGATACTCTTAAGAGGAGGTTTGTTGCTGTGACTATTACGAGGGATAAGTTGGGCAAAGGATCTTGGTAAAAGGGCTCAAAGTACCCCTTGAGCCCACATCAGCTTTAATGTTTTTTTCAGTCCAGTGGCTGGGACTGTCCCCCATGCTCTCAACATTGGCAACATCCCGAGCACATCAGGCTTGCTTGTACATTGGACCAAATGAGAGCACTGATTCATTGACCAGAGCAATGGGAAATACAGAAGAAAAAACCAACACATCAGGGGCTCTTCTGAGAGACCTCTTTCAGCCCAGAGAATCCCTGAGGCACAATTTGCTGCCAGTCAGGATTTGGTCTAATCTTTAACACTCCTTACCAGGGAGGTCTCACAGAGCAGCTTGCTTCCTCTCACCAAGTTGCCAATGGTTATATGGAAGTACGTGTTGCCACTGCTCCAGTTGGAGATCTTGGTGAAGGGGTGAGTGATGAGGATATCCTGGTGGGAACACAAGAGTGACACTCAACATGCAAGAGCCTCAACTTTCATGAAGGGCTATGGGGACTTCTCATGTTCCTGTTCACTTTCCATCAAAGCAGACCAACAATGTCTACCAAGGATGTGATGAGACTCATGGGGATGGCAGTGAGATGCAAGACTCTGGATCCTCCAGTGCTTGTTAAAGACTGTCATAGCAGAATGAGCATGAAGGTGGTGGAAGTAACTAGTAGGATCTCATTTACTCCAGCTCCTGTCCTAATGTCTGTGAAAGGATTAAGGGAGTAGTGTATGTGTCCTCCAGTTACAGGGTTCTAACAGTTGATGCTCCCAATACATCTTCTTTTGAAAAAAGCTGTCTGGCTCTGTGTAACAGTGAATTTCTGCCTCCAGAAACTGTTCTGTCTATCCAGCCTTTCTAACTAGGCTTAATGAGAACTCATTAAGTTCTGAACAACATGCTCTTTGGTATGACTTCTCTGAGGGTTTGGGGAATGGGCTCAGGAGCATCTAGTGAAGCCCTCAGTTTTGCTTACCTTGGTTTTGGGATCAATGAGGCTGACTCCATGCTTATTGATGGCAATTAGAAGGATTTCTGGATAATTTGGCTCTGTAGTTTGCTGTTGGAAATGAGATGAACTGGTTAGAGGATGTGTCAAGCAAAATCACACCCCTTCCTATTTCCTCTCTCCCTATCTTCTCCTGACAGCACTTGGTGGCCTATTAACTGCTATCCAGTTTATCCTTTAAAGATAAACCTAGAGCTCATCAAGGTATCAGCAACAGTCAGGACTGTCTAGGTAAGTACTGATTTCCTGAATGCATGATAACCAGTTGCTAAGCTGCTGACAGCATTAAGTGGCTTGTTCCCTTTGGTGGCTTCCCAAAAGTGAAGCCATCTTGCCACTGGCATGGAAGAGTTGGGACAGGCTGAGCAAGTCCAGACATCTTTCCCCTTCCAGTCTGTTTGGGGCTCTCCTCCTCTTTATGCAGGCTGATGTGGACCTCCAGGATAAGACTGCACTGCTCTGTTCCCTTCTGGTCTTTACACTCAGTTTTGCTCAGTTTGGTCATTGAGAAGAGGAAATTGCAAAAATGTGTCCAGAGTACCTGGACAGACTTCATGACTACTTGCTTCCTTGATGGAACTCTAGTGCTGGGGTGAGTGGTCTGGATTTGGTTTGTGATGGGTGCAGACATATCCCCTGGAAAACCACACATTTGCCTTGGCATAACTGAGAATAACTCTTGGCTCCTCAGCAGCACAGCTATGAGTAGGGACCCAATGACTGAGATATGCTGAAGTTCTACAGTGGTTCTGTCTGTGTAAAGAGGCAGGGCAGCAAAAAAGAGTGTATTTGTCCTTCACTGATGAAGAGTCTCACACTATTTCCCTGTTTCAGCAGGGTTGTCCCAGTCTGGTTCAGATCTGGAAACCCTCTGTGGGACAGGGCTCATGAGCTTGTCTAAAAGCTGACAGAGAACCCCCAGGGCAGGTACCTTCACTTCAAAGAATGCTGATCCAAATGTAGGCCACTTGAAGATAATCTTTAGAAAGGCAAGCTTGGCTTCTTCTCTTGTTTTCCCTGCATGCTTGTTGTAGTATGCCACGATGGACTGGAACAGAGAACACAACAGAGATGGAGGGTTTGCACTACCTAGCACCAGGAATGTTTGCAGGAAAGGAGCACCAGTTCCTCAGTGAGAGACTCATAGAATAGTTTGGGTTGACTTAGACATTTTTAAGGTCATCTAGTCCAACCTGCCTGCAATAAGCAGGGCCACATTCCACAAGACCAGATTGCTTTGAGTCCTGTCCAACCTGACCTTGATGTTCAGGCTTAGTCTCTGTTCCAATGAACATTTCAAAAAAGTGCTGGCTGGTCACTGAAGCAGGGCCTGAAACTAAGGCAGGTCCTTCTTAGATGAGCTGAGCTGGAAACTCCATTAAAGGGATCATAAGTTTTAATCCTCCAATTATTGAAGCAGAGGAGACTGAGAGACCTTCAATTGCGAGGTGCTGATAGTACATAGGAAACACAAAGGACTTATAAGACTATTTCTTGGCAGTGAGACACCTCTGATATTTTAAGACTAGACCTGTCTGCACGTGTGTCACAGCTCTCCTTGTGTAAAGCAGGGAGAATTACTCCTCCACTCAGTATTCTGCAATAAATGACAGGCATTTGCACAAGACCATCTCTCAGCATGTGTCCATATGGCATTGCATCCACCACTACACTCACAGTTGCAGGACAAAGAAAACCCAGGGCAAGGCATGTGCATGTGAACATGAATGTACAATTTCTGCTCTTGGTGATGCCAGGGAGGCTGAAGCTCTTCTATGTCTCAAGAGGCACCATGGGTCACTCATTCTGACAGGCCAACTTCAATGTTGAATGTCAGAGGAGTCAGCCAAGAGACTGGGCTTCTCACAGCCAGTCCTAGCATATGAATCAAGCTGCTGGTTTACCCTTTTCCAGTCATCTGGAGAGAGCTGCCGGATGAGGTCCTGAGGCACCAGCTCCTTCAGAAGCTTGGGGATGCTGGGGAAATAGGACTTGTCATCCTCAAACTTCACCCGGTAGATGAGAGCTGCCAGCTGCAGGACCTCTTCCCGTGTGCACTTGTGGTAGCCACGCAGGTACTTTGGTAACTCCTGCATGGAGGAAAGAATAATTGAGAGACAGAGTGGATGGCCACGGACCTTCATCCTCAGATGTTTAATGGAGTTCGTGGAGGTATCCAGCCCCTGGTTAAGAGGGACAGTGTCTTTGCAACCCTCTCCTAATCCCTCCCAAGTCTCCACTGGTATTGCAGAGTCCTGGAGTACCTGGTAATAGTGGAAGATTGAGTCTGCCATAGAGTCTTTTCCAGGCGTTGTGTTGGTCCACAGTTTTTTCATGAAGAACACTTGGTAGGTGAGGGAAGGCACTATACCTGTTCAAGAGAAGCAGAAATATAGGAGCAATGGTGTGAATACCAGCTGGCAATCAGTGTCTGCAAGCCAGCAGTGCCCATGTGTCATCAAAACCTGCAGGGACAGGGGCATTCACAGGGCCAAATGGGCTCTGACCTTGCAGACCAAACCACATCACTGCCATGGAAAGCTTTAATAAAATGGAAAGAGTGTCTGGGTTCACTTGCACCGTCATACTTCAGTGATAGTGCTCAAGCCCAATACAGGACAGAGGAGTTGTACCCTGAAGGCACCCTTGTCTTGCAGCCACTGATATATACAGCAGAGCTGCAGCCAGTTCCATTGTGGATGTGGTCAGTGAGGTGAAGTGAATCCCACCACTAAAGCTTCCTGCAGGCAGTTCCTGGAGAGCTGCCCACCAGCAGGCACATCTTGCAGGGGCAAGGACTAGCCCTGGAGCAGAGGTTTTGCTGCTCCTGGATGGACGACCTCCCAGGTTATGTTCCCCAGGGTGGTGCAGACAGCACATCCACATCAGTGTGGCCCAACAGATCACAGAATAACAAAATAATTAAGGTTGGAAAAGACCTCTAAAATCATTGAGTCCAGTGCCAGGTCCACCACTAAATCATGCCTCTAAGCACCTCATCTACATGTTTTTTGAACACTTCCAGGGACAGTGATTCCACCACTTCCCTGGGCAGTCTATTCCAATGCTTATGGCAGACTGTGTGGTCAATCTTGTTTGAGAGGTCTGGAGGGCAGTAGAAGGGCTGTGTGTGACCCATAATGGAAAAAAGTTACCATCTTTTGCCGGTCTTGCTTTCTTTATCCAGTCTGTCAAGTGTCTCACAAAGTCAAAGAAGAAATCTCCCTCAGGCACGCTGATGACCTGGGGGACACAACACATTGTCACAAAGGCTGAGAAGGAGAATCACAGAATATCCTGAGCTGAAAGGGACACATATGGATCATCAAAGTCCAAGTTCTGGCACTGCACAAGACACCCCAAAAATCACAGCATGTGCCTGAGAGCATTCTCCAAATGTTTCTTGAACTCTGTTGAGCTTGGTGCTGCGACCTCTTCATTGGGGAGCCTGTTCCACTGCCCAGCTACCCTCTGGGTGAAGAACCTTTTCTTATATCCCACCCAAACCTTTCCTGACACAGTTTCACACTATTCCCTCTGGCCCTATCACTGGTCACTAGGCAGAAGAGATCTGCACCTGCCCCTCCACTTCACCTTGTGAGGAAGCTGTAGATCATGATGAGGTCTCCCTTCAGTCTCCTCTTCTCCAAGCTGAATTAGCCAAGTGACCTCAGCTGCTCCTCTTCTGTCTCCCCCTCTAAACCCTTCACTGTCTTTGTAGTCTGCCTTTGGATCCCCTCTAACAGCTTTATGTCCTTCTTGTACTGTGGTGCCCAAAACAAGCGGCAAGACGTCACAGGCAGGGTTGGCCATTGCCCAATCTCCTGTAGTTGTTGCTCACTGTTTTGTGCTGGTTACACTGATGTGTTACAAACTGCTGATGTGAGAAAGCCACTGCCAGCACTTTGCTTCGGGCTCTGTCTCTAATTTCATACATTACTCCTTATTGCAGCTTCTTTTTTCACCAGAACAATTCCTTTCCCTTCCTGATGACTATCTCCATAGATTTCTCCCAGTTGCCAGAGGCAGCTCTAAGCTGCACATTTTTCTTATTTAGTTCTTTCTTATAAAGCCAACTCAGTAGCAGGCTAGGAGAGTTCTGCCTGTCTCTGTGTTAAGTCCTTTAGGGGGATTGCTGCAAGTCAGGACTGTGGGACTCCAAACTTCACCTGTATCAGGTTGGATCTGACTTAGAAATGCCACACAGCTTGTAGAGAAATGCCACTGACAGGTGGGTCACTGTGAGTACTTCAGGGCTACTTCAGCCTCTGGGTGGGTCACTCACCTTATCAGAGATTTTGACAAAGAGACTGAAGCCCTCAGAGGACTTTAGGAGCAGCCTGTTGGAGATGTTCTGGCAGAAGTCCTTGGCTTTTGTGCTGGACTCCACTTCAAACGCCTACAAAGAAAGGAAGATCCTCACCACTGCTATCTCAAGATGTTCACTTTATGCTCTCTTTGAGGAGCTCTAGACACACATGCACAGAGGGATTTAGATGCCCACCACTGATGAAATCAGTGACATTGTGAATTGTGGCTTGGGGCATGGGAAGGGATCCCTGCAGAAGTTCTGTCATGCTACTGCTGTACCATTGTGCTTTTTAGTGCTTTATCTATATCCTGTGCTGGCTTATCAAGGGCTCCCCAGGCAATGCAAGAGATTTTTCTGATCTAACAGTGAAGTCTCAGAACTATTTTCCTGGGGGAAAGTGGGGGTGGGAAAGAGAGATACCTCCAAGCTGATTTGTCCCAACTGTCTCTCCACTGATGATGAGATCAGATGACTGGCTTAGACCAAATGCCTGGCTTCTAGATAGCTGAACAGAGGGAAAATGACTCCTGCTTTATGGATATCTATGGATGGGATATCTAAAGTATGGAATATCTAAAGGACTGTGTCACCTCCATGCACATCCCAGGCCTGGTCTTGCTTTTTGAGCTGTGCTCAGCATTTACATTGCCTCAGTTTTGCTCTGCCCACTTAGAGAGAGTCAGTTCATAGCACTTTAAGGAATTCGAGCTTCTGACCACCACAAGCACAACTGTGTTAGCCTGAACCACCAAACCACGAGGACTCATGTTCTATATCCCACAAGAGTCCAATCTGGAGCACTTCAGCGTCCAGCAGCACTTCAGTGCAGACACATGTTGCACTGGAATGATGCTACTCTGCCAGGCCACCTGGTGGCTTCCATGGCCAAATGGATCACAGCAAACCCATCTAAGTGCAGAAGTCCCCACTGCCTCCTTCTACTTGCTCTCACACAGATGCATGTGTATAAAGCAGTGTCATGCTCATAGCTGGATGTGTCAGAAAAAAATACTCAAAATGATGAGAAACTCCAACAGTTCTCTCAACTCTCTATTACAGATAAACAAGGGCACGCACAGCTGCTGTAGAGGAATCATCCTTTTCCTTCCATAGATGTGGACTGCTTTACACATAAATCCACTTGGAAATACAGGAATTTAGTTGCACCCAAGTGCATGAAGGGAGAGAGAGATGTTAGCCTCACAGGAAAACTAATCAGTAGCACGAGATAGCAGTATCTGCAAGGACATGCCTATCTGCTCTGGCATCAGTATAAGTAGCTGCCTTATTAGCACATAAGATGCTTAATGAGAGGTTCCTGAGTGCAGGTATGACTTCTGTGTCATATCAGGTCAGAATGTATAATTTCAGTCACCTACTTGCCAGTGGTGTAATAGTCTGCCCAGTCTCCAGGGAGCCCTGTCATGGTACCCCACTGGGTATAGTTGGGTGGACAATATATGTTGGTTGAGGCTCCAGATAATTGTTATCCAAGGCTTTTGAACCAATGCAATTGAATGGATAAACCCACCCAGTTTCCTTCATTCTGAGGTCCTACTATAAAACCTCCAGTGAACACAAGCCCATCACCCTATCTTGAAAAACATGAATTGCAGCAAATCAGAATGGACAAGAATGGGTTTTCCTTATAATGCTTTGGCCCAGAGTCTTCTGGAAAGGCTGAGTTTTTCTGAATCAGAACCAATATTAGCCTCTTCTGAGATTTTAATAAGAAAATTGACAGCCATCCTGACAGAAAAGAAGAATTTCTTCCTCCCCCATTTACCTCATCGGTGTCATCAGGAAAGTAAACCTTATGGAAAATTTGGGTGGTTTTGTGTTGAATGGCTTCCACTTCTACCAGATGAGGTGGGTATTTCCTGGATCCATTCCTGCAAAACAGGACATAGCAAGTGTCACAACATCGTCAAAGCAAGAATTCATTTTTTAAATTTTCCATTTTAATATGTATTATTTTTTAATAACTTCAGCTACTTTCTTAATATTAGGGTGTTTTTCTCCTTAAAAGAAGAAAGAAAAATTTTAATGGAGAATGAGTATTTGCTTCGATTGTAGATTATTTAAGTGGACCTGGACAAAGTTGATTCATCTTTATTCTTCTGCACTCTTTATCAGCAACATCCTACACTCATTGTCCCTTTCACTCAGCTTGGTGGAATATAGGGAGAGGCTGTGAGCTTTCACTGTTCCCCCAGTCACCAAAATATCTCCTGGTTGTATTTTCTCACACATATTTGGATGTTGTGGTACAGTCAGGACTAGGTCTTTTGATGTCATACCTCAGGGCTTTCTGGAGTCTCTGGATGCAGTCTGTCGCCAAGGGATGATGTTTCCGGGATTGCAGGAACCTCTGGACATGGGGCAGGAGGATGTTACTTGGAGGGAAAAGGCCTGTACACAACCACAATAGCTCCCAGCCTTTCTCTTCACTGTATCTACACAAGGAGAGAGCCAGGAGGAAAAACATCACTCATGGCACAGACACATCATGTCTGCTTTGCCCAACACAGGCTAGTGCCTTTGGGACAAGGGGAACAAACAGCCCTTACTTGATGTGGTTGTCCGTGAGCTGCTTGAGGGTCTGGCAGTAGATTTCATCCTTCAGGGGTTCGGCTTTCAAGGCACCTTCAAATATTTGGTCTGTCAGCTCATTGACTGAGCGGGTCCTTTTGGATGGGTAGTCACCCATATACTTCAGCACTGGTGGGGGGTAGGAGTCAAGGATCAGCTAACTGGGATATTTGGGGAAGCCCCTCTGCCGATGACGTGGTTAAAAACATCCTAACACGACTACAGAAGTGGCTGAAGTTTGGTGAAGGGGCACAGTGTATAGTAAAGGCTTTAAACTGCTTTGGAAGATATCCAGCAAGCTGTGTCTTCCTTTATCATGCATCAAACTCATTTGAAACACTGATTATTTTAGAGTTGGGATACGTAGACACAGGACAGTTGTGTGTGATCACGTGTTACCTGATCACAGGTACAGACACCACTGTAAAAGACCAGATTTTCAGCTAGTGTCAGAGCTGCAGCAACATAAACCAAATGACAGCCTTCACCATCATGCATATTGCAACTCTTCTATGAGAAGAGACCACAGTTTTAACAATTAACATGTATGACACAGCAAGAGGAAAAGCACAAAAATGCAAATGCCCCCATTTTTTTTTTGCCTTTTAATTTCTCCTCCTATTATTATTTGCTAATAAGAGGAAACAAGTGGTAGCAGCAATAGGGTAATATCAATCAGTAACAAGTTTATACCAACAGAACTATTCAAACCATAAAGTTTGAATCCTAGAGCAAAGTCCCATCAAAAAAATAAAGGCTTCAACAGATTTGATCTATGGTTGCACTTAGCTCTTATTTCCCATGCTGTGTACCTTCTGCCAAGTAAGGGATAGTCAGACATCAAACCCTGACCCCAAGGCCATGTGGTCTGCATCCACGCTGATCAGGGCTATGGCCTTCCACAGCAGATGCATTTTGTAGACACCCAGCTGAAGCAAGCCGGAACAGAGCAAGAGAGTGTGGACCAGCAGGATTCAGTAACTTGTTTCCTACTCTTCATTTATTAACAAGTAGATACACCTCAGATCTCAATGATGCTTGAGTGCAGATCTATGGCTCAGACCCAATTCCAAGCCTATGATATGGTCCCAAAGCTGTTAAGAGGGACCACAAACCTTTCCATGGGCTTTGCTTGGGGCCTTAAAGAGCTTGGTCTGCCCTTTGCCTGTCAAACCTGTTGCCCAAGGGCTTTCCCAAGCAGAGGAAGGATATCAATGAAGGCCATGCAGGCTTCTTGGGACAGCTCCTCACTGCCCAGGATCTTCTTCAGCAGTGGCTGTTTGATGGGCTCACGGGTGTAACACCACAGCTTGTCCTTTCCACGGCTCTTGGTGATCATGACCCGGCTCAGGGTGTGCTTGGGAGGTGGCCTGGCAATAAATGCAAAGCAAGAGGTGGAGACATTACAGGGATAAAAGGGAGAACTTGTGGCCAATGTATCACCTAGGAAGGTTGCTTGCAGCACCTGGCTAATGAACTCTTACACCAAATGGGACTAGACAATTTAACAAGTATCCAGCTCCAATTCTAACCAAAGATTACTATTTGTACTTTCCTAGGGCTCAGAAAAGTCCATTAAGGACCCTACACAAGTACTGACACCAAAACAACCTACCCTATCCCAAAGAGCTTCTAACCACAATAGGAAGGATGATGGCAATGAATGGTTAGGGCAGCCACATTCAAAGAGTATCACCTAGCACTACAAGACTACCAGGAGAAAATATCCCAGAGGATCTGGTCTGCCTGTTTGGATTGCCAGCCCATCCAAACAGGAGTGGGAGCTTTGGTCAGCTGCATTCAGCAGTGGTGTACATTTACATCTTTGGAGCCAAGATGAAAATGCCTGTACCTAATTTAAGTGCTGGCTATATGGTCTAAGTACATCCTCCCACATAATATTAAATTTCACACTGTTACACCTCGGCTTAGAAGAAATCCTTCATAAAATCTTTTCTATGGAAAAACATTGTTCAAATGCCATGAACTAAACTGGAGGTTGCAGTTATAAAAAAATCACACAACGGGGTATTCAGGGTCTTTTCCAGGCTACTTGCAGATGGATTCCTATAATTTTTGAGGATGGTTTAAAAAAATCACCTAAAATAATCATAGGAAAATTCCTCCAAGGTATATGGCTTTACTTTCTCTTCACTGTCTGAAACTGCCATCTGAGAGGTTCTGATAACATCTTGTCGTTGGTCAGGGGTCATTGTGACCAGTGCCTGTGGGATGAAAAGTTCTCTGTTACTTTGTATATTCAATATGAAATATATCTGATATATTCAGAGAGAGGGAGCAGATACAAAACAAAATAACAGTAAGTGAATAAGAATAACCCATCAGTTCCAGGTAAGTCAGTAAGAACTGTGCAACCGTCATTTCTCTGTGCCACTCTCAGTCACTAATGCAAGCAATAACAAAGGTTTCCATAGTGTGGATCATTTCCTAATGAAGACAATGTGCTTTAGATCCTACAGCTCCATACATGAATGCAGTGGTTCCCGCCAACCCCAAATACACCTATAAGTAATTAGGCCAGCTGGAGTGATTTAGCATGATACATGGATATTCCAAGTCACAAGTTTGTGATGGTTTAAATGCCAAAACCAGAAGAAAGGCTGAGATTGCTTTTGCCTTGGACAACTTGTCACTTCTCTCATCCACGTTGGTTTCCACCTTATCTTCAGGGAGACTTTGGACAGATCTAAGCCCTTCAGGAAGGCTCTGATCTCCTTGAGCATTTGTACCAAGTTGTGTAATTCTGTAAGACAGCTTACCACGATCTCCAGTGGAGGCATGGTGACTGTAGGCAGGACATAGACGGAATCAGTTGGGAAATCCCCTCTCTGCTTGGTCCGTTCGTTGAGCCCATTAGCCCACCCTGAGTTCATCACTTGTTCTCCTGTATCCTGGTCCAGAACTATGAGGTCTCCTTTAAGGAAGCTGAGGAACCCGGATTCTTCTCCGACTGCAAGAAAAACAACCATTGGTTTGAATTTTTTTTCCAAATACTTTGGAATATTAAATCTATCTATATGTTTACCACTGGGCTGGGCTATTTACTTACCAGGGTTTGGGTTGTCTTGGAGAGTGACCACATACTTGGATCGTTTCCTTAGTCCTTCAAGGAAGGTCACCACCAGGTCCCGGATATCCTCTGCATTGTTGGAGGTGAAAGTGTATTCATCACCTTTAATGGTAGCCAAAGTGAAACTCTGTCCTTGCAGCTTTCCTCCTCTGGGATATATATTTATAGGAGACATACACATGAAACATAATGACATCAAGAGGCAAAGCCTGGAAAAAGGCTGGTTTATGGTGAGATTGTAATTTAAGTCCATTCATCCTTACCTGCTGCTTGACACAGCTGTGATCTCTGGGAAAGAGAGCTCTAAGAGAACCTGCTCCTGTTCATCTACAAAGTACACTCCTGTCCAGTTGACAGCTACAATTACATCATTTTTAGGCAGGCTTGGCCCTGTGTTGAAGACAAGGCATGCAAACAGTTTATGAAGGGTCTTAGGATACAGAAAATGTGTGCCTTTCAAAGAAAGATTCAATGATAAAAAAACTAGGGTTTTTTTTGGTTGGTTTGTTTGTTTAGGAAGAGAAATAGCATCAGACTCATAGCCTGAGCTGTTGCTAACCAGGATGCACCAAAAAATAACATATCCAAAACCGACCAGCTATATCATCTCCTTCTTGTCTGTGGAATCCCTCTCTCTCTTTCATTTTGCTTTAGAGCATCCTGTGCTCTGGGGATGTGCTTTACTGACTCACCTGAGAATTTGAAGGCTTCGTAAAACCGAGAAAACAGCAAAGGCCACTTGAAACGTGCAAAATCCACTACCTCTTCCTTGACATTTTTTGGGTCTGCTCTCTTCTGAGTATAAATTCCCTACAGAAAAAGAAAACCGCAACCAACGTGAAGCAAACCCACACTTAGGAAGAGAGCAAACAAAATTAATCTATGTAAACTGAAGGTCTTGAAACTAATATTAAAGGAGGTCTCAGTGCATCTAAAGGCCAAACAAAATACTACAGAAACAAGTGATAGTTTGGGCAAAGTCTTGGCTTTGGGTTCCCACTTCAGGGAACAATTTCACTTTAAGAAGCCTGGGCAAGCATCTGGCTGAGATTTGTCTCAGATGACTTTGGGTTTCTCTTTTGGGGAACTTTGGGTTAACCTTTTGGCTTGACAGTTCTTTAGCTGGAAATGGACACTCAACAGCCCTTAAGCACCTTATGTAGGACATCCTCAGATACTGACACTTCTATACAAAACTGACAGGCCAATGGAGGATGAGCAAGATCCAACTGAATTGCATCCCTGTGTCTCCATTGACAATTAAGGTGAGATGAGATGTTTATATTTTAGGGATCTTAATCTGAAGCTGGCTCCTGCAGTTAAATGACTGCCAATTATCATGCAAGGATGACCAACCCTATGAATGGTCACAAGTTATGGGTAATGAGTTATGGAAGGGGTTGCTGTGTGAGAGTGTCACGAATGTTCTAATTGAAGTCAGGGAGGTTTTATACAACGCCTGGCACAATAAGGTCCCAACATTACCTGGAGACATGAACGACCACTGTAATACAACCAGTAACACCACAATCCTGCGCAACAAGGATGTCACTCCAGAGATAGCATTTTGCTTCTCCCACTGAATCTCTGCACGTTGCCTGTTTCTGTCAGATCTTGCCTCAAAACCTGCAGTAAAGCTGAACACAGCTAGAACAAACTCTGTCCTTTCTCACTGATTTAGCTTCGGGCCAGGCTAAGAGCTGAGCTATGATGTCTGACATATGTTTAAAAGACATGTGAAACTGCTGAAGCATGCCATGGTGCTCCACTGTCCCCACCTTTTTATGTGCAGCTATAATGAGCTGAGCCCATTTTTCTACTGTTTTTGACGCTGTGATCTCTCTGTCCGGGATGTAGGATGGAATTAGATTCAGCAGTCTTTCCAGTACCATCTCTGACCCGTAGTCCACATAGTATTGCTGGGAAGCCAGTTCTGCCAGATCTTCCTCCTATGGGAACCAAATAAGCCAAGTTAATGCTGTTACTAGGTCTTCAGAACATCCATCCTCCACCACTCAAGGAGCTTTGTGGCAGCTGGATGTACTGCTGCTTCAGTACGTGGTGTGGTGATGCTTCCTTTCAACACAACTTCAGCACTGCTTTTTGCACATCAAAAGTCCAGGAGATTGACCACTAAAAGATATGACTAAGCCTTAATATGGTGCACCACACAGCCTCCTCTGTACTGTGTGGGAACACGTTTGCCCCAGTCTTTCTTTGCAGTCTCTTTCTGATGCCTGCAGTCAGCAGTGGATGATTTTGCTATGGTAGACAGAGCTTAGTGATTAAAAACTGCATGTGTCCATCACTTCCCATATTTGGGAAGCCCAATAACTGAAGCACCTGTGCATAATGCAGAACTGTAAAATTCATTTGGTGCACCGACATTTCAAGCATTGTGGGGTGAAATAATAGAGCTACCGCAATGACAATAGCACAAGGAGACCAGAAGGTGGGGGAGAAAAGACAGGACTTCAGAAGAGCTGCAGTTAATGCAAAAGAGATGTGAAGAGATGATTTAGTTCCCAAGGTGACTGGACTCTACTGGACCACAGGAGAATGATCACGTATTCAGGAAGAGAGATGTCTTCAATTTGACACCTGGGTGATACTAAATACAAGCAAAAAAAAAACCAGCCCCCCAAACCCCCTCAAAAATAAGGTGGACATTTTCAGAGAATTTTATGTTTACTGAGATGCTAATTTCAGTGACACTGGAATAATTCTGTAAGCTTTCAGAGCTTTTGCCATAATGTTTATGCTACCAATGTCCCTTCACTGTATGGCAGAATTATTGGGTTTGTATTGCATGGCACAGGTCTGGGTATCCTGAAAAGCATCTCACAGGTCTAAGACTTGGCAGAATTCACCAAACAGGGTTTTGCTGTGTACTCCTGATCTGGTGATCTGGTTACAGATTACCTGTGGCCCTCCAAGTAGGAGGATGAAGCAGCCATTCACTTTTCCACCCAAAAGTCACCAGGAGAGAGTGCTCATGCAGCACCCAAGCCCAGTTAAGAGAATCTGATTGTTGTAGCTACTGTTTTCTAAATGAATACCATAAACCCCCAAGCTAATAGGCATCCAGGAAGGAATATTTATCATCCCCTTTGTTGGAACCTACTTCACCATCTAGAAGATACTTGTTGGACCAGACCAGTAGCTGCTGAGGTCACATACCTTGTCACACCGGTACTCCCCAAACTTCACCCCTCGCACGATCTGTTGGTAAATGAGATTGGTAGCCACATTGTCCTCACTCGGGTTGTGCCAAGGAGTGAAGATCTCCTTCCTGAAGAAGAGCCGCCAAGGCGCGTTGCGCTCCTGTGCTCCCTGTTCTTTGGCATACTGCTCACACTGAGACACGGCATCCATCACATGGTCATTGCCACTCCCCAGCGAGGACACCTAGTCAGGGCAGAAGGAAATGAGCCATTCACCTCTCTAAAAGCTGCTCTTTCTAGGAAGAGATATCTATTTCTGAGTCACTCATTCAGACCTCCTTTATAATCAAAATAAATCAATATATCTATGTCTACTAGCCAGAATTTATCACATCTGCCTTTTCACTGGGGTCTGGCATGAAGCCCTAAAGCATTATATGCCCTCAGACTTAACATCCCTGCATGAATGTCTCCTCAAAAAAGACAAAGAAGATGGAGTATAAACCATTTTCTTCTCCACCTGCAGGCAGATATGGCCACATCTGGAGGTGAGAATGTACTTAATTTTCTTACACAGCAGCTGTAGGAGTACTTCAGTTTCATTGACTTGCAGCTGTTGTTTCAGCTGAAGTTTCACCCTACGTCTGTTTTCCTTCTCATTTATGCTGACCTTTATTTTAACAGAATTTCTGAAAAAGGTATGATTTTATGTCAAATAAATCAGGTCAAATGCCAATGCAGGTATGACAGTTTGGATTCTAGCTCATTTTGGAAGCTTAATTTCAACCATTAGCTTTCCAATTAAATGTAGTAGCTCCCCTGCATAAAAATCCACATTGTTTGTTTTACTGGAAATTCACCTCAAATAAGCTTGTCTGAGAGTAAGAACATAGCATCATGTAATTATGTAGGTAAAGAGGAATTTCTGGATGTTTCTGGTCCAGCCCAGTGGTTAGAGCTGGTCCATCTTTAAACAGGTTGCTTTGTGCATTTTCCTGCTAAATTCTGAGTATCTCCAAAGAGGGAGATTTTCTGACAACGCTGCTCCAGAGTTTGACTACTCTTATTGTGAAAATCATGCTGACGCTTGCACTGTAGAAATGTTCCTTCTGCCTTCCGGAAGTTATGAGACAGCAAGTAGAACCTCCCTCTTCTTTCACAGAGCTATTCAGGAACAGAACTCAAGATATACCTTGTCAAAAAGTGCAATGTAAAGCGAAAAGCCAAATCGATCCTTCAGGCTGATTTTGTCGGCCAAAGAATTACAGAGCTCTTTAGCAGTTGTTGCAGAGTCGGTCAGCAGTGTTTTGGTTGTCCCATCCATAAATGTGACAGGCAGCATGATAGGTTTCTTGGACTTGGTTGCCTAATGGATGAAAGTCAAACTTTGCAAGGTTCTGTGTATCTCAATACTATTTACCTACATACTCTTCCATCCCACTCTGATAATCATTTACTCATTCCTGATCCCACTGACTGGCTGCTTTTGAATACTATCTTACCATATTTATCAACAGGAAGATGTATGGTCAGCCACTGGCAGAACTTGGAAATCACAGATATTTTATTTAATACATTCAGTCCTCAAGGTGCCTAATCCAATAAATACAAGCATGCCTGGAAATGCTCAAGGACACTGGAGCACAGCCGTTTATGCTAGTAAACCAGCAGAGAAAAAGAGCAATTTTTGTACAAACTGCCTGTTCCAGCTACGATTATCCCCAGACAAGTCCCAGGGACCATTCTCAGGAGGCCATTTGCCTGCAGCCATCTTCATCTGTAAGACAGTTTCCTAGAATAGCAAGCCCCCTCCCCACCAAGGGGGCTTGCTCTGTGCCAGCTGGCTTCAAGGCCCAACAGCATTCTCAAGCACACTTAATTTAAAAGTTTTTAGGCAGCCAAAGGCATTGATCTGAAGATACATACTCTGGAGCAAAGCCAGGATGGACAGGGAATGCAATATCTTGGAATTACCTGAAAATTCTTGACAGAAATAGGCATTTTGTCGCCCCACCTTCTGTCTTGCCAGAGTTGTGGTTCCTATGACATTGAAAGGCTTAAACCCCAAGCCTCAGCTGCCCAGGGAGGAGATAGAGGGACTCGTACCTGCAGTTCCAGCCAGCTGGGTGGCTGTGTCCTTGTCCCATTAGCAAATGTCCGCCTCAGCCTCTCTTCACAATAAGGAGCATAACCTGGGGGGCCTCCGTTGATAAAGTTCCTTAAATACTGTTGGCAGCAGGGAACACATTGGTTAGACCTTTGGCTCTTTGGACCAGGCACTTCCAAAGGTTAAGGGGCAATGTTTTATTGGAGAAAAGCCCTCTGGGACTAATTACAGTGATACCACTCATGCTCAGATGTTCATACATCGCATCACTGGAAGCTGAGAGAGAGTAGGATGGTCTGCACCTCTGCCTTGTTCTTCTACTGTGCTTTTCTGGCCTTGGAGGAGATAAGATACGAGACTAGACAGAACTTTGATTGAAGTTCAACAAGGCCAAGGTTGCCTGGTCCTGCACATGGAATGGGGCAATCCCAGAGACAAATGCAGGCTGGATAGAGAGCAATTCTAAGGAGAAGAACTTACTGTTGTTGGGGGACGCTGTCTTGGCAATGTGAGTTCGCAGCCCAGAAAGTCAACTGTGTCCGGGGCTGCATCAAAAGCAGCGTGACCAGCAGGTCAAGGGTGCAGATTCTGCTCCTCTGCTCTGCCCTCACAAGACCCTACCTGGAATACTGTGTCCAGCTCTGGGGCCCCCAACACAAGAAAGACATATACCTGCTGCAGCAAGTCCAGAGGAGGCCACAAAGATGATGAGAGGGCTGGAGCACCTCTGTTATGAAGACAGGCTGAGAGAGTTGGGATTGTTCAGCCTGGGGAAAATAAGGCTCCAAGGAGACCTTAGAGCACCTTCTAGTACCTAAACGGCTGGAGATAAAGGGGTTGGAGATGAGAGAGTGGGAGGACGACTTTTGACAAGGGCATGGAGTGCTAGCACACAGAGGAGTTGCTTTAAACTGACAGAGGGTAAGTTCAGAAATTCTTTCCTATGAGGGTGGTAAGGCACTGGAACAGGTTGCCCAGAAAAGTTGTGGCTGCCTCAACCCAGGAAATCTTCAAGGCTAGGCTGGATGGGGCTTTGAGCAGTCTGCTCTAGTGGAAAATGTCCCTGCCCATGGCAAGGCAGTTGAACTAGATAACCTTCCAACTAGATCCCTTCCAATGCAAATCGTTCTATGATTCTGTAATCCTATGATTCTAAGAGTCTATGCCTGAGTCTTCAGAACTGCTCATAAATTATTTCTTATAAGTGCTTCACTACTCTAAAGTAATCTTTCGCTATTAAAGATTTAAATCCACACAGATTTCTGTGCCATACTTTCTCAGATCTCATTTCAATATATAATTTAATTTTCTGCCACTTTGTCAGTGATTTATCTGCTTTATTAGATTTCACTGGCAGGGCCTGGGGATGAAGGAGGGATTTCTATTCTTGGCTTCAGCTCTTTCAGTGCTGAAAATTAAGTATTTAATCTGATATATATGGAAATTATTGGAATATCTTTATTTCCAGTCAGGCACTAGAACAAGCTGCACAGGGAAGTTGTGGAATCATCGTCCCTGGAAGTGATCAAAAACCATGTAGATGTGGCACTTGTGGACATGCTTTAGTGGCAGGCTTGGCTATGGTTGGACTTGTTGGTCTTAGAGGTCTTTTCCAACCTTAATAATTCAAGGACTCATTTGGAATGCAGACCATTCAAATCTGAGCAACATAATTTTGCCCAGAAAAAAGCTCCAAGAAATTCCTTAAGAACAATGTGATTTTCAGAAGTGTCAGCTGCTTAGCATCCGCCACTGACTTCAGTCCTGCTGATCCACAGTGCTGCTGAAGACAGATAAAATGTCACCTCATGTGGCTGTTTAGAACTGGACGTTTTCAATATGACACGTGGTGGGGGACGTACATCATGCAGAGAGCACCTATGCAAACATACTTCCAGGTAAATTAAACCCTTCCCTTTCTAAGTGCAAATTTTAAAATTTCAATTTATATTTATAATTAGCTGTGTAGTTCTGTTCCTTGCCAATTTTGCTAGAGTACATGCCTGAGGTCATACTGTCAAAGCCAGTAGATTCTTGAATGAATATACAGACCTTTGTATATGAGAAATAGGGGAGAAATGTGGGCTATTCAGGTTGTGCAAATTCCACTTGAAGCTTCCCACAAGGATCTTTCCTGCCAGAAGTCACTTAATAACATCTTCACCCATCTACAGTGTAGGAGGTGCCATCTAAACTGGTTGTCTACATTCCCTTCAGAATCACAGGAAAGAGAGGGTCAGTTCTCAGGAGTGACTCATTTGACTCCCATAAGGCATGGGACTTGGGATCATGCACTTTTCTCAAGAACTTTGTCATCTTCGTTTCTGGCCAAGACAAAGACTGAGATTCCCTCTACTGTTAAACCCAAGAGAAAAGCTGGTCCCATGGGTGGAAAAGCAAATGTACTGGCAGATAATTGATGAGACAAATATCTACATTTTACCTTCACAAACTTCTCAGAAGGAGCAAAACATCCCACGCAGAGGGACATCAGGATCCAACCCCTGGCATGGCTGCTTTTTGATGGGTTCTGGGTCAGCTGCTTGCAGATTTGACAGTAGATTTCATCCCTGCAACAGGAATAAAAAAATTAATTGAAAGTTAAAATGAAACATTAAAAATATTAGATTAATTATTTAATTATTCCTATTAATTAAACTTTTTAAAAACCCAAACACATTAAAAGGTAGTGTTTTTTGACACAATCAGAGAGACAGACCCTGTCTGCATGTGACTGACAATCAAAAGTTCATTTTAGCATTGCATGGATATTATTTTAACTGCCCTAATGATGTTCACCCTGATCACTGTGGCATCTCTAAAATGCCATCCATCACCAGTCCTGTAACATCCTCTGAGTTTTGCCCATGTTTCAACCAAGATTCCCACAGCTGACTGACATTGCTTAGAGAAGGAGAGAAATAAAGGGAGTCTCAAGGTTCAGGGAAGCTCAAAGTCACCTCTGGATGATGGAGTTTA
>JAWWLV010000001.1:30090543-30136040 GCA_035041135.1 Platyrinchus mystaceus | reverse complement strand
AGGGGTCCCCCATGCCATATATGACTCAGCTTTCTGTCCTGGTCATGGCAGACTGAGCACTGGCACAGCACAGGCAGCTCCACACGTTTCCTGCTTTGCTCGACCTCGTGCAGCCCCCTGGGGCCTCCCAGTTTCTCTGTTTCCTGCCCTGTCAGCTGCGAGATCTTGATAACAGGCTCTGGAAAGAGCAACTAGTAAGAACAAATTCTAGGGAAGAGATGGGGGTGTCTGTGCTGACAATGAGGTAGGGGGTGAATTTAGGTTTACGCAGTCAGGGTTTCTTACTGAGAGTTTTGCTCGAGAGAAGGCTTATCTTCCCTACAGCACAAGAATTGGTTTGTAAGGAAAGATGCGTGTGAATGGGGCTGCAGGGGACCTGCAACATTGGACTGCTCTGTGTTGCTGGGCTGATGCAGGAAAGGAGACTGTGGGCACACCTTGAGTTGCACAGGGACGTGAATAAAGCAAAGCAAGCCTATTGTGCTCATGTCCCTCTTTCTGCAGTGTTCTGCATGGGCATCCCCCCTGCTGCTGCCCTTTTTGGGTGAAGGCAGGAGATGAGGTTGAGCTGTTCAGTCCAGGAGGGAAAAGGCTGTACACTGTATGTGACTACTTTCACATCCATATGGATCTATGAATGCATCAGTGCTGACGCAGTGTCAGGACTTCCTCCTGCCTTCTGCTCCTAAACGGGCCCCAAATATTCTGCCTTAACCCAGATTCTACCCACTGACATGCCAGCCCAGAGACCATGGAAAAGGGTCACGTTGTGAGATGGAAAGGAAACCGTAGGAGACTCCTTCAGAGGAAAAGATCCAAAACAGCAGGGGGAATTGTGGAGAACCACCCACCTTCAGGAATATTTTTGTCTTGCCAATCTGCCAGTCATCATCCTTCCCCAGCACGGCTTCAGCAATACGCTGGCATGTCCCACGCAGGTCGCCCTGGTAGAAAAGGGATTGGTACTCTGCAGGACCAGACTCAATCATCACTCCTCCCAAGCCCAGTGTGGACCTTTCCTGGTCCCAAATCTTGCAGTTTTCTGCTAAGGAGGTTCCTAGGGCTTTACTGTCGCCACATTCAAGATGAGTGAGAGGAACAGAGTGAATATGGCTAGCTGTCCCTGCCAGCCCTGTAACCATTTTTCCTTCACTTGGAAAGCCCAGATCACTCCTGTGACATGCACATCCCATAAATATCTCTGGGGAGTCCAGCAGAGAGCATTTGTTACCTGCAGAAGAAGATTCTTACCTGCTTGTATGCTGGCTTCACCCCAGGCATGAGCACCCGGTACCGGTCCACGAACTCCACAAACGTGTAGCGGATGGGGTATCCGGCTCGGCGGATGCGGATGGTCTCCATCATTCCTGAGTATCTCAGCTGACGGACGCACAGCTCCCGATCAAACAGCTGGGGAGGTTACAGTACACTGGGGTTTGACTGAAAATCTTGGCCTGGATTGGCCATAAGAGAGTGGGGACTCTTAAGATGTGCACAGCAAGCAAGTCAAGCATCCACCCAAACCCTTCTCTTGGTAGACCCAAGGCTGTAGGACTGTTGGCTGTCTTGGACCTGATCCTGTAGACTGCTGACTGTGACTCACCCCATTTCTCCAATTCCCACTTGCAAAACTGGATGTGTCCTATACAAAGGACTGAGTGGAGAAATGGAGAGCACAATACAACAGTGAACATCACCTTGGGAAAACAGGCAGTGATGTAAACCAAAGGCAGACATGGTGTGGTGCTGGAAACCACAAAAAGTCAGGACAGTAAATCCCAGCTGGGCCAAAGAGTTACTGCCAGGGCATTATTCATCTGCCCTCCCTTCAGCTGTCTAAGATGTGAGTGCCTGTGCAGGTATAGCAGATAGTAGCATTTCAAATGTGAGTCACCTGGGCTCTCCCTGAAATGAGTGAGCAGAGTAACTATGCCTGTCTCTCAGATGTCCATCCCTGTATCTCAGCTGTATATCCTGGCACAGGAGGATCTGCACTACATGAGGGTATGTGAGCAGTTGTGGGCTTGCAAATAACCCTCTGGAGTTTGTAGGGCTAGTTCATTGTATGTATGGGCAAATATGTGCTCCTGGCATAAGGGCCTAATGAGGCACAGACTGATGGAGACAGTTTTGACTTTATTTGCATGGTTTGTTATCTAATTCATCCCACACATTTCTCTTGGACTAACCCAAACAATACTCAGAAGCAGTGGCTTGGGGTGATGTACAGATGCAGATGACTCCAGCCAGCATCCTGATACAAACAATTTTTTTTCCCCCTAAAGCACATTTTTGAAGGAAGTAAAAGTTTTAAAACAACATAAAGTAACCAACAGTCAGGACTTTCCACTGACCTTTCACTTCTGCTATCCCATTTCCTATCACTATCAGTATGTTTTCCTTCAAAGTCAGGGACAGAAAATGACCGCCCAGAAAACGTTCTCTTTGCAGTCACCCTGCAGTGCTCTGTGTACCTTTATCTAGGAATTCTTTTCCGTTGGATTATTAAACCAAGGCCAAAAATAAATTTAGCAATAAATCACATTTCATATCACACTACAGTCTCTGTTAGCTCTGTTAGCTCAACCACTCACTTCTTTAATGAGGAAATTAATTTCTCTTTGTCCGAATCTTTCAGACTTGGAGCTGTTTTAATGTCCCACTAAAATTTTTGTAGACAAATAGGTTGAACAGACACTTCTGGCTTAGCACTTGCAAGAACTGACAAAATACAGACTTTTTATGCAGGATACAAAATACCAGACTGAATTCCAGACATCCATGTGTAAAAACAGCTCAAAGTCAGGGTACTTGGAATAATTTGCTAACATCAGTTCAGGATGTACATCTATTTCTCAACATCACCCATGTTCATAAAGAAGGTCTTGTTCTGATCTCTGCTCAGATGATAATCTCAGATCAGACATATTGTTAAATATTAACGCAACGTATTCCATTAACATGCTATTAGATGCCTTTTTACTCTCACCAAAAGCAGGTTAAGAGCACAGTAAACTGATCTTAGAGAGCCTCCAAACCTTTCACCTTGCATCATATTAGGTTCAGCAAACAGCAAAAATAAGTTTCAAATAAAAACTGCTTGTATGTAACAGCTCTGAAATTCAGTATTTTATGCTTCTTTGCACTCGGCTGAGCTTTGCTAATGGACACTGCCTTTTGATAAAGCTTCAGCTCTGCCTAGATTAGCTTTATTTATTAAATAAAGCTCTTCCTCCCCAAGCAATATCACTATAAAGAGTGGTGAGCAGGTAACAGTGATTGCTCACAGCATCAGGGTCCGATCCTGCAAGGTGCTGAGAGTTGGATTGGGGTGTGCAGCACCTGCCTTACTGCTGAAGAATTTGGAGTCCCCTCCATGAACAGTTTGTAGTCGGGGGATTTACAGTCCTCTCCTTCCTTTTCATTTGCTCCTAGAATTTTGTCTCCATAATATTCATCGCTTTTGAAGCAAATCACTGGGAGTTGGAGTAAAGTAACTCCTTTCACATTTCCTCTTTGCTATTTTGCCTCTTTTTAATTCTGCTTTTAGAATTGTGCTTTTACAAGTGGTGAAGAAAAAAAAAGGATCAAACAGGATTTAAAATGAGTGAGATAACACTGGGAGCAAAGATTTTGAGGAAAACACCCATAGGGAAATTTTTTTTAGAAAACATTGAACCCTGCCATAGAATTTAATCCATGGCTCAGCCAAAGTCTCTGGTGGGGAGGTGCCTACCCCCTAAGGAAGTTGAGAGGCATTTGCTATAGGATAAAGGGCTGCAGGGTGAATTCCTTTACTAGGGAAGAAAGGCAGGGCTGGGAGCTCCCCTCTGCAAAAGATTTTGGTGTGCTGTTGGATTGCAAAGCAAGTCCTTGATTTTGCCAACCATTTGGTGACTCCCTTGCTTGCAGAACAGGCTGCAGGTTGGTTTTCTAAGCACTCCACTGATGCCCAAAGGAATTTTTGCTGGCAGCTTCAGGGCAGAACGACCCCATGAGCAGTCCTATACGAAAAGCAACCAGAGGAGAAAAGCAGGACTTACCATGGGCTTCTTGTACTCATTAGGCTTGATGCAGCGGACAAAAAAGGGCTGGCACACGCTGAGAGTCCTCATCAACAGCTCCAGGGACCGCTTGAACTGGCTGCTGAGTGTCGGCGAGCGCTTCCTCGTCTCTGCTCCCTGCAAAACCGCAGCGGAGCGGACTCAGGAAATGAAAGGATAACAGTGCCTTTCCCCTCCGGCCGCGTCCCCAGGAACCTCCCGCGGCAGCCTGGGCTGGAGCGGAGAGTGGGGCCAGACGTGATTGAAAGTTGTGGCAGGAGAGGGGAAGGGCACAGCCGGCGAACTTGCAACGGCTCGGCCCTGGCAACCTACTCCATGTGCATCTATGCAGGGAGGAAAAGAGCCATAATTTAATTTCTCCTGCTTGAACCTCCCTGTGTGACTGAAAAACCCATCTTTCCTATGCAGAGCCATGAGGAAGATCTGCCCATGAAAGCAAACAGCCTCTTCTGGGCCATCAAAATTCTCTGTATTGCAGCTTGAGGCAATTCACCTGCCCAAGGACGCTCCTCAGGAGTGGCTTGGGCTTCCCTGCCCCCATGCCTTGCAGCATGGTCATGCCAACCCCTCTGTCAGGGTTCCTCATGTTAGGCTGAGCCCCTTCTGCTTCCCGGGGTAAGGACCAGATGCCCATGTACGGTAAACAACAATCCAGGGCCATGCTTGCTGCAGGGTGACTCTGCAACAGTTCCAAAAACTTCTGCTAAGGTCTATATTCCTCAGCCTGTACTACCACAGATTCTTGTTGTGTTTGAAAAAGACTATTAACTAGACTAAGTTACATGGGTATTTAGGGTGAAACAGGATGATTTTGATTATTTTGCTTGGTTTATCTCCCTCAGTTAAATTAATAACCCAATCTCTATTTTGGGACAAGTGTTTCTAAATGAGAATGGATACATTTCCCTTATTAGTCCCTTCTCCCTGCTCTGGAAGAACCTTGTTAAACCACCTCCAAACCAAATGAAGTGCTTAGCTCATTTTATGTGTCAATCACTATTACCTAAGCTCATTACACATCAGTCACAGTGGTGCTGTGTGTCTAGTAGGGTGTTCAGGGAGCTTTTGTGGGGCAGCAGGTAATGCTGGTGGGTTGAAGGAAGAGCTGGGCACCAGGATGCAACTCCCTCTGAACAAAAAATAGGGTAAACTGTGACATGACCTGTGACGTAACCTGGTGACCAGGGAATTCCCAAAGGGAGGATTCTAGCAGGATTTTAACACATTTTTCCTCCAAACATCCTCTTATTTGCAGGTGTCAAGCCACATGCGGAGTCATAAAATCCCCATCTGCATTGGCTTTGTTGCCATGTTTTGCAACATGGTAAATTTTGTTTCTACTTTTACTAAAATCTTTACATGTGCTTCATCCTATAGTACTACTAATCTGTCAGATAGCATTCCCATCCCCCAAAACAGAGGAATTTCGTAGACTCACAGAATGGTTTGGGTTGGAAGGGACTACAAATACCATCCCCTTTGCCATAAGCAGGGAGTTCACACAGCTCAGGTGTTATATGATGTTGAGACAAACCCAATCAACACAAACACAAAGTCATCATGGAATTCCAACAAGAGAAAACCCAACTCATGCAAACAACCACAAAACCCTGGTCTGCTTGTCAAGAAGAGCATGGGGGCTACCAGTGATCTCTCCCAGCAAAATCCTCCCCTGAAGGACAAACTGTTAACAAATGGGTAATTAATGGATGCAGCTGCTACCTGTAGAGCACTGTAGACTCTGATACTCACATTCTGTCACAGATTTTCTGAGGAAAATGCTGTTTCAGCAAGAGTCCTGGTTTGGAAGGCTTTAATGAATGTTTTCTTATCACTTTGCTGATTATGCACAAGGGGTCACCTCTGTGAGATGTGGAAGGACAGCCACAGGTGTCAGAAGTGGCAATGGATGAAGGAATAGGGCTGGAAGTTGGAAGCAACTGCATGTTGTTAGCTAGATTTTAGTCAATTTATGCTTGGCTGGGAGAGGTCATTTTTCAGCCATGGTGGTAGGAAGGGAGCAAGGTTTTGTTACAAGGGTCTACAAGGAAATGTGTGACTGGTTTGCTCCCAGACAGCAAGACATGCCTCTCGAGGTTGATGATGTCTTGCATTTCTTCCCTGCATGCATCCAGCTCTGGTAAAAAGCAATGGTGATGTCTCCATCCTTACATCTGAGAGCTTTTTGCTGGGAGGGGTTGAAGGGAAGGGACAGTGACCAGAGAGCAGCTTATCTTCCTATGCAAACAGTCTGGGCTCCTCCTGTCAAGATTGCATCATCCCATTCACTTTCTTTCAGGGCACAGACCCCTCTCAATGGTGGGCACTGTGTAGGCTCTCAGATACACAATGAATAGTCTGGTAAGTGCTTTGCATCAGCTTCAGCCTTCAGGAATGGGTGACACCACTCAAGTCACTGTGATACCTTCCACCTCATCTCAACATGAGAATCACATCTCTTCCCTTTTTCCAACAAAATGACCCCCCAAAAAGGAAGTGGAGGAGCCTGTCAACACAGCCTAGAAATGCACTGAAATTACACGATTTACTGCAGAGGAGGAGCATTTTTTAGCTAAAACCAGACTCAGTCACCATAGCCTGAAGGAGAAAGGGCTGATACATAGTGCTTTTCTCCTAGCCAGACACATCTTAGCTTTCAAACTTTGAGACTGTGACATCTTTGGGACTCAGACCATCTCTCCACTGGTGTCCATACAGAGCCTATCACAAGGGAGGATGAGAGCTATATGTCATGGGGAAGGATGAGCAGGATTCACAGATGCTGTAGCCCAGACTGGGGCACTGAGGTATCACTCAGTCTGTGCTCAACAACAAAGGAGGACAAAAAAAAGCAGCAGAGAAAAAGAAGAAAAAGAAGAGAATTAGATGGTTTACAGAGAAGCATCATTGCAGAAGAGAGTTCAGAAAGATCTACAGATCAGCATGACATTTGGACATGCTTCAGTGCCACTTCTTTCTGCCACCTCAAGCTAGCCTGAATTTTGGAGGTGCAAACACGTACATGGCTGTTTGCAGCATCGAAATAAAATTTAAGGTAGAATACATCACCAGGACACAACAGGATGTTTCCCCAGCATGGGTGTCTTAGATCCTCAGTGGCATAGCTGGAGCATCAGGACATTCCCCAGCATATCTGTGAAGCTGTAAAATCTCCAGACTGCTTTCTTTGGTGTCTTGGACACATTTAGGTAGTTATCTGTCCAGCACTGAGAAAACAATTCAGCCTATCTGCACTTAATAGTGAATTAAAGTGGACACCAAGTTATGTTAGGTAGGATGGCCTTAATACAGACTCAGTGTGCCAGCCAGGGTAATCACCTGTTCTTTTCCTTTGCAGTATTCAAACCAAGTAAACAGAAGAATGGCAGGTACAAGGAGAAATGTCACTGAGCCAGAAATGGTAGAAGTTATTCCTTGATGCCCCTCTGCACATTCTCCTCCTCGAAGGAGAAGGCTGCACGGTGCACCAGAAACTGTGCTCGGCAGAGGGTCTGCCGGGGGATGGCAACCTGCTTCAGTTGAAGTGCAGAAAGTTGAAATAGTTGAGGTGAGTTATGGAAGGAGAGCAAAGCATGTACCCCCAGCAATACTCTGGGGAAAGGTTCTCGACAAAGGATCATCCTCCCATCTCTTTAGTATTATAAGGTCACTAAACTGGGCTATGCCAATGAGACATGCCGTTTCTCAGCCTGTTTTTTCTGAAGTCTGAGAAAAATAATGCTTTTTGTTTGTTATGTTTTCATATGCAATGTCATTGGGTTGGCCTCCAGGTGACCACTGAAAGCTGAGGCCACCTCAAAGCAGATTCTGCAGTGACATATAGTGAAGAGACAGTCTCTCTCCTAAAGGCTGTGCAATCAAAGTTGATGTGGGCTATCTAACAGTGCCAAGTATCACTATTTTGAACTACACCCCCATTTTATAAAGCTTACTGATGTGCATATATATATATATGTAAAATATTTTTTATCCTGACTGTTCTACTCTTACCTCAGTGCCTATCAAATATGAACATATTCACTAGAAAACCTAGAAAACATGAGGTTTTGTTATAAGAACAACTATGACAACAATAAAACTCATAGAAATCATCAGCATAATGTCTCCCATTTCCCTGTATCTCCTGTTGATGTTTTCAGAGGAAAAACTGACCTAAACATTTCTGACAGATTTTTCACAATTCTCTCCTGGATTTAATCTCATACAATCACAAAATCATGGAATGGTTTGGTTTGGAAGGGACTTTAAGATCATCTAGTTTCAAACCTCTGCCATGGGCAGGGACGTTTTCCATTAGACCAGGTTGCTCAGAGCCCCATCCAATTCGGCCTTGAACACTTCCAGGGATGAGGTAGCTACAGCTTCTCTGGGAAACCTGTGCCAGTGCCTCACCACCCTCACAGTAAAGAATTTCTTTCTAATATCTAATGTAAACCTACCCTCTTTCAATTTAAAGTCACGCCCCAGTGTCCTATCACTCCATGCTCTTGTCTAAAGTCCCTCTCCAACTCTCTTGTATCCTGACTCAGGAAAGACTTTTTTTGTGTGGGGGGCATTGCTACAACTCTAGAGCAAGGCCAAATGATATGGTCCAATCCAAGCAGTTTTAATCATGATACAGAGGGGAAGGAGTCCACCTCTGGAAAGGATGGCTTTGTGTCATTTTGGGTCAGATCCTCCTCACTGGAATTCCAAGTCCAAACTTCCGAGACACTGCAGAGGTAAGAAGGGATGAAATTCAGCCCCATGCAAGGATCTGAATTTTGAAAGTCAGGTCTATCGCCAACATAATCCTCTGGCTATCAAGGGGTTGTTGTGAAAATGTGAGCAGAGTCACAAAGCTTATATCATAAAAGCTTTAGCACACAACATGCTACCTTATGGCCAAATATCTAGCAAGCAAGGTTTGGGAAGCTATCAGAACCAGTCAGGAGATGAGATGCAACAGGAAAGACCTAAAAAAGGTGCCAAAAGCCTGTTTTGATGATCATGGCAAAATTCTGTATTATCTTTGTCTTTGAAGGCTTGGATGTGAGATCTCACCTGAACAAGAACTAATCCTCCTCAAGAACGACTGCATTTCCAAGCAACCAGAAATGCAATCCAGGAGTCTCTCTTCACACATGATCTGTCATCTTCTTTCCCCCAAAAGTGCAAAACAAGGACTGATTTGCAGTTGCATGGAGGAATAATGTCCCACTGAAGCCAATGGTGGCACCATGCTAAACAACAGCCAAATCCCACAGATTATCCATCTGAAGTTAATTAAAATTATTCAAATATCAGAAAAAAAATCCTCAAAATTTTGGCTCAGCCTGGTTCTGATTTTATCCAAACCAAATTCCCATCATTAAAAAAGCTCTTCTGAGTTGAATCATAGAAATAAATGACACATCATACACCTGTATCTATTCAACAAGGTGTAAAAATGCTCTCCAACACATTGGTCACTTGAAATGGATTGTCTATAGATAGTGCAGGAAGAGGAATAAATCAACAGCAGCAAAGCACAATCCTTGCCAAGGAGAGGTGAATATACAATAGAAGAACTCATGTATTCAGTTTACCTTTGGTGTGGGTGTGGGCGACTGGCCAAATGTGCTGGATGCATAGCCACAGAGAAACTACATGAAGCACAGGTAAAAAAAACAAAACACAAAACAGAGACAGGGAAGAGCAAATAGTGAAAAGAAGGAATAACTGAAATGGGAGCCTGACAATTTTAGTCTTGGAGGTCCATCTGTAATATATCTTATGATTATAATGCATTAATTCTTAGTTTTTTGCCCCTCCTAGCTTTTCCTCTTCATGTTCGCATTCCTGAAGCTGAGGGAACTGACACTGTCCAGCTCTTGCTTCTTGGAAACAATTCTTGTATGACTTTTAACCTCCTTTAACTCGTTATCCATCCAAATTCAGCAATCCCCACTCTTCTCCTTCACACATCTCTGCTCTCAATACACAATGGTTGGGAAGGTGCCAGGGACAAAACAATTTTCTACAAAAAATTTAAAGAAATCCCTCCCTTCCTCCCTAATTTTAATCCAACAAATCAGGTGTTTTCAATAGAATTTAAATGTTTGCCATGAGGAAACCTCCAGATTTCCTTTTTTTTACCCCCTTTACCGGGTTCCATCCTCCACTACTTATTCTACCTGTTCTTTGAACAAGCAGTGTTGCCAGACCATACCAGCTGGTTCCTCAGAGAAATGTACAGCTCCCACTGAATTTGTTTCACCTGTCACGGCTCAAAGCAATGTTCCAGTTCAACAAACACATGCAGACAGACCTTCTCTGTGATGGCCATGTATAAATTAGGCTTCACAGTCCCATGTGCTCCAGAAATGCCCAGCTCACCATACAGGTTTCATTGTGCACAAACATTAGGTCTTTCAGGGACCAAATAGTTACTACAGTATTCAAATATATACTCATGAGTGGTTTTCAAATTTCTCTGTGCCTTTCTCAAGTTTCTGGCATATAAGGATCCCATCTGAAAGACTGAATGAAAGCAGATATGAACTTGCTTTTCACTGACTCACAAAATCATACAAACTCATCAATAAGCTCCCAAGGACCAAAGTTTGGAAGCTGTTGAGCAAATTGCCTCATGATTTAATTTAGCCCTTAGCAGAGCAGCCATTTTTGTCTTTTTAAGGCAAGATGTTAGATATGATTGACCTAGCCTGAGTGTCTCTGGAAAGTTTTGCCACGGATTGCCTCACTGATGCTCAGGGAAGGCTTGCACACTTCCAAGAAGTTCCAAGGACACTTTGCCCCAACTCTTTGCTACATGTACTCAATTTCCCTGACCCAGGTTCACTTGCTCCTTCTTTTGAGGCATATGTCCTAAGAAATGAGCTGCAAACTTTACTGAATTTTGGTGAGAAGCAATGGCAAAATCATCTCAAGCCCCATGTTGATCCTGCTTATTTGAGAACTTTTGTGTGGTGGTATTTAGGGAATTAGTGCTCTTTAGGTTCACACTAACATGTGCATGACATGGGAAGCTGGTACACAATATTTGCTCCTCTTCCATGACAGTGAGGTTAAAAATCTCTCATTCAAAAAAAGGAAAACAGAGACCATTAAAGTACCAAAGCACAGAGACCACCACTCAGGACAGATTCTGAAGGTAACTAATGGAACTATATAAAAAAAAAAAGTGCTCTGATGCTTTAAAAGGTCTCAGTTCTCAAGTCCTAGACAACACCTGGGTGAACATCTCAACTTGGCTGTTATATACTTCCAGTATCTTTTAAAGATGCTTGGGTAGGTGTCGCCGTGAAGGAGTCTGCATGACTTTGTAAACCCTCTAATTGATTCCCCAGAGTACATCTCTGCTCTGCCTAAAGAAGCAAGAAATCTTTTCCAAGGTGAACTGCAAAGCTTGCACCAACAATTAAAAGCAGAGAGGAATAAGCAATAAAAAGCAAAGTAAGCAGCAGCACTGATGCTAAGGGAGTTAGTGTCTACTTCCACAGGAGTATCCACATTTGAGGACAGCTCTGAACCCACCAGGAGTGTCATGCCAATTGGTAGTTTAATTGGGCCTGATAAATGTTATCTTATTCCTAATGAAGTAAAAAAGATAAGGATCATTCATTTCAGTAGGAACAAAACTGAATGGCTAAAGGTTTCAAACAAGGCTTGCAAAAGAGCATGTAGCATATTTAAAGAAATGTCTTGGGAATGTAAACATTTCCTTCCTTTAGCAGGTAAAGGAATTCAGCACTTAAAACTGTTTGGCACTCCTGAAAGTCCCTAAGTCCCTTGGTCCATCAGTGGCATTGGCTGGCATTTGGAAATGGGACTCCGACTTCTAAAAAATTTCGTTGCTTTGAAAAATGTTATGCCCACACCCTCTGCAGTCCCATGGCTTTACCTAGGGAAAGACTGGGGGATTTGGCCATAGTGACTGATCTGTGTAGACATTCAGATTCTGCAAGGCTGATATTTTAAACAGTCTATACTTTAATTCTGGGAGCAGGGATGATGATGTCATTGTGGGGAGATGTAGATGTTCAACTTACTCAAGAAAACTTTATATATTTATGGTATTAATGGTGAAATAGCCACTAATCTCAACATTTAAACTGGTACTCCAGTAATAAATGCTCAAATGGGGTGGAAAGGGTTAAAACAATAACTGTACCTTTCTCTAAAGCTTCAGCCAACACACAGTCTTTTCTCACACTGAGCATGGAGCAAGAACCTACCCTCCTGGAGGTCTGCGATGGGGAAAGGGGTGCTTTAAAGCTTGCCTTTCATAAACGGTGTTCCATCTCTCTGCTGTTTTAACAGTAAAACACAACTATTGACTGGTCTCTCCCAGTCTATTGCAGTGCTTAATGGCCAGCAAGATTATCCCTTCATTCTGCTCTGGTTTACAAGTATTTGGTTTTTACTTAGAATCACAGAATGATTTGGGTTGGAAGGGATCTGAAAGACCATGTCATTCCAAAGCCTCATTCCATTAGACCAGGTTACTCAGAGCCCCATCCAACCTGGCCTTGACCTCTTCCAGGGGTGGAGTGGCCACAGCTTTTCTGGGCAACTTGTGCCAGTATATAATCACTATCACGGGAAAGAATGTCTTCCTAATACCTAATCTAAACCTGACCTCTTTCAGTTTATTTCTCACTCTATTATACACAGATCTGGATGACTCAGCTGGAAGGGACAGCTCTTTTTCTCTCAGATTTCTACAATCACAAACCTAATTGTTCTAATCCCTACACAATTAAGAGAAGAGCAATCACGGCAAAATAGTAATATCTGATGAACCGAATGCAGTGAACTGGGGGTGTGAGCATGGATTTACCCATGGCACTGCATTAACACTTCCTTATTGTTGGCTCACACTAACATGTTTGAAAGACCCCAGGCAGAATCAGAGCTGTATAACTCCGCAAATGTTCCACCCCTTCCAGGAACACCCCTCCTTGTGAATAAAGATCTTCTCCTGCCTGCATTACCATTGCCACATCTGCTTGGAAGATCTGCTTGATGAATTTGTTTTTTGAGGAATGCACCAGCTGAATGATGTCTCCATGCAGCGTGTCCCTGTTTTTCTCCAAGAAACCTAGGGAAATAATGGGACAACACATAGATGACATAGTGCAACATGGGCAGTATGTGAGCTGCAAGCAGCTTCTGGGTTGTTTGACTACTGGATGTTCTTGGTGAATGAAAGCAATGCGTGGGCAGAGAGAGTGGGACCATGAGGAGGAAGGCAGAGGCGCATCTTGAGACTGGATCAAAGATGCATGTGGTGCAAAGCACTGCCATTCTGTCACAGGCACATATGAATGAAACAGCACCAAACTCTGCAGCTCATGGACACAGCTGGAGGGTCAAGTCACTGCAGCCAGAAAAGGAATACACTGACACTACCATGGACTACAACCCCGCTCTGCTCCAACACAGCAGCAGCTCATCTGCCCCTGAGCATCCCCTCGCACCCTGCAGTGCACCATGAACTGCCCTGTACCTTTTGTTTCGTAGTAAACAATTCCAGCGAAGTGGTTAATGCCAAACTGGGTTTCATAGTTATTCTTCGGAGGAATATAGTTGGTGTTAAGCTTGTGCTGGGAGTTCAGCTTGTGTAACATGGTGGCATCTGTACCCTGTGCATGCAGGAAAAGATCTGACATTTAATCAAGGTTATTCCCATTAGAATAGTTTTCCAATCAGTAGCCCTTTTCTTTTTTGTCCCGGGCTAAAAGGCGTATTTATTCTGAGAAAGATGTATTGGAGAGGGTATCTCAAGTGCAGAAATTACAGAAATTGATTAAATACCACTGGTATGTTGTGCTATTTTCAAGATAGTGCTCCAAAAGGACTATATTTAACATTATTTTCTCTTAAACATTGTCAATAGATATTCCTGAGCCTCTTGCAGGCACATTTTTCCACCAGAAAGACTTCTTTTAGCATGGTTGTCATACTCATGGAAGAAAATGCAAGACTGCAATAAAAACTATAAATAGGCAACCCACTGGTGAATGTGTGTTTGGGGATGAGCAGATCTCTTGTAGCGTGCCAGCATGCTAGTACAAAGGGGAATAAAAACAGAGTCACTGGCAGCAAGGCTGAGCCCAAAACACACCTTGGGGAACTTGCTCTCCTCGTCAATGAGGGAGATGATGTTCATGGGCTTGATGGCAATCATGTCCAAGGCATCCTGGTTATCAGTGAACTCGATGTGCTGCCAGTTGATGTTCTCTAGGTTGTACTCCTCCTGCTCTAGTTTGAAGACGTGGCGCACAAAGAACTGCTGCAGGTTTTCATTTGCAAAGTTAATGCACAGCTGCTCAAAACTGCAAAGGAAGGTCAAGAAAAGGACACTTTAGATCCACCATGATTTATTTTTCTGCATCTCTCTCCATGCTTGAAGCAACTCTCAGACCTTGTCAACCACTCAGTAAGTACTTTTGGCTTAGAATTCTCTTATTGGTTCAGACAATCAGTTTTTCTCCCCCAAAACAATGTTATAGCCATTATATGTGTGTGGTTTAAACCAGTTTAGGAAATACATTGTCTGCTGCAAGTGATTAGCTCTGATAATTTCTCATATAGGAAAAGGCTTGGTCCAGTCTGATCCAGTTCACTTCAGGAGAGGTGAAAGGACTGGAAGACCTTGAGCTTGGGATGGTGAAGGAGGGTTAAGACCTGGTTCTCCTTTTGCAAGCTTCATACCTGTTCACAGTGAAGTTCTCAAAACCAAAGATGTCAAGAAGGCCAATGGATCTCCTGATACTTTTGAGTTCCTGGGAAGGAGGTCTGTAAATTGCAGCATTGATCTTCTCCACAATCCACACAAAAAGTCGCCCATAAATTCCCTGCAACATCCCAAAGATGGAGTTCACTGAGACAGTTCAGCAGTTTGCCCTGCTAGTCTGTGGCACCACTTCACCCATGACAGCACAGGTTCCCCTAAAGCATGGCCAACAACTGGAGAGTCCCCGAGGACATGCTCACCAACATTTGGGCCAGGGTCTTGGCATGGTTTAAAGCTTCAAGAACCATAATGTAGATCAAGGAAAACAGACCTGAAAGCCTACATAAAAGACAACTGTAAACAAAAGCACAAATCTGGATAGTTGAAAACTTTGGATCTATGGGGTCTCTGTGAAGCCAGACAGTATTTTCCTCAGTTTCTACACATTTCTCTCTACAGATCAGCAGAGCCATGTGACACTGCCAGCCAAGCCAAGGACATCTTGCCTGGACAAGGTGCTCACTGAAACATTGAGCACTAGCTGAACAGTCTGATGATTTAACTAAACAGCTATTGCTGCTTCAATAATTCCAGAACTCCTTGTTTTAAACTGTTACTAATTTCTATTGTATAAGCTATAGCAGTGCTACCATGAGGGGAGCCTGATTCAAAGCCCCATCACTACTAGAGAAGTCAATGCCAGGATTTGCAGACTAGTGAGGTATCAAACCAGCTAGCCTAATCTACCAATTTCCCACAGATAGAGTGTGTACCTAAGCTGGCCAAAGCGTGCCACCAGTGCTTGTCTTGCAATTTTACATGAGGCTGTAAACATCACAGAAGTGATGCACACCTACTCCATCAACCTTCATCACTTGATTGGTGTTGGACCAAGGGTTGGACTTGATGATCTTGGAGGTCTTTTCCAACCTGGTTGATTCTATGATTCTATGATTCCAAAGTCTCAGGTGATGCTCTATGTGCTCTGATGGCTGCTGAACTGCTCTATCCCTGTTCCTGTGACATTCACCTTTTTTTTGCTGCTGCAGACATGCCCAAATCCTGAAATTCAGGTATGGGTGTTAGAGGTGTTGATAGAGCTGCTCTGTTTTATAGCAGCTGAGTATCAAATCCTGGGGGTCCAGCTGTGAATTTTTCCTGAAGTTGAGGTGAAGTCATTTCAGAATGCTGGCTCCTTCTGTATGTCACCTTAGAGTACAGACAATCTCAAGTCCAGATTGCAAATTTGTTGAAGACCTCCTATCCTTACAACTCTTTGTGCATCCCAATCAGAACATGGTTTCAAGGCCATCTGCTGATCTGAGCTCACACCGGCACCAAGCAAGACACTTTTCCTATGCAGTGGGTGTTCCAGTCTCAAAAGTGGCAGATTTCTTCAGCTTATCAACAGAGGCATAAGGGAATTCCCTAAGACTTACCTTTACAAAAGCGTCCCTCACATCCAGTGCTTGTTCCATGCTGAGAGGGGTGGAGACAGTCTCACCCCTGGTGATTATAGTCCGGCTGGTAAGGCAGTTCATCACATCCTGAGGTTCAACCTGACAGAGACAACATCAAACACAGCTGCTGACTTTATGACACAAGGCATCCTTACAGTGGCCTGGACTACTGTCTTGATTAGGCATGGCAAGAGAGGAACAGTGCAGCCCCCCACAGCTGGAGGTATATGACTGTTCTTAGCTGTACAGGGGAATTATCTCAAACAATGACACAGACATTTTCAGAGAGAATAATTCACATTTTTATACTGTATTTTAATATGAAAAGTGTTCTTGTGATTTACTATTAGATATTAATGAGGTGTGGGAAGAGAAGATGAGAAAGCAAAGCCTGCAAAGCTGTATGCTATCAGTATGGATGCAGCTTTGCATCGCCTTGACCACTTTTCATACTGTTCAGCTGAAGTCAGGGAAATGTCCACTCTGTAAGGTACATGAAAACAGCCTGCAGAGATCTGTGAATCACTCTGGGAGCAGCAGTGCATATGGAGATGAGATGATATCCCTGAGGCAGCCCTATTACCTCTTGGGGAGGCTGCTGAAGAATGCTCCAACCACTGCATGGGTGGTTTGACTGAGGGTCATCTCACCTCACTTCAGATACACAGAGTATAAATTATATCATTGTCTCAGCTACTGTTATGAACTTTCTTTACATCAATGAGGGAAACACTCTATTTTAGGGACTGAGGTATTCTGGATGCCCTTTTAAGAATGATGTGCCACCAGGGGGTCTTTTTCTTTCCACTGTCATGAAGGGGAGCTCAGATCATAGAATAATGGAATCATAGGATAGTTTGGGTTGTAAGGACCTTTAAAGATCATCTAGTTCCAACCCCCCGGCCATGGGCAGGAACACATTCCACTAGACCGGGTTGATCAAAGTCCCACCCAATGTGACTCTGAACATTTCCAGGGACTGGGCACCCACAAATTCTCTGGGCAACCTGTTCCAATGCCTCACCACCCTCACAGTCAAGAATTTCTTCTTAATATCTAATTTAAACCTGCCCGTCTTCAGCTTAAAGCCATTCTCCCTTGTCCTATCACTCCATGCCCTTGTCAAAAGTCCCTTTCCAGCTCTTTTGTAGCCCCTTTAGGTATTGGAGGGGGCTCTAAGGTCTCTCTGGAACCTTCTTTTGTCCAGACTGAATAGCTTCAATTCTCTCAGCCTGTCTCCATAGCAGAGGTGCTGCAGCCCTCTGAGCATCTTTGTGGTCTCCTCTCGACACTCAGCTCAGATGGAGACATCCACCTTCACTGCTGCGAGTGCAAGGTACAGTATGGCTTACTCAGGCCTCTTCAGCCTCATGGTGCAAGGAGAGGCTGGCTCAGATGAAGCTTTGCCGCAATACTAGAAACATGGGATCAGTCAGGAAGGGGACAGCAGCACTGCAGAGCCACTGACCTCCAGCAACGATGCCGCAGTGATTAGCGATGCTGACTGAACAACCTCGCAGGCATCCAGGTTGTCATAGGTCCGAGCTGGGGAAAGAAAGGCAGAGGGAAAGCCATCAGCAAGGGACATGTCTCTGCAGAAGGTGGATGGGGTGAGGGAAAGGGTCTTTCTCCACTGCCTCTGTGGGATGTCCAGGCAAAATCTGGCCATCAGAAGGGAGAGGAAAGTTCACACAGCTGCTGCAGCCCTGCTGCTGGCAGGACCTGTACTCTGCTCTGCCAGACACCCTGAATGAGTGACGGGGTAGAAAAGTTTCTAGCATCTTAATGCTTTAAGGTTCTGTCTTTCAAATAGGTTTTTTAAATCACTATGTCATTTCTGACAGCAGAGCTGTTTGGTACATTTACAAAGGCATATCCAATCACACAGGAACCCGTCAAACACTTCATTAGTCTCTCCTTGTAAAACCTGAGTCTAGTGGCCATATTCAACCTCAATATATTCAGAAAAGGTGGATGTCACTGAGCATACTGCAGCCTGGCGGCCCTGCTGTGGGCACGTGGAATTATTCCTCCTTTCTTTTCTTTACACACCACAATAAGCACCTGAGTCCCTGGCATGGCACCATGGCAGGTGTTCTGGACATAACCCTCCATCTCCAAGCTTGGCTCCCTCTCAGCATGCAGAATAAAAACAGCAGCAGTGCGCTGGACCATGTCGCTACATTTTGTCCTTTTACCTTCATACTGCAGGTTGCCCATGTGCAGGATGGCAGCCAGCAGCTTGGAGATCTCCCAGTTCTCTGTGTCCGTGAACATGAGGACCTTCATAGCAGAGCGAATGTTGGCATACTCCTTGCTATCATCTCTGCCATCACAGGTTGTGCAGTTACCCTGGGGAGGCAAAGAGAGCACACAGTGCATCGGCGAAAAGCAAGAGAATATCAGGATGTAACTGTAAGCTCTTCAGGCCTTCCCCCTAAACCAGCAGACAGTTTATTTAAGGAACGATGTTGAACTTGTGGATCTGACTCAGTCCTTCGGTCTTCTCTACGATTCAGTGCTCAGCCTTGTGACCTACACTTACCCTGTTGTCCCCAGCTACCCTCCGCAATCAGCAGAGGAAAAAAAGCTCCCTGAGATGGGGATAAAGAGCTGGAGGCTCCCACCAATCCAACTACAAAGCTGTGTTCCAGCCTTGCTGCTGATGTGCCTTAATTACACCTGCTTCTGTCAGCTCCTCTGGACATGGACACTGGTATATAGGGAATGGGGCTGGAGATCACTGGCTCAGTTGGACACCTGGAGCACATACAGCTCAGCCCCATATGCTGCTATCCAGCCAGGCACTCATCCCTGTCCATCACTGCTGTAAGAGCACCAGGTCATATCTAACACCCTGGTTATTTCCAGACATTTGGCCTGGGAACCAAACACAAAAACCTTGTATTCTGCTCCACAGGAAATGTGGAAATAACCAGGTCTAGACACAGGGGTTAAGGGTTTGCACTAAGACTGTGAGGCTTGTGGTGGTGGGACAAAGAAGTCTCTCAAACCCTGTGGCTAAGTCTCAGGAAGGTCATAACCAGCAAAGCAGCTCTTGGCTGCAGAAGCACTTCTTTCTCCCTTGCTAACAACCTTTCACCACATCATGCCACTGAATCTCTGTTTTGCTGTGCTCTCACCATTGCAAGGTAGTTGTAGTCTGTGGCTTTCCCAAGACCCAGCTTCTTCTTCTGCTCCATCGACATTCCCCTCAGCATGCAGTAGAACACGTGGTAATTCCTCTCATCCTGGGCCTGCAGGGGAAAAGGAAGAGTCAGCTCTGTGAGAACAGCACCAGAAAGGTCAGCTGACAGAGTGACAGCTGCCGCACCTTGGAGGGTTATCACCTTACCTGTCTGCAGACCCGGGACTTCTCCAGCAGGTACTGCTCAATCTTCGCCCCCTCGATTGCTCCCCTTTTGTTGAAGTGGATGTCAATGTACTTCCCAAATCGGCTGGAATTGTCATTACGGATGGTCTTTGCATTCCCAAAAGCTGGAAGGAAGAATTGTGGTGGGTTAGAGAGGATCTGATGCAGAGAGGATCATGGATCTGGTCTAATGGCAAAAAAAAAAAAGATCAAAAGAGTGAGTCTGAGAAGGTAAAAAACAGTCCCAAAGCTTGTTTGGGTGGATCAATTTCATCTTGGTGTGGGAAAACAAGATATATCTCAGATGACTGTCCTCAAAAATACAAAGAGGAGCACAGAGAAGAAAGCTTGGGAATGGGGTGACCTTATCCAGGAAGAAGGGCTAGGCAGCAGGATTTTGGCAGCAGCTGATGAAATGCAAGAGAGTTGAGCAAAACCGGCTGCAGCGTGCAAGGTGATGCTGTGCAGGAAATGACAGAGCTGCTGGGGAGTGATTTGGTGATTGAGAGGAAAAGAAAACAGCTCATCCAAAAGGGAAACACAGAGGACTGAACTGACCCTCTGCTGGAGACCTCTCCCTGTAAACAGACTGTGCACTGAAAGGTACTCATGTCCATCCTCTATTGGGTTTGGATGAGTGCCCTGGCCAGCACACCCTGGAGTTTATGCTCCAGGATTTCTGGCAGGTGATGGAGCTTCATTTCCCTGAATCCTAGCAGTGACTAAGTGCATATTCAAAAATGCCCTGTGTGCATGTCATGCACCATGGCGCTTTCCACACTAGTGGTCAGGCAGCCCTGTAGTGCCCCTGAGAGCCTTGTTGCATCTTGATTCCCTGACTGAAGGAAGCTCCAACAGAGTACATAGGAGGAACACTCAATGTGCTTGTCTGCTGTGCTAACATTATGCATGAAAAGCAGTTAGAATATTCACATTTCTATTAATTCCTAGAGTGTTATTTACCAAGCAGTGGAGGTAAAAATCACAGAATGGTTTGGGGTTGGAAGGGATCTTCAAGATCATCTAGTTCCGACCCCTCTGCCATGGGCAGGGATGCCTTCCACTAGACCAGGTTGATCAAACTCCTATCCTTAAAGAACAATGCCAATGTTATTCTTTAAGGAAAACGTGATTTTTCTGCATAAGCATAAAAGGTCTATCTGGCATCATGTTGGGGCAAGAGGGTCAGATCACCTATTTAATTTACAGACATCCAATTAAAATAGTGGGGTTGATCACAGTAACAGCTTGCCAATGATCCTATTAAGGCAACAAGCTGATTCTCATTATCTGGATCTTTCTTGAACTGCCTCTATTTCTTTTTCTACATTCTGCTGCCATTCACTGATCTTGGAAGAAAAAAGTGGGGTTTGCTACTGTGTATGGCCAGCACAAGGTGTTGTGCAGCTCTGGTTCTATTAAACTGATGTTTTATGGAACCATCAAAGAATACAAATAGTATTTTTGCAACTATGGTCAAATAAAGCAATTAATTAGTTAGTTGAATGCAGCAGTGACAGGATATTGGTGCTCTGCATGCAGTAATTCCAGCACTGGAAGAGGTGGTAAGATTTTTCAAAAGAGCTTTGATTGAACATCAGATACTCAGAAAAGTATTGATCAGCATTTTTGAAATCTAGACTACACAGAGAATTGGGTAAAATTCAGGGTTTTGTTTTGAATTTGTTGGGAAAAAGTACTGTTTTAAGTGGAAAAGTCACTTTTTCCCAATTTTAAGTAATAAAACAATTGAAAAAAACAATTCTGGTCAGCTGAAATACTTTGCTTTCAACAACAGTTGTCAAAAATATTAATGGAAAATTTGACAGCCCAAATCAGAGAATATTACTCTCGTGAAAAATAAATTCAGGCAGAAAGAAACTGAATATATTGTCTATCAAAAGCATACAGTATTGATTTTGACTTTTTAAACTTTTAGTTTTATCACTTTTTGAACTCCAAGTGTGACATAAGTGACTTACATTTGGTCACATTTGTTTTTCCTGAATCTATTTTGTTTTGTTTTGTTTTCTTTTTTTTTTTTTTCCAGTAAAAAAATGCCTCCATTATCTGAGGCCTCACCTTCCAAGATGGGATTTGCCTCCAGGACCTGCTGCTCAATCCAAGAGTGCTGACCACTGATTGCCGCCAGGAACTGCAGAATCAGTTTTGTGCTTTCTGTCTTCCCTGCTCCAGATTCACCGCTGCAAAGACAACAGGAGGGGAGGTCAGTGAAAACCATGCTGCAACCCTGACAACGTCCCTCTCTCTGTCTCCAAAGGGACTGCTGTCTCTGTGTCTCTTCTGCTAGCAGAGGCAGGAGGAGACCACTAAGGATGTGTTTCCAGCACCCCAAGGACTGATTGTATGACAAACGGTAGGACATGGTATTGGACAGCTTCCAGTCAAGATCCATATTTGCTTTGTGTTCCATTTGGCCCAAGCTGTTGCTTGGGTTTGGGTCTCCCCTGCAAATGACATCATTCAATCAGCACTTAGAAGGTCAAGAAGCAACTTTCAGGCAGTGCTTTTCCAGGTATGATCACTGGATCACGACCCTGTGGTCCATGGTCTAGCTGTTCTCACGGGACATCTTTGTCAAAAGAAGATGTCAAAATAAGGCAGACTGTGAAATACAGCATTTTAACAGCAGGCACTTCCACAGGGCCCCTAGGCTTGTTCCAAAAAGGATAAGGTAGGAGAGGAGAAGTTTATGGGGCTGGAAGCAAGAGTTATTCCTCAAAGCTTTCTCTTCACTGAAAGATAACTTCAGTTATCTTGTGATGATACAAGAGGAAGGAGCTGGTCAGAAATCTTCTGGTGTGAGTCTCTGACCTGTCTGATACATGGAGTAGCCAAAATAAGTGACTGAAATAGAGCTTCCCGATGTTGAGTATCCAGCCCTGGCCCCATGGGTGAATTGCCTCACTTCTCAGGCCACTGGCACAGTGAATTAACTCTCCTCTGGGCCCTACATGATGCTTTTTTAGACCTGCAAAATAATCCTTATGTAATGGCCTCTTCAGACCCCTGTATCTGAGATACTGCGCATGGGATGTTCCAGAGTTATGTTTTTTTTATGCAATGAAACTTAAGGTAGGCATGCCTTGGAGAGAGGGGGTGCCCAAAAGCACAAAGACTGCTTGTGGGTTCAAAATTTGATAGTACAGTGTTGGAGGGCTGAGGACATCAAATCCGGCTTATACCATCATTTGGGGCAGATACTGGAGAGAACTGTACCTGTAACTGTACCTGTACCTGTAACTGTGACTACACATTTCTTGGTGCCCCAGGTTGACTGGTCCAGAGTGGAGCCGAGCATGGAGACACCAGCTCAGCAGTGTGAATGACCATAGGTCCAGTGATCAAGCTTGTCCTTGGCCCTTGCTTGTGCAAAGAGTATAAATCTTTGCATCTTTGAAGTCTGCAGGAGTACTGAATTTAAATTTAAAAGGGGAGGTTAAAGATGAATATGAGATCTAGTGGGTTGTTAGGGTAAATACCAAAGGACTGATAAAGCATCTTTACTAGGAACAGAGTGACTGCAAACAGAGACCACCTCAGCACTGGGAATTTGTGGATGGAAGATCTAATTCAGTTTCTGATTCTATTTGATAAGCTGTTTTAAATCACCCATGCCGCATCTGCTCAGCATCTGTTTTCAGGATATGGCCCATTTGGAAACTCACCAACTCACCTTATGATACAACACTGGTCCTTGTTGTTGCGCTGCATGTTGAAATAGCAGTTGTCAGCAATTGCAAAGATGTGGGGTGGCATCTCACCGATCTTTTTGTTGGTGTACAGGCGTATCTGCTCAGGTGAGTAGATGGGTAGAAGCTGGTAGGGGTTTACTGCCACCAGTATAGAACCAGTGTATGTCTGGAGGAGAAGCACATGAAGGTTTATGGGGACAGTGAGGTGTAGCTGAGAGACTTCAGCAGCTTGGATGGAGTGTGGATGGAGGCCAGAAAAATAAAGGCTTTTTAAAAGCTGGATGATAGATGATGTTCAAGTCAGAGATGCTTGCGGGGTGGAGCCTGGAGCAAAACTGGAGCAAAAGTCCCAAACTATCTGAATCACTTCATACTCAGCCCTACTCATGCACAGCATGGACTCAAGCTTTAATTCATATTTTGGATGCTCCTCTGCTAAGATTCAGAGTCTCAAGTCAAGCTCATATTTACAAAAATATTGCCTGAGCCAGCACATATCCACGCATATCTACTGCATTGCACAAATTATGAGAAAATAGAGATGAAAAAAACCTGAGGACCATTCCCACATCTCAAAGCAGGACCAACTGGATCCAAACCATTCTGACAGATGTCTGTCTAACCTGCTTTTATCAATCCACAACAGCTGCTAGATTTCCCTCTGCAATACATTCTTCTCTACCATTGCTGCCTAATCAAACCTCTCCATTCTTCAGGTTAAACCTTTTTCTGTGTACACGGATATAGCTCACAAATTCCTAACATATCCCTTCTCAGCTATTTCTGAAATTTTGGAAATGGACTTTGGTCCATCCCATGCTCTCTGTGGCACTCAAACAAGCAAAGTTGTCCTGAGCCTTGGGCAGCAAAATCCTTTGTAGTACCTTAATCTTTAATTTTTGCCCTTCCAGAAGCCATTTCTCTCAAGCCTCTCACCAAAGGACTTGTGACTTTTGTTATCTTGCTCAGATGCAGCGTTGAGCTTAGGAGGTTTGGCCACATCCCAAGCTCAAGGAAGAGAATAAGGATGTCCTTCCCCTATTTCATCCATCTAAAAGTTAGTGTCTAGAGCAGGTCAGTCAACAGGCCTCCACCTTGGGCTAACCAAGGCCATGAGATGAAGGCTACTTTCACTCTGTCACTTCAGAGAAGTCAAGTCATCTTTAGGTTAATTTTTGGCAACTAAAGCTACAAGACTAATCCCACCTTCCTTTCCTGGTGGAACCAGCAGTAAAAGTGCTCCCAGTGCTGCATATATTTTTTCAGGAAACAAAATAAATTATTTCAACACTAAAATAATCCTTATAGGTTTTTATCTGCATGGCCTAAAACCAGTTAGACGCTGGCACAAGGCAGGAAAGTGGCACAGGCAAGGATGCTTGTGAAAGAGAAAAAATTATTTGTTTGACACCATCTATGCAACCCGCTTGTCACCAGCTCAGGCTTCCTGAAGGCAGCCAGTAGATGGCAATTGTGTCCCATAGTAGGGATGCTGAAAGGCATTAGGGACTCCTCACCTTCTTGTCTCAAGGCCAAAACCAGAGAGCAACCTCCTTTTAAGTCCCAGGTGAGGTTTGACTTTACAGTTGTAACTGAGAAAGGGCACGTTACTCTTCTCTGTAGGGGGGGGTTACATGACAGTAAGGGAAAAGAGCTCTTTGAGCTCAAGAACAATGTTGTCACAAATCCAATGGGTAGAAATTGGCTGTGAAATCATGTAGACTGGACTTTAGAAGAAGACAGCACTGAAAAAAGGGAGCAGAGAAGTCCCAGAGAAGCCTTCAAAGGGGACAGAGCAGGTAACCTTAGTCCTCAGAGAAGGAGTGAGCTCAATTTCTGAGTGGGATTATGATTCCAAGATCCCTAATGAAGACTCCTGTCTGAGATACTTGGAAGACTGTTTTCTTCTTCATAATTAATTACCAGGTTAATTTTAGGGACATTTCTCATCTTCCTTGAGCCTCTTTTCAAAAAAGACTTGCAGAGCTCTCTGAAATCCCTGCATTTCAGTCACACCGGTCTACCCTGCCCCAAATGCAGCGAGGAAGACTTTTAAAGGTGTTAACCATTAGTGACAGGAATGTTTTCTGGATGCTCTCACTGACCCTTCCCTCGTGATCCACAAAACACTTTGTCAGCATGAACTCTTGTACTATTGCTTGTTTTTATAGGTCATTCCTGGTTGATAAATACTCACAATTTGCCCAGTTCTCACAACTAACAGAATGCAAAACGTTGTCCACTCTGCTGGTGAGGGGCTAAAGGGCACTTCCAAGGAATTATTATCTCCCTGGTTCCTATTGCTGGGTGATGGCAAAGCCCCCCCTCTATTGGGAAAATAAAGCTTTACTGATAGCAAGGACTCTATGGTAACTGACCACAGGAACCACATCCCAGAACAAATTCATTACTGCCTGCATGACCTACATTTTAATTAGCCCCAAACAAATCCTTTCTGAGCCTGCTTCCCTCGCTACCCAGAACACCATGGCTGACTTCATCTGGATTGTTATGGGGTTAAAGCTCTACCAAATATTGCTGCATTTTGGCAGCCCTTAGAGAGCAGCAGCAGGCATTAGTTTCATCTCCAGATAAAGAGATTTAACCTTACTCATGAGTCCAAACTCCCCACCAGACTCTCTTGCTATTCAGCATAGTTCTCTTAGTGTATGCAAGCCAAACTAAAGGCAAAAAGCCCTTGTTGAAGTTTTTCTTACTTTGCTGCAGAAGTTTCTTTCCTTCATGTTAAGGTCATTACTGAGAGGCTCTTAAAGCTTTAACCACATTCACATGTTGGGGACCTTTCAGGTCTGAAAAGGTGTCACAACTTCACCATGAGGGTCAAGCTCTGCACCAAAGTGGATGATGCTGTCAGTGCATTTGTGAATCAGCAGCAATGGTGGTGCAAAGTAAATGAGAAGGCCACAATGGTGAACAGAAAAAAGCGATCCAGTGCAAGGCATGCCAATGATTGCAAATGACAGTGCCAAGAGTCATACTTACCCTCCCGCCGCAGTTTGTCTTATGAGTAAAATGTGAGGGAGAAGAAAAAAGGAAATTGTATTTTATTAGAGCAGAACTACATCCTCCACAAAGCTAAGGACATGAGGAAACTAGAGGAACTGAAGTCCTACTTGAAAAGTCACCCTTTACTCAGCAGGCTCAGAAATCCTTTCAAGCAGTGAAACTTCACCATATTTAAGACAGAGAAAATTATACCACAGATTAGAACACCTCAGGAGACCAGGTGTTCCCTACCTGGCATCCATATGGTACTTTGGCTTTGCAAAACTGCCATTGCTATTTACCACATCCGACACATATCTACTCCTCCTAGTGCCATCACTCTTAACAGGTGAGAACTAAGGTTGGGTTCCTGAGTCTCCAACTACACACGCATAGACAGAGGTGGTTTACGTGCCTTTCTATCAGGAGAACAGATAGAGAACTCTGTAATTTTGAGAGTGTCATTCTGATTTTGAGATTGCACTAATCGCTGTGCTGTGCCCAGGTTCTTGTGCTGGCACTTTAAAGCCATTAGCAGTGTGGAGCAATCATAGTGCAGTAACCTGGAACCTCTGTGATGCAAATGTGGGATGTGGCCATCCCTTAGGCAGAAGCTCTGCAGGACACATGGCACTGTCACCATGAGACCAGAAGAACTTGTAAAGAAATCAACATGTTTACTGAGTCACTTCAGCCCAAATCACCACCCACACTTGCCTCCAGGTTAGAAGCTGCCCTTTGCATCAGCCCTTATTAGTATGATGTTGCCAAACAACGCTTTGCACGGTGCATATTTGGGCTCATAATGTCCCTACATTCCTGTGAATAGGTTGGTGAGGAAGCTCAGAGACAGAGCTTTTATGAAGGAGCTCAATGTATTCACAGGCAATCTGATATAGCACACATAAGATTATATCTGGTCACTTGCGCTTGCCAGATGGCATGGAGACATCAGGAGAGACACATGGACACCACTGAATAAATATCCAACATGGTCCAAACTTCCTCAGAGAGAGTGGTAGGAATCCAGTTTGTGCCACTGCAGGGTGCCCACAAGCAGGAGAAAAAGGTGCAATGCTCAATGGATAAATACATGTTCCCTGAATGAGCCAATCAGCTATAAATTATTGGCCATCTGTACTTCTCAGGTGACATTGAGGTGGCTTGAATTCAGTTATCCACAAAAGTACTACACGTAACCTTGAAGATGGATGTGCTCTGAGCTGGAGGAGGTTGGACTGTAGACCTCCAACCTAAACTTTCCTTCCAACATAAACTCTCCTATTATATCCAAGCTCCAGACATCTGTAAAGCAATCACGTCATCTGACAGGCACTTCTGTTCACATAGCTGAAAGGCAGACTTGTCTCTGTTGGCTCCATTGATATCTGTGATGACTGCCATGGATCCTCAGTGCACACACAGACACTCAAGTATGAATTTGGGCTGCTAACTTGCTATTTTATCATTATAAATGGCTCTGTCTCCCTAAAAATAGCTCCAGGGGGAAACTTAGTAAATCTAACATGTGAATAATTTTCTGGTCATGCTTCTTTTTTTCTAAACTGACAATACAGGGGATGTAGGCGTTATTCACAACAAATAAGGTGCTTGAGTGAGAGATGAATTTGGGGGTCCCTGTTCTCCTCCCACCTTTGCGGACTTAGGTGTGCTTTTTCAACAGCTATGTCCTCTTCCTCTAGGATTGGACTCCATCTCTGAAAGGAGAGAGGGGTATCTTCCAGAGCTGGGACAAGAAGCTCTGAATCATATGAACAGTCTGTGTAACAGTGATGTCTTCTCCATTACTGCCCAGCTCTAATCCAAAACCATCCTATCAAAAGGCACTGGGAATCAAGCAGAACAAGCAGACTCAATAAGTAAAATCCCGGCCATGCTGTGTTAGCTTATGCTACCTGGGAAGTCTGACTGTTTGCATTTCCCTCTGGCCTGAAAATCTAGTAGTCTCTAGAGCCTTTGAAAAATTAGATGCCCAGGTGGCTTTGAAAAGGCCTTCAAAGGAACAGCAGGCACTTACCTGAATATCTGAAAACTGTAGGATTTTAAAGCAATACCAAATTTTCCATATTTGCAAAGGCTTTTTGAGTACATTAGCTAGCAGCAAACACAACACACACTCTGAATTTCTCTCCAAAAAATGTGCACAAGATGACATAGTGTACAGAGCACTGATAAAACCAGCACAGAGATTTGAATGCTTATTCCTGTCCTGTTGGGGAGGTGGTCTTTGCGATGCTATCACAGAAAAGAGATGCAGTTCTGACTGGCTTCCTGTAAACCCCTCAATTTATGAATGCCTGGTTGGGTTGGCAAGGTTGCACTGGGTTCACTGGGCATACATGACTGAGCTGACCTAAGGAAGGACACTGCTGTCCCCAGAGATCAGCTGTCAGGATCTCAGGCAACCCAGAGCTAGGAAGTCATAAACACAGATTGGGAAGATTTTTTTTAGAGCTGTTTTGGGGGTTTGCTTACTTCCTTGTTCCCAGTTATTTCATGCATGCACCTCCTCATCCTTCCTCCACCTCTTCCACCTCCAGAAATAGTTGTCTTCACCCACTTAGGTTGAATGAGTAAATGGTTCAGGGGGAAAAGGTCTGAGTTGAACTGGCTTTTCTATCTGCAGAAAGTTAATGTACATCCCCAAAACTTCTACAGGGGCTGTACAGCCAGTGGCATGGACTTTTCCCATTACCTAACCCATGGGGTCTTTCACTGGGGCATCCACAAGCTCTGCAATGTGTCCTCTGAAGTCAGAAGCCCTTTAGCACTTGGAACAAAGAGAAGAGATAAACCCAGATGCTCAGTTCAAGCAGGGTTTCTCCCACATGGGTTCCCCAGAGCTAAGGAGAGCAGGGGGTGGATGCAGAACAAGAGGTGGAGGTGAGGTGGACACTCACATAGATGAGGTGCTCCCGATAGCGGATCAGCAGATTCCTGAGAATTCCTGCTTCATTCAGGTCCCCCAGGCGGATCATGTCCTCCACTCCATGGATGGAGGTGGGGTGCATGGGTTTGATGTGGCTGGCATTCTGTGGGGAAATCCAGTGCTCCTAAGAAGAGAGCAAGGACAGAGAGAGATAAGTCAAATGAGAGACCACTGGGAAACAGCCCACCCCAAACAGAAGGACCAGATGGAAGAACATACATGGGAGAGCATCAGCACATGTGCCACAGCTTCTATTCCTGGGGCAAGGCAGTCATTAATTTGAAAGATTCATAACAGAAGAAGGAAAACATCTTTTTATTGGAGTTTTACTGGAGCAGCAAAAGACATGAGACACAAGCCATCCTGGCAGGAGCCTCCTGCAGGGCAGTACTGTCATCCAGCACATTAGGGGAGTTTATAACAAATAGCAGATTTGTTTTTCCCTTCACAACTACATTTTCACATCACTTTGCCACAAAATACTGTTGAGAAGAGAGAAAATGATTTAGAAAAGGAGAGAGGGATGGTCAGGGGTGGCAAAATCATACTTTTATTGGCAGAGTGTTGTTTAGACTAAACACTTCTAAAGGGCTTCAAAAGCCACTACAAATTGTACACAAGGACCCTGCTAAACCAAATCTCTTTCTATTATCCTTGAAGGCAATGAGAGCGGTTACAATTATCTCAGTCAGAAAAAAATTAAAATTATGAAGGACAGAGAGCCACCTTCTGCTTGTCATATAGACCTTGCTCTAAACCAGCTACCATTGCAGAAAAATAGAGAGAAATTGAAAGAAAACCAGTGTTTGGGCACATGTGGTATTGGTAGGAGGTTAGGAAGGACTGGATAGCAGCAGAAGAACAGCAGGTTGAGGTGGGTTTGCTCAAAGCACTATCTAAATGTATTTTGGGGGTTTCTGTTATCATTGTGCTCTAGAAGCTTCTCAATGTTGCACTCCCAGTACAGCCATAAAAGTAGGGACACAACACTGTCTTGTCTTTACAAATAGAAAACTAGGGCACAGGTGACTCCAAAGGACATATGCAAAGTCCATAACAAAGTCAATCATCATGGCCCTATGACCCCTGGCCTAGCCAGGCCATAGAGCTGTAGAAGGGTCATCATAACCCTTTGTACGTACATTGCCTTCATCATCCACAACCTGGATCTGTCCAGAGTCACACAGTTTAACCACCGCTCCAATGGGAACATCGAATTCCCGTCCGGTTTTGAGGTCCATCCACACATAATCCCCCTGGAACCAAAGAGAAGATAGTTACACTCAGGGCTGCAGAAAGTTCAGCATCCCTTGGGATAGAAGTTGCTGACATTTGGTACCCAAATCATTAGTACAAGTCAGATTACTTCCTTTGCAAACCACAAACCACCCCTTTTCACATGTGCTCAGGAAAGGAGATGCTTTGGATGTGGCACTTGGGGCTATGGCTTAGTGCTGAACACCCTGGTGCTGGGTTAATGGTTGGACTGATGATCTCAGAGGTCTTTTCCAACTTTTATGATTCTACGAAACCCACTGCAAGGTATCAGCAGCAGGGCATGTCCACACAGCATACACAGCATACAACCCCAGCACTCTGTTTCTCAAGCTTGTGAGTGGTTGTTGGTCACAGAGTGCATCCAGCAGAAACAGGTTACAGAGCAGCAAGACAGGCAGAAGAACACACCCATACAGAGGTTTCCCTCTGTGTAACATACAAACCTAGAATGTCACATTTAGGAGATGGTTCTGAGCTCTGCTAAGCCCTGTCTGGAGGCTTGTGGCACAATTCTTCCTTGCAGATAATCGCTATCAAATATACCTTGGAGACTGCTGAAAAGGGAATGACTAAAGATGGGTTAAGAACATAACCAGAGAGGCAGATACATGTACTCCTTCAGGAGTTCTCCCAGCTACAGTGATGTGTAGGTGGGATGTTTGCATTTAACACTTTTCAGTGGATTTTATCTACTGTGAGCATGTCCACTTGCGTCCTGAAGCTCTGCAAAGTTTCAGCATCCATAATCCCAAAGGAAGAATTTAGCTACAAAATGTTGTGTCCTTTTACATGTTTCAAATGTTTCACCTCTTTCAGTTGAGGCCTCTGTGTTTTCATTTTGGAAGACACAGGAAGCAGTTAACCCCTATCCACTCACCATGTCACTGGTGATCTGTCAGTCCTGCTGGGCAGGGACTATCTGCTTATCAGCTCTGTGGATATTAAATTACTCCAATGCAAAAAAAGCTTTTAAAGAAGCTGTTTTCCTCAATACAAAAGCAAATTCTAAAATAACTCCAAACTAAAGCCCCAAGAAGGACCCACACTGAAACAAAACAGAATTATTTCCCACCCCTATTCTCAATGTGAAGCCATACTAAAACTGGGAGCAATCTAGTTGCCAGGTGTGTTTGCATTCATGCGGCTGAGCTTAATGTGTGAACTTGCAGCCCCACTTAACAACACATTCCTGGGGACCAGCTCCACTTGTACCTATTAAGCACAATGCAAATGCAATATCTACCTTTTGAAGTCCTGAAAAGCTGCTGGGAGAAGAAGAAAGGAAAACCAGGAGGTATCACTTTGCATGTGCTCTGATATAACCCCTTTCCTGAGCATCCACTATCAACCATTTCTGTGGACAACCATTTTGTGGTAGACTCCACCCTGGTTTCCGGTGGGATGTTAATACAGTCATTCTGCTTATATGGAGCTCAGGATCCAGTCCTTAGTTTGAGTTTTTATTTCCTCAGAGGGTTGTGCTACAGCTCTATTATAAGTATCTTTATCCAGCTCATAAAAATATCATATTCATATCTTTTTCTCATTAACTGTCTTATCTTCACTTCTCATAACTCAGTTAAAATGGGGAAAAGAAACAACTAATGAATGCACTGTCAGGAGCAGATACATTATAAATCCATTTATATTAATATTTATTTCTTAGCTCCTTTGATCCAACACTCAAACATTTCAGAGTGTTCAGCACTGTCATCCTCTCTGCATCACTGGGCAAATTCATGCACAGGGTGGGTAACCTGATCAAGGTGTCAGCAAGAGAAGAGCCAGGTTGCTCAGTCCCTGCTTATTAGAAAACCTTTCTGACACCTCAGCAGCTCTGTAAAAATTGCTCTTAATCAAGAAAACGTTAATTGTAATGCTGTTTTTTTAGAATAAAATCTCTAATATTGAATAGCTGTAAAAGCAGCCAGCTTCATATGTTCTGTTACCACACAGCTGAGATAAAAGGCAGTTTGCTCTACCCAAGGTAAATTGATACTCTACTATCACTGAGACAACTTCTATGCTTTGTCTGCCTAATACACAGAGTACTCGTCCCCACAGACTGCTCGTTCTAAACCCATTAAAGTACAGTTCTTAATACTGGTGAAAAAACTCTTATGGGATGGGCTAAGCTGATAAGGTCAGGAGGGTTGGGGGGGGTTAAAAAATAACATCACTTACTAAGAGCGCCAACCTATTTCCTTTTCTGACTTTAATCAATTTGACATAAACCCAGTGGAGGTCGCTTATATTCCTTCTGCTGATGCAATCACGTTCAGATCAGCTCCCAAAACAGCAGATCTATTGGGGATTTCAGGGCAAATCAGGGTGATTCATGCATTTACCAGCTGGGGCAGACTGGCTTGCGAGTTGCATAACCTGCCTCATGCCTCAGTTATTTTTCAATACACACGACAGAGTACTGGAGAAGTGAGAATACCAGCAGACCCTTTACAGTATCAACATGGTTCAACTCTTCCTCCACAACTCAGCCACTGGGAGCCAGTGCCCTTCCAAATGCTCTGGGGCAGATCCTCACGACCTCACAAGCTCTGGGCAGTGACAACCAAATAGCAGTGCAAGAGGAGGATACACCACCATGATGGGTGCACACACAGATCCACACAATTCACAAAGAGGATCTTTAGGAGGAACTTCCAAAAGTGAAGAGCAAGAAGGTTGCACTGCTGGGGAGCTACAATGCTTGACGGGGATAAAGGAGAAAGGTGAGAGAAGCTGGTGTAAGCAGTATAAGGATCCCATCAATAGCAAGACAGGTTTCAAAGTAGCCTGAAAGCTCCCAGCCATGCTCAGGGCTCAGGACCCCCTATCTTACCGCTAAAATGGTCGTGGGCTTCAGGACCTGGTTGACATTGCGGAGTAGTGTCCATTTGCCCTGGTCTTTCTCCTGATCTTCCACCACCTCAGGGCATGGCTGCATGAAAACCACTTTCTTCTTCTTCAACATCTCCAAAACTTAGCAGTGGTGTTTGTCCCCCTCTCTGCTTTCTATGTGTATTCCACCATGAATGCCAGAATCCTGTGGCTGGTTTGCTTTAGTCCTGCAACATGACTATACCTGCTGCTTGCAGGACACCCTCTGACCTGATTCACAATATGGCTCTTGGTAAAGATCTTCTAGGAGAAAAATTTCCACGCACCAGCCATGGTCCTCCACTGGCCAGCTGACATACTCACTGCATATGAACAGCACTGCGGGAGTCTCAAAGCAAACTGAACAACTTTGCTTCTCTTCACTTAAATTCTTCCAGTCTCTCCAGTAAGGACTGATACTTGGTCAAGGACCTGAACGACACTGCAACAACCCGTTCTGGAAAAATGACTGCAGGATTAACAGGAAACCTCTTCCTTTTCCCGTGACTTGTCTCTGTTACCTTCCTTTCCTACTGAAATAACCGTCTGCCAGCTTAAGGACTTTCAGCACAGAACACACTGGGATACTTATTAATCCACAAATGCAGTCAGTCCCCATGCAACACATGGCATTTAATTAACCTAATACCTTTACATACCAAATTAACCAAAGCACAGCGGGAACTCAAAACCAGAGGCCATCTGCATTTTCTTTAAACTGATCACCTTGAGTAGATCCATAGCAACTGAATTTTAAATAATTGAGTGGAAGGTGTTCAGCACAGCACAGTCTCTGTGCCTATAGGTGAGAGAAGAGCCTGGGCTGTGGATGAGAACAGGCTGAACACAAGGATCATGGATATAATGAGTTTGCACTGACTCTACACCAGGCTGCTCCACAGACCCACTTCTGCAATCTCTCCTTCTTTATAGGGTGGACTGTTCTAGTAAGGACTAATCAGGACTGCTGGCCCAACCAGAACAGCACAAAGCATTTTACATTCACCCCACATTTTCTTTTTTCTTGTCCTACCTCAGATACAATTGAGATTTCTCATTTTTATCTAGGAAAGGCTTTTCTGCTCATTTAGAAAATTTCAGGCCACTACAGCTGGGTCCTGATTTCTTCCATAAAAAATTTGAATCTAAATTGTTGTAATTTATACAGACCAGACAAGTGCATGACTAGATGATGGTTCAGCTGCTAAGACATTCTGATTTATCAGTGTTTTAATGCAAAACTCTACTGATGACTTGATTACATGGGGTTTTGAATCCATTTGTCCATGAAGAAGAGGACATAGGGACAGGGTTTATTGGTGGACCTGGCAGTCTTAGGTCAATGGTTGGGCTTGATGATCTTAGATGTCTTTTCTAACCTTAATGATTGAATGTGGATTCCACATGGAATTCTGTGATTCCATATGATTGGAGGAAAGCCTTCTAGATGAAGAAAGGCTTCACAGGTTCCCTTGATGGGACACAGTCACCAAGAACAACAGTAGTTTATGGGTACAGCAAACTCATACTGAGCTACTTCTGCTCATTGATGAACAGCAGTGATGACAGTGAGGAAATCCTTGCCCAAAGGGCAGTAGTTTTAAGCTATATTACAAAGCCCTGAAACAAAAACGTTATCATTCTTATAGCTGTGCAGGTGAAGTAAGGAAGAGACCCAGTCGCATGGATAAGAAGACAGTTGAGAGAATAACAAGATGGATGCCTACCATAGGAGCAAGAAAAACGTACATGAGATGTGATAGTAATGCAGGGAGAAGGAGACATAGAGTGAATGTAGCAATCCCATGGGACATGTCTACCTCCAGCATGACCTGAAGACACAGTGCTGTAAATGACTCCAGTTTTGCTCCCTTAGAAAGTAGGAAAGTTGTCAAATCAAAGCTCAAAACCAATGGGAGGATGCATCTGGAAGGAAGGACTGAACAAATACATACAAATAGGATGGGCTCTTTGGATCTGAGTGGGGTCCTACAGATGCTCTTTGCTCACCAGCACACATCTCCTCAGTGCTGTGCCACAGAAACTGGAACACTGTGGGAGCAGCAGGTCTGAGACAGAGCAGCTGGAGTATTTATCTCACCTTGCACTGGAGCAGACAATACGATCGTTGCTCAGCTACACCTTATACCGTATTTCTGAGGCTGTGTATCCCTGTGTGCTGCCAAAGAGTAAGCTAAGGAACAGAGGCCTGGAATGTTTTGCTCTGGTTTATCCTTGGAATAGGAACCAAAGAAGTGAGATGGGAGCCTGGAGGGCTGAATCTAGCCTCTGCAGTCCTATTACACGGGTGTGTTTATTTTTTACCTGACACTGGGGCTGCTGAAGATCTGTAATTTCACACATTTCCACCACTTATTTTGTGCATTGCTCCTCTGCTAGCAGATTTTCTGGAGACTCTTAGACAGAATCACATGTCTGCCAGAGACAGTCAGCGTTTGCAGTGAGGTCTGTCTGAATAGCCTGAGTGTGCTGCCTCCTGGAAATGGGAAACCCCATTCCTTGGAACCGATGACCCAGCTTGGAAAACAGCCTTCCTTCTCCATACATCAAGGGGCAGAGCAACAGCATTAAACTTCCTATCAGCCTGCCTTTTCTGAGGGAACGGGCTATGCCTTATGTGGGAAACAAATAAACACACTTAGTACAATAAGGGGGAGGGACACAGTGGAGGAAAACAAACCTTTAGCTGGCTGGCAGCCTGTCAGCAATGCCATCCGGTTTAGATTACAGCTCCCTGGGGTAACATTAGACTCTTCACCGCAGAGATAGAAGTATGAGCCAGAAGAGCCATGCTGGACCCTGCTCTGATGATTTACTACACCTCTGCAGCAGCAGTCACAGCTGAGATCAAGGTCCTGCTGTGACACATCTTGTGCACATGCATAGTACCAGGGGTAAATGTTTATCCTAAGGAACTGATGTGACACAGGCAATAGGTTTATGCTGCTGCTGAGACCTGAGCTCCCATTAAATGCCATCACAGTGGCATGGACCCCACTGCTGGAGAAAGAAGGGAGATTCTACCTGCAGGAAGCACAGAGGTGAACCACCTAATTTAATGAAAGCTTGTTTTTATTTGCCCCATCCTGTTTTTCAGTCCCAAAGAAAACACATCAGACACTGCCAGGGCTGAAGAAGTGTTCTTGAATCAATTATTTTGCAGCTAGCACTGAAAAGCTGGGTTATTCAGTGAAACAGATCAGGCGGGACTCACCCAATGCCTGTGTTCACCTCTGAGCAAGACTTGCAGACCTTTGCTAGATGATCATCCCTTTTAAATGAAATATCCTATCCTATCCTACACTCAAGGAAAAAAAAGAAACACCTCTGCATAAAGAGAACAGTTTGGAGGTACAAAACTGCAGCACATGTGTCCAAAGCTAGCTAAGGTGGCTCCTACCCTTTGCATGGATGCTGAAACGCTCTAAGGGCTGATACTCAGGTAAATTGCAGAAGGATAAGGAAAAATTAGTGGTTAGCAGAGGCTGTCTGTGGACTCAGGCCAACAGTGCTCCACCGATTATTCCCTGCAGCATTAAACTTACTTTTCTAAAATAAGAATGTTGAATAAGAATGGCTGTTGATGCCCTGTGTGTGCAAAATATTATCTGTGGGCCATATCTCTGACAAGTTCAGGCTGGGTTTTTTTCTTATAAAAATGGGTACAATCACATATCCAAGTCTCCAGAGCTTAGTCCTTTATTCCCTTATTGCTCATCTTTGACACAGAAAATCCTTAGTGCACACAGACACCAGTGCAAACATAGGCATTCCCCCAGCTCCAAGTTTCAACGTGACTTGGAGAGCAGACTGCAGCTTATTATGCCATTTCAGACTTCCAACATCTACCTGAATCCTTCACACAGTAGAATGCCTGTGCTCTACTAAAAACACATATCATCACCTCTAGATATCACCTTTCTGATTCAGTTCAGCTCTCAATTACATGAGTGTACCCTACTCAGTTTAATGGAGCTTCTCCTGGATTCACAGCTGTGCAACCCAAGGGAGAACCCGGACCACTCAACTCTACCCTTTGTATACATCTTTGGTTGTGTATTTGACACCATCACCAGGAAAAGGTGAAAAAGGAAGAAAAAGCTTGAATTTCTACTTAATAACAAATAATAACATAGAGGAGAAGCACACATGCTGGTAGACGGTAAACCTAATAATTTTCCTGTTTCATAAATAAATAAGATTCTTTTCACAATTTCTTGTAGCACATCAGGCAGCAGCTGTCAGCCACAGTAACATGCTACACACAAAAGCTTCCTGAAGCAAAGGAAGAGATGCAAGAGGAGTTGTTAAATAATTCAATAATCAATGCACCTCTCACTCACCCTGTAACTTCGATACTGACAGGAGGGAAAAAAATCTCCCACAAACATGGCACATGTCCAAACATTTTCTCATTTAGTGCTGAGGGATAGTCAAGGACTCTGGGAGCAAAAATGATGGATTTAATCAGATTTACAGGGGCACAATCCAGTGGTGTAACAAGGCTCAGCTCCCAGTGATGCCTGACCTCTTCCCTGGCTTTTGGCAAGGAGCCTGTTGTTGACTGTTTGGGACCTCTTGGCTCGGGAGTGGATTTTAAGCATGCAGACAAACATGGAAATAGTAGATTTAATCTGTGACTCCTATGGCATTACTGTCATGGGTGAAGTGGAGAATCCGGCAATCTGTTGATGCTACAAGCAGATTAGGCTGTCTCTGGGTGTCACCCACCCAAATGCTGTGCCAGAGCCCTGCATATCAGGTCTCACACAAAAAGCTGATGGACACTGCTTGGGATGTGATTGAAAAATCTTCTAAGATGCAGAAGTGGAACAGGAAATGAAGACTGAGCCTTTTAGTCCTGTGGTCAGGTCCTGTCCTAAATGCAGAGGGAAGAAATCCAAAGGAAGGTGACAGAGCAATCATAAGAAGTACAAATCTGGAAAACCAGATTGAGGGAAAATAAAGCCAAGAGGAATCACGAGGGGAGTGCTTTAGGATGGGAGCATGTAATTCTGTACTGTTAGACCGAGACATATTCCTTCAGGCCCTAGGAGAAGAGAGGTTGCCCTGGTACCACACTGGGAGCTTGCAGATCTGCTCTAAATCTGCCAGCAACAGTCACCCCTGTCCCCCCAGACAAACAAGGATTTAGCTAAAGGCTCCCTAGTTTGCAATGGCAGGCACGATAGAAACTCCTTGCCCTTACACACCCAGAATTAAAGATTTTGGACATTTTCCTATAAATAAATGTTGCTCTCTATTGCAAGCTTTAGGAAGAGGGGACTAAGGGAATACCACCTCCTTTTCTAAGCATTGTTTGGGAGGGATGCTGATTCTAACAGGTCCCTATGGTTGGTCAATAAAGTTCAGCTGCCTGTTCCCATCCCTTTGATGATACCAAACTCTGTGATGCACCTTAAGGAAAGCATGCTATCCAGAGGGACCTGGACAAGCTCAAGGAGTGGGCCCAAGGGAACTTCATGAAGTTCAACAAGGCCAAGTGCAGGGTCCTTCACCTGGGTCAGGGTAACCCCCAGTGCCCATATAGGCTGGAGGATAAAGGGATTGAGAGCAACCCTGAGGAAAAGGACATGGTGGATGAAAAACTGGACATGAGTGGGCGATGTGCACTGGCAGCCCAGAAAGCCAACTGCATCCCGGGCTGCATCACCAGCAATGTGGTCAGCAGGCAGAGGGAGAGAATTCTGCCCCCCTATGTCCTCTCTGGTGAGGCCCCATCTGCCCTGGGACCACCAGCATAAGAAGGACCTGTTGGAGCAAACCCAGAGGAGGCCATGAAGATCTCAGAACACTTGAGCACCTCTACTGTGAAGACAGGCTGAGAGAGTTGGGGTTGTTCAGCCTGGAGAAGAAAAGTTCTGGGAAGACCTTAGAGCCCTTAGGATGCAAGGGAGAGCTGGAAAGGGACTTTTGACAATGGCATGTAGTGACAGGACAAGGGGAACACCCTCAAGCTGAAGTAGGGTTGATTTAGGTTACAAGAAAGCTGGGAACAAACTTCTTTGCAGGAAAAAGGGATGATGCTTATAAACTAAGAGAGTTTTAGATTAGATATTAGGAAGAAGTTTTTTTACGATGAGGGTGATGAAGCACTGGCACAGGCTGCCCAGAGAGATAGTAGGTGGTCCATCCCTGGAAACATTCAAGATAAGTTCTGAGCAACCTGATCCAGTTGAAAATGTCCCTGCTCATTGCAGGGGGATTGGACCCAATGGCCTTTAAAGGGTCTGTGATTCTTTGATTTGATCCTCCGGTGAACCAGATCAGGGAATTAACACAGCAGCAACATTTTCACGTGTTTCTGCAAAGTGTTTTACTGGCTTAGTCCCTCAACTGGCTCACAATGCCAACAGCAAAGCCCCAGTGCAGGAGCAGGGAGAGCAGCAGGAACAGTAAGACAGGTTGTCCTCAGGACAACTGGCCTCCAGAGCTGGTAGACAGAGACAGGAAGCCTCCTGTAATCCGGGAGGAAACAGTGAGTGACCTGCTGAGCCACTTGGATCCTCACAAGTCCATGGGACCAGATGGGATCCATCCTAGGGTGATGAGGGAGCTGGCGGAAGAGCTCGCCAAAACGCTCTCCATCATTTACCAACAGTCCTGGCTCACTGGGGAGATCCCAGATGATTGGACGTTGGCGAATGTCACACCAAAAGTGCTGCAAGGAAGACCTGGGAAACTACAGGCCTGTCAGCCTGACCTCAGTGCCTGGCAAGGTTATGGGACAGATCATTCTAAGGGCAATCACACAACAGCCACAGGATGGACAAGGGATCAGACCCAGCCAGCATGGGTTTAGGAAGGGCAGGTCCTGTCTGACCAACCTGATCTCCTTTTATGATCAGGTGACCCACCCGGTGGATGAGGGGAAGGCTGTGGATGTGGTCCATCTGGACTTCAGCAAAGCCTTTGACACCGTCTCCCACAGCATACTCCTGGAAAAGCTGTCAGTCCATGGCTTTGACAGGGGCACTCTGTGCTGGGTTAAGAACTGGCTGGATGGCCGGGCCCGGAGAGTGGTGGTGAACAGTGCTGCATCCAGTTGGTGGCTGGTCACCAGTGGTGTCCCCCAGGGATCAGTGTTGGGCCCAATTCTATTTAATAACTTTACTGATGATCTGGATGAGGGGATTGAGTGTCCCATTAGCAAATTTGCAGATGACACTAAGTTGGGGGAGAGTGTTGATCTGCTGGAGGGCAGGAGGGCTCTTCAGAGGGATCTGGACAGACTGGAGAGATGGTCTGATTCCAACGGGATAAGGTTCAACAAGGCCAAGCACCGGGTCCTGCACTTTGGCCACAACAACCCCCTGCAGCGCTACAGGCTGGGGACAGAGTGGCTGGAGAGCAGCCAGGCAGAAAAGGACCTGGGGATTCTGACTGACAGGAAGCTGAACATGAGCCAGCAGTGTGGCCAAGGTGGCCAAGAAGGCCAATGGCATCCTGGCCTGCATCAGGAACAGTGTGGCCAGCAGGACCAGGGAAGTGATTTTTCCCCTGTACTCAGCGCTGGTGAGGCCTCACCTGGAGTGCTGTGTCCAGTTCTGGGCCCCTCAGATCAGGAAGGACATTGAGGTGCTGGAGCAGGTCCAGAGAAGAGCAACCAGGTTGGTGAAGGGACTTGAACACAAGTCCTATGAGGAGAGGCTGAGGGAGCTGGGGTTCTTTAGCCTAGAGGAGGCTCAGGATAGACCTCATCACTCTCTACAACTACCTGAAAGGAGGTTGTAGCCAGGTGAGGGTTGGTCTTTTCTCCCAGGCAACCAGCAGTAGGACAAGAGGGCACAATCTTAAACTGTGCCAGGGGAGGTTTAGGTTGGATATTAGGAAGAAATTTTTTTACAGAGAGAGTGCTCAGACATTGGAATGGGCTGCCCAGGGAGGTGGTGGATTCACCATCCCTGGAGGTTTTTAAGATGAGACTGGATGCGGCACTTAGTGCTATGGTCTAGTAACCACAGCAGTGTTGGATCAAGAGTTGGACTTGATGATCTCGGAGGACTTTTCCAACCTGGCTTATTCTATGATTCTATGAACACAATGCTGGCAGCATGCCCAGGGGAGTGGAGCTGCTGCCTGCACAGGTATCTGTTGTGGCATCACTGAGTGGAGCTGATGGAGGCTCTGCCTCACTCACGGATGAGCTTTATTCCCTGAGTGAAGGCAAAGAGTTGTTTGATTTCATTCATGAAAGCAGAATCCCAGATGAGCATGAGAGCTACAGAACTATGTAACAGATGGAGGCAAATAGGTACGTCTACCTAACATTTTTCTGCCTCTGAGGCAAACAGCATTTTCAAGATCACAATGGTTCACAGAAAGGACACAGACTGAATGACACTGTACAGTACTGATGCAGGGAAAAAAAAAATATACACAGAAATGTAAATTGGAAGGGACGTTTCTCATCCTGGCTCATGCAGGCTGTTCAAAGAAGCCTAAAAACCACCACATGAATTCAATTGTTTTAGCTGATTTTATTCCTAGGGAAACAAAGAGTATTTTCCCACCATCTGCAATAAAAATATATTTTATTTTTTGCATGCAACCTGTAAAATTCTCTTTCAGAGTTCAGCTTCATCTTCCATGCTCTGGAAAGACGCTTGCTACTTAATTTCTTTACTTCAGGTTCTCCTTCCCTCCTCCCTGACTTTTTACATCCTATCTGAGACCTAGTCTGCAATTAGTTCCTGTGTACTAAATAGAGGTGGGACTGTTGCAATCTGCACAGCTATTCCTGCATAAACAGAGATGCAGACTTAGTGCAAAGAAGTGCTTAATCCTAGTACAAATATATTATTTTCCTATGTAGTAGAAGTCTATACTTGTGTAAATGCAATTTTCCCAGCAGAAACATGTCTCTGCTAAGGGTCTGAATTAGCCAAAGTCACACTGACATGTCTAGACAAGTCCTCCTACTTAAATAGCATGTCTCATCTTTGGAAATACTGAATGAAATACTGAATGAAATGCTTTTCCTACACTGCCACACCATATTGGAGCAGATCTGCCCTTTTTACATATTACCTTTGTGTATACATTGAGTGCTATGTTGGTTACTGAGGAGAGTGAGGGGGTCAGTTTGCAGCTCAGTCAATAGCATCTTGAGGGAGTTTGTGATATGACTGCTGAAGGGAGAAATGGACTTCTCCAGAGGTGTGTTTGAAAAGCCAGCCCCTGAGAGGAATAGATGGCAGGAGAAAGCATAATTGAAAACAAACAAGTCATACTGGCTATGCTCGTGATGCAATTCAAAACATCTCAGTACTGGTTTCTGTTCCTTAGGTACCAGCCACAAGGACTCAGAGACGCTGCAATGCAAGTAGCATCCTTCTGAAAGGAGAAAAGATACTCCAAGATGTAAAAAAAAATTGGATTTGGGATTGTTCAGTCTTTCAGTATCTAAAGCAGCTACAAGAGAGCTGGAAAGGGACTTCTGACAAGGGAATGTAGGGATAGAACAATGGAGAATGGCTCTAAACCAACATAGGGCAGGTTTAGATTAGGTATTAGGCAGAAATTCTTGACTGTGAGGATAGTGAGGAACTAGAACAGGTTGCCCAGAGAAGTTGTGGCTGCCCCATCTCCAGAATTGTTCAAGGCCAGGTTGGATGGGGCTTTGAGCAACCTGGGCTAGTGGAAGTTATCCCTGCCTATGGCAGCGGCGTTGGAATGAGGTGATCTTTATGGTCCCTTCCAACACAAAACCATTCTATCATATTATAGTTCTGTGAAAAAAAAATGAAAAAATTAAACACATGGATATTTTTTCATCATGAAATGGATAACAAAAAAAAAATCATACTAGTATTTATTAAAACCCAGAAAAATAATCTATATTTCATTGCTTGCTTCATGGTTTTGAAAATTCCAAAGCTGGCTCCATACAAGACCACCTTGAAATGGAAACTCATATCAGGGTGCTAATTGCAACCATTTGACTGGATTCTTCAAGGCCCTCTGGCTTGGGAAAACTTTGGAAAACTTCCCAAATTGCTGGTGGTGGATCCCTCCAAGGGAGGAGGTGGACCAGCTGTGGAGCTGCGCAGCACAATACCAGCCCCACCTGCTGTAACTCTCTGGAATTACCAAATGCACCAAGAGATTTGTTTCCAATGATTTTGCCATGAGTTTTAAGTAAACTTTGATTCTAATAGAAACTCCAGAAGGCTTTGGAATAACATAAGGACCACAGAGGACAACCACATTAATCAGGGACCTGAAGGAACCAGGTGGCAAGTCCAGCTAGACAAAATGTAACCTAGAAGTTGCAAATAGAGGTAGAGTGGAGTTTTTAGGTTGGCACAAGATGACAGAGACTGAGACAATCATCATTGTTCAAATCAGTTGGAAGTTGCAGTTGGAAGACATAGCCAAGACAGCTGACTTGTTGGATCAGGACACATACAGATGTGCACTGTGGATTCCTTTAAACTTGGGACAGCTTTACAGTTAATGGTTTCCAGCTTGTTAGGCACATATTGAAGAGATCCAGCTTTTAGAAAGTGATCATAAACCAGACCCAGTCCTTTTTACACACACAAACCCAGAAGCCTGTTTCAAAATCCAAGTCCCACCAAGTAATCAACAGCCATTGCAAACAAAGCAATAGTCACAGATTGGAAAATGAAGTTGGACCTATTTCTTACATGAAATTATCACAGAATGGTGGCTGGTAAGATTGCCAGTAGGATAAGACTTTCATATGGATTTTCTGAACTCTAGTAGCCAAAAGAATAAAACAATAAAGAAATACACTCTGCATCATTTTGGTGCAGCAAATAATTCCTGTATTACTGCTACTTTTAATATTCCTCATGGCTATTTTATTACATGGACAGTCCATTCTGCATACACTGCACAAGGGGGATGTGGCCTCCAAAGGGGTTTTGTCACATATTTTACCCAGTTTGAGAATGGTTGCATTACAAATACAACTACAATTTTGGAGCCAAAATTTTGGTTTTGTTGGGAGGTTTTCAGGGTGCTTAGCATGGCAGGGATGCTTGTTCAGCAGCAGCCAGCTATTTGGTGCTCATGTACAAACCCAAATCATGTAAAGGGAAATTAATTCATGTGAAGAATACTCATCAATTTTATAGTTGTTTTGAGAAACCCAATAATTGCCCTATAGCCTTAATTTTGAGACTGCAAGAGTATTTATAATATAGATATATTAATTAAGCCTATGTTTCTGTAAGGAATGGGCTGACAGTATCAGCATGGAAATACAGTTAATATTGGATGCAAATGTTGCTTAATTTCAAGCATCTACCTAATGGGAAAGGTTGCCTGTCTGCCTTGCACTGAGTCTAGCAATTTTATGGGGTTAGGGGGCAGTAAAATGCCCTCACAAAGTGATTTGCAGATCATGAAAATGCAGCGTGTGACCTTAAGAGTCATTCGCCAGCAATGGTGCTGGCAATAAAACGCCTGGCTGGGTGGTAGGAGATGCACATAAACTGCTCACATTGCATTTGCACTGTCTGCACAAAAGGCTTCTGAGTCACGGTGGGTAAATCACTGTCCCAGATAGGTGTTTTTCTTATCTTAAAAACAAGCAGCACATGGTTCTTTCTTCTTTAGCTTGCAAAGTAAGCCAATGTCTTTTTCTGCTGGGTTCTGCTAAAGCGGCTCTGGGCAAAGGATGGAGGACATCTGCTTCTTGCTTAAAGAGTTGGAAGGGAGCAATACTATCAGGATGCAAGTGGAATTGCCTCAGGCAGAACACAAAAATGGTTGTGCAAGGTTAAGACACACCACAGAACCATCTATGGTAGCATCCCGTTGTCACCAGTGGCCCACGTGGATGGTTAGGGCAGAATGGGACGAGGCTGTAAAGACACTTCTTTAAAATACTCTTCCAGTCCAAAAATAAGGGGATATCAACAAAAATCAGTGGGGACTAGTAAAGTAAGTGGCCAGTCTTCGCGAACGAAGATCTGGGAAAGGTCTTTTTACCTTTCAAGCCTGCGCAATGGATT
>JAWWLV010000001.1:30043070-30090443 GCA_035041135.1 Platyrinchus mystaceus | reverse complement strand
ATGGATTTTTTAGGTGAGACACAGCCTGCGCTGAACTGAGCCCACCCTTTAATCCTAAGGTTCATCTGCCGGGTCCAGCAAAAAGCCATGGAGGTGGATAGGACATCTAGAGAAGAAAGGAAGCCGGATAGGTGCTTGGAAGGGAGATTAATTAGGGACTACTAACTAAATAAATCACTTTAGTCTTGGGAAATGACCAGGCTGAAAATTCATAGGTGGAGGCCAGGAAATTAGTTGAAGGATAGGAACGTATTTTGAGGAAATAACACTCTATGCATACTCATCCCTTGGTGTTCACCAACACTCATTTTGGGTACAGAATGCCAGGTGGGACAGACCTGGGTCTGAACAAATCTGGATGTTGGACATACATTCCCAACCTCAGCCCACTGTAATTCCATTCAGAATTTTGTAACAGTTTCTGTTCAGGAACAGAAGTCCTCATAACTTACAACTAGTGAAGTTTTCTCCATTAACAAAGTTGCCTAAAGGAGAATGAAATCCTTGTAAACTTTTAAGATTGACCTTTGCCAAGTGCAAGAAAGAAGATGTTTTTCTCTGCCAATGCCACCTCCCTTGTGAAGAGAGAAGCCAGGGCTGAATTGTGAAGCAGAGGAGAGGAAGACTGATCCACCATGTCACATTCCCATGTTTGTAAAACTCAGATCCCTGTGGATGAGGCCAACCAGGAAAAGCCAATTCCCTTACATTGCAACACTCTGATGCACGACCCTTGCACGAGCTGGTCAGTGCTGCTGACCACTAGAACAATATCTGCAAATATACCCAGGAGTGGCAAAATGGAAATGCTAAAGCATCACCATACAAATTTCCAAGTCCCGGTTCACAGTTACTCATCTCATTTCCCCATTGTTGAAAGCCCCAGTAGAAGTATCTAAAGTACCAGCTGGCTCACTGGTGTATCTCAGGTTATTTCACTCCCAGTATTGATTTTTCTCTGCTCTTAAAGACTTTTTTTTTTTCAGAACAGTCTCCTTACGTGTATTTGAGCAAACATCTAAATCCTCCTTTTGTTTTCGTTACATTTATAAACCAACTAAAAATGGATTTACTCTTCTAAAGTTCTTACTGTAAATTTTCCTTAAAGAATGCCATTTCACCAAGACCTGAAATCCAACAGAAAAAACATATAAACAAACCTTTTAATGAAAACACTTTAGCTCGGCTAAAGGCTGATATGGAAAGTATTGTTTTGATGTTCTTATTGGAAGTCTCCAATATTCAGCTTTTAATTCCAATTAAACTATTTTATTTATTGACCAGGCAATGACATCTCAACAGATATTCTCTATACCCCCAGCTCAACTTTCTCCTAAGAAAGAAATGTCATTTTTTAATTTGTGCTACTGAAAAGGTCTGTTATTGCTTTTCTTCCCCTGGGCTCCAGGAGCTGTGCTCACCTTCTTGAACCTGATTGCAGAAAGCCAAAGCTAAGTGTGTTTCTTTAGGAAAATTGCTATCAAATCCACACTGTGCTAGCAAATGATCCTGTGTCTTGAAAAGGAAATGAATTTTATGCCATAAAAGCCAAATCTTTCACTAGTATATATCAGAGTCATTCCACAGAAGTGTCTGTAACCCAAAAATCCATGAAATGTTGAGGGTTCTCTTTTTAATGCCTTGCTGACAAATGTTTTCCAATTTTGCAAGAGGAATTTGATGAAGACAAAGGTCACTTCGAACGGGGAGAGCCGCCTGCCTGCAGCACAGCCATTTGTATAAGGAGCAAAGGACAAGCTTGGTCACACACTCCATTGAGGATGTCATATCACAAACATTTCTTACAGCTGCCATGTTGGCTTAAATGTCTGTCTACCTTTTACCCAAATCCCTCCAACTGTCAGTCTCTATATCCCATCTGAGAACTGACCTGAGTAAAAATAACAGGAAAAAAAGAGTAATGATAAACTACGTTCAATTTTTTTTAATGTACATGTGAGCCATATGATTTTGGCAAAATTATGAACAAGGTGGTCCAGCTAATAGCTGTATCACTCAGCTGGGACTGAGTGGAGGGCAGATAGAAGCAGGTGGGTATGTGGGCATGGGGATGGGATGGGACAGGAGCTCCTTGGCTCTGCTCTTTTTGCACAGCTGGGATGAAGATGCTTCCTCCCATTAGGAACAGTAATTAGAGGCTCAATGGCTGGAATGAGGGCCAAGGGAAATCAATCCTTTTGTTGATCCCTAGCAGCAGGATAAGTTATGGGGTGGGTGGGAATGAAAGATTTCTAATTTCCCTCCCCAAACATCTCTCCTGCAAAAGGGGTTGCTAGATGGGCCAACAGTCCCCAGCTCTACCAGCTGGTGTAGAGTGGCCATGAGAGGTTCAAGATTCATTACAAGTTTTTTTTTACAGAAAGTGAGACTTCTTCAGAGTCAGCTTACAGAATCACAGAAAACAGAGCCATCACTTAGGTTGGAAAGGTCCCCTAAGATCATCAAGTCCAACCATTAACCTAAAACTCTAAACTATGTCCCCAAGTGCCACATCTACACGTCTTTTAAATACCTCCAAGGATGATGACTCCAACACTGCCCTGGACAGCCTATTCCAATACCTGACCACCCTTCTGGTGAAGAAATTTTTCCTAATATCCAATCCAAACTCCACGATGGGTTGGAGGGTTTAGGAGAAAGAGACAGTTTGAGAAGCTGAATTTCTCTCTTCTTGCTCTAGATGTCAGGTCTCAAGCAAGCTAAATGCACCTTTAAGGGCACTGACAGACGGGGAGAAGTTACCATCAAGCAAGACAAGATAATATGTGAGCTGCTCTGCAAGAGCTGTCCATGCAGATGTATATTTTCCCCGGGGAAACATATGGTCCCAAAATTAGGTTGAGGTAAATTTTGTTATTGAGTCCTTTGAAGTTTCCTATATCCTCAAATAAATGTCCTATTGGCTGAGTATTTTGTTACAGCCTCTTTAAAAAGCAAAACTAAACTCAGCCACACATGTAACAACTCTCAGGCAAAGCCTTCTCTGTCTTGAATTCAAAAAGATTAAGGTTTCAGTGCATACACTTCAGAGAAGATGGATCCTGGAGGCTTGTCTGAGGTATCAAGAAGCAGGAACAAATGCATTTCAGACAGGCTCTCTAGGAGGGTATTTCCACACCCCAGCTGAGATTGCTCACTCTACCTTTATTTGACATCACATAATTTATATTCCACAGCCATAGCACTGCAAGAAAATCTCCCTAGCCTGCAGCTTCATTTTCTGCACACAGCAACCCCAGCACTTTAATTGTCCCATAAATGTGATGGAAAGGATTTGATGCAAAGAGTTGTAAATGCCAAATGTCTTGAGCACTGCAACTACTGAATGGCTCCCAACGATTCATGTTTCAATCTATATGCAAATGTGCCCTTTGGTTGGCTTGTGCTGGACTTTTCATTGCTGCATTACAGCTATCCAGGGAAGCCTCAGACTCATAGATCAGAGAGATACGAGGCATAAATGGGAGAAGACTTAAATTATTCAGTGTTTATAAGAAAGAGAATTCAAACAGTGGAGTTACACTTTGCTTTTTATAATAACATGATTACAGATCAGCCCTGAGAAGACCTACAATAACATTGTTTTTCTCCCCTTCCCCTTCCTCCTTGCTAACAAAATATATAGCACAATGAATCACTTAGCAAAGCCAAATGTGTATTACCAATAACACTCAAAATGGTGTATGTCAGCTCCAGGTAAAGCCAGTGCTCACAGAGCCCAGCTGGGAGATGTCTGTGAGTGGACTGAAAGATTTTAAGAGCTGGTCTCTGCTGTTCTTAATCTCAGTGTAGGAAAACATTTCCTTGGAGCATCAAACTGAGACTTTGAAAACACCGGCAGTCACGAAATCTATTCCTGCTCATTAACAAATTGCACAAATCCCCTTCACCTCAGCGCAATGTGTAATTCTGGTCTTAACAAGAAGAAATTAAGCTAGAGTAGTGAAGGAAGGGCTGCCACCATCACAAGAGGGTTGCAGAACTTGTGTCACAAGAGGGTCAATAAGGCCTTACAGGATTTTGGTTAATTCCAAGGGTAGGAAGGAAAATGATAACAAACACCTGAGAAATGGCAAGAAGGGGAAAGGACAATGTTAGCTAAAGGCCAGTGTGGCACAAGAGCAAGAAGCCACAAATACACTCAGAAAACAGAGACATGAACATATCAAGGACAGTCTTGTCCATGTAGGACTTGTTTTGTGGGGTTTAAAGCTGAAGCTGTACTGGAGACTTTGTGTTCAAAGAAATGTCAGAGGTGGCACAGACTTTGCAGAATGGATGGCTACAAGGAAACTGCGAGGTTTTGGCATCGCACCCAAGAATCACCTCCCTAAGAGCTCTGCTGAGCCAGGAAAGCAGAGCTGAAGTCTCTGACCAATTCTTGGCTCTTGCAAAGTTTCAGAATAGCTGGAACACCTTCCTTGCATTGGAAGAGCTTTATAGCATGAGATATCCACAGTGCTTGATCCCTCAGGACCTTAATTTCTGGCTGGGCTTTGCTTTACTTTATCTGCTTGGATTAGGTCTCCACTGTCTCTTTTAACTCCTATTTGTACTTCTCTCCCTATAACCTCAGGAGCAGGCTTGGGGGGCCTGTAAGAAATGGGAGAAACCCTCAAAAGCAGTAATGCTCCTCATGGGGTCTGGACACAGTCAGGAGACCACAGTAATACAGATAAAATCTTCTGCAGAGTTTAGTTTAGTGGATGAGATTTCTGGGATCATAGAATATGCTAGGTTGGAAGGGACCCAGAAGGATCATGGAGTCCAACTTGTGATGCTGAACTTGGACCTACATGAAATACTTATATTTTGCAAGTATGGTTTATTCCCCAGTTGATAAGAAGGTTTGATTTATGTTGGGCTTGCCCAGCAACAGCAAATTTGCAGCACTATGATACCTTTGATTTAAGACTGGTTTATATAAGGGTTGCCTACATGAGCAAGAAGATGGAGCTGGCAAAAAGAGCCATGTGGCAAGCAGCAGTCATTTGCCATTTGCCACCAGGAAAGCCCTCTCCCTGGCCAGGCTGTGTGGCCAGGACCACCGCACCCTCCTGGTCTCTGCTCCAGCTCCAAAACCATCTCTGCTTTAAATAACAGACAGAACATGCACAAACAAGCTGCTGCTGTGCTGCAAAGCCAAACACGCTTGTCAGGCTGCCAAGGCAGGAATTCAGGAAAGCCCTCCTTTTCCATCTTCCCTTTCTTTGTGCACTGAAATGGACTTGCCACTAGTAATTTGCTAATGACTAAAGTTGATAAGTTTGGCTCCCTTCAGGCCCCTGCTGGGGAACAATGTTGGCTTTTCTTTCAGATTACTGGGTGGAAGATACAGGGCAGGAGCTCTGTGTGTTTTTCCCTCCTTGCTGGAACCATGCGCTGCCCTTGGCACTCAGTTCTCCCTAAGGGAGATCCTGGTATGCACTGTTTTGATGGAAGAATGGAAGGACAGCAATGCCATGGGCTCATCTTCAAAATTCCTGGATTTACAGCTAGGTAAGGACAGGAAAACAAGCTGTAAGGGCCAAAACCTCTGGGTTCATCTACTGCAGGTGATGATTTGGTATTTTGTTTGATCTTGTTGGAGAAAGTTTTCAGGGGAAAAGGGGTGGGAGGGCAGAACCATAACCATGTTGTGCACATTCAAGAATGAGCAAAAAAAAAAAAAAAAAGACAGAGAGAGCCCCTGGAAAGTAATGAAGATAGGAACAGCACAGACGTATTTCCAAAATCTTACAGCAAAACTTAAGGAGGTAAAATACATATACTGCTGCTACTGGCAATTAAACATCACATAAACAGCAGACTTTTGGGCCACAGAGAGCAAAGTGGTTCCAATATGACTCAGAATGGACCTTTAGATGGGGCAAACTGGTATAAAGTGACCTTAGAAAGGGCCTGTATCTGCTAACAACTGGGTAACCTTATTTCATTACAGAGGGGTCCTTGTTCACCTTATCCACGCTGCAGAAAGATGTTCGCAGTAAGCAACAAGTTCAACACAAACCTATTTCCCTGATACTTGTGAGCAACTGCTTGGCATCTGAACCCACAGGGAAAGTGCCCAGAATTACTTCAGAAGCATTCTGCCTCCTTGCCCGGACAAGACATCTTGTTTTTAGGTAACAAGGAAGAGGCTCTATTTGATTGAAGCTCTGCAAAGGGTGAGTTCAGATCAACACAGATGAACCACAGAGGGGTACCTACCAACAGAGACATGACAGGCAGCCTGGAGTGATACCATGCTAGATAGAGTTGTTACAGGGTATTTCTCAATGGCTATTCTGACCTTTTAACCTACTTCGTTTTAATTTCCACACCCATTTTCCTTGGCATTGCAAACTGCATCGGTCAGTTTGTGCATGAAGCCAATGCCTTGTAGCCTTTGGAACGGGGACCAAGCTCTTACCCACCCCTACCAAAGTGCGCTGTTTTTGTTGGGCTCGGGTCCTGGTAGGTCGGGGCAACACCATAAAGAGCAGTTCAGTTGCTTCATGAGATCCCCGGCATTCCTTCCACTAAAAGCTATCCTCAGCTGTTTGTGTCACTGGTATAAACTGAAATCACATGAGTTCCTTCAAAAGTCAAAAAAAACCTGGACAAAAGCAGGCAAAAGCATATTTACCAAGGGAGACACAGAGTTGAACCAAAATTGTTGGGTAGAGTTGCTCCACTGCAAAAATGCCTGACTGTGTTGACAAATATATTTGAGTCTCAATCTGCAGCCCCAACTCAGGACACATGCTAGGACTGTCAGTCCTCCTCAGGTGAGACATGGCAATGAGACAGCTCAGAAGCTGACACTAAGAGACATGTTATGCCTAGACAGAGGGAAAACACTACAATCTGAAGCCTTAAATGATTACAGAATCTCCATGAGACCTGCCATGGAACTGAATTCTTCAATTCACAGACTTGTACAATGGTTTAGATTGAAATGGACCTTCAAGGGCATCTAGTTCCAACCCCCCTGCCATGGGCAAGGACATCTTCCACTACACCAGGTTGCTCAAAGCCCCATCCAACCTGGCCTTGAACAGTTTCAGGGACGGGGCAGCCACAGCTTCTCTGGGCAACCTGTGCCAGTGCCTCAGCACTCTCACAGTCAAGAATTTCTTCCTAACACCTAATCTAAATGTCCCCTCATTTAGCTTAAAGCCATTTCCCCTTGTCGCATTGCTGCATGCCCATGTAAAAGTTGCTCTCCTTCTTTTTTACAAGCCCTATGTAGGTACTGGAAGGTGCTATAACGTTTCCCCAGAGACTTCTCCAGGCTGAACAACCCCAACCCTCTCAAACTTCCTCCACATCAGAGGTGCTGTATCCTTCAATTTCTTTCAAATGTGCAAAAAGACTCCACTTTTACACAACCAAAACAACACTGTTCATGGAAATTGAAAATCAATTTTTGACCAGATCCTTTTTCAAGTCTCACAGTAAGTTGTTTTATTCTTCTGCATATCCAGGACTCACATGCAGCGTCTGGACCATCCCAGATAAGAAAACAGAAGTGGAACATTGCATGAGGTTAATCTGGACTACACTCACACAGCAATGATTTCCTCTAAGCCAATCAAGGATTAAGGCTAATGAGTATCTCTGCATCTTGTAACAGTCCTTTTAGGGAAATAAGATAGGACAAAAATAACTTGACTTGACCCTTCCTCTCCAAAAAAAAATATTTTTATTAGTGCCTGTGGTGATGCAGTAAAACCAGAGAAATAGAAGACAGGAATGTTTCACTTACCTGTCGTAGAATGACCATGGTTCCTGTATAAACACATCAGCAATCACCAGGAATGGACCTAAATCAAAAGAAATCAGCAATTAATGAAGTGTCCCCCTGACTCAGAGTCCCCAGTATAGGGACTCTTTCAACCCTGAATGGTTTCCACAGCCCTAAGTGTGACGAGGGTTAGAAGAACTGCAACTCCCAAGGCTTTCGTAATATTAATTCCAGACAGTGAGAGACAATCCTCTAATACATCCAGATTAATGCTGACACCATGGTGAATGAGACTGGGACTGGAGGTTGCTTATGCAAGTAATATTTTGTAAACTGAGTCCTAGAAAGTTATCAGAGGATTAACCTAGCAAACACACTGATACATGTGTCTTTGGATTCCATAGCACAAATTAAAGCACATGGAAAAGGGGAGTCTTATCCTTAACGGCCCACAAGGCTGGATGGATTTTCATCTTTCCATCAAAACTTATTTCAGGAGAGGAAAAGAAAATAGTATTTTCCAAGAAAATACCAAGTCCTCCAAAACAGCCTGCAACTAAGACCTGAATTGGATGGAGCATCTCCACTCTCTGCTCAGGCTGTTGGGCAAATTGTATCTTTGTGGGATTTACATGAGAAAGTTCCATGCTGCTCCTGAGTTTGTGCTTGCTGCTGTGTGATGTCACCCCACGGCACTCCCAGAGTTAAATGGGTTCAGTGTGTATGAGTGAAAAACACTTTCAAAGTATTGAATTTCTGCAGCTTTTAATCTCTGAACCATCCTTGGTACATGAAAATCAACAATTGTTGTATTTATGATATGAAATGTTTTCCAGTATAGTAAAAATACTCAGGCCTTTAAAGAAGAGAAAAAGGCACCCAGTCTCAGACATACAACTCTTATGGGACACTGAGGATGTTAAGGCTGATGAAAAATGATCTTGTAGAACACAAGACATTTCCCTTGAGTGACAAAGTGGTCCAGACTCATCATAAAATCCTAAATATTTTGTTTCAGGTTTTAACTATAATTTTTATTTTTATGCTTTCCCCACCAAAAGGCAAACATTTCTTGGGGAGATGGGAGGGAATAGTCTTTCCACTCTCCCCTCAATCACCTCCAGGTGTTGTGTCCCAAAAAGACAGTCTCAATCTTGAAATAAAAGGAGTGATAATTCACCATGCCAATGTCCCTACACATGTTCCTCATGGCAAGGAGAGTGGTCTCTCTTCCCCACTAGCAGCAACTGCTCGCATCCCATTCAGCAATGTAGGACTTAGTCTTTGGTGCTGAACCTGCTGGCTGAATTTTCTGTAGCTTCTCACTTGCAGTGGGAAACACAGATGTTCCCAACCTAGACAAAAAGGCAGGATTTATCTCTATTAGCTCCCGCAGAGACTGTAAAGGCTCAACAGAATTTCCAGTTATTCCCCTTTTCCTCACCAGGCTTCCTGCACCACCTCTATATTTTTACTGACTTCATATTTGAAGGCAGATAACTATCCTCACATTTGTCATCTGAATGCCTTCACCACCTTAATGAAAACATCTACCTGCTAAAACCATCTACATTATCCCTCTGCATTGCCCAGAAAAGGAACTGGTGTCCTAAGAGCAGCCAAGGCATCACTGTTCATTAGTAAATACTCACTAGACAAATTCTGGCTGCAGGCCATATTCAATGAATTATTTTTACTTTTTCTAGAAAGTAGATGACTGGTGGAAAATCACATGTCCACTTTAATAACTGAAAGGCTGTGAGGCAATTTTCCTAATTCTAAGTTTGAACCCTCTCTGTAGCACATTAAATTATTCCTCTTCTCTTTAATTCATATGGCTTGAAAATAGCTTTCTAACCCTGCCAAGTAGTGAGTCCTGAGGCAGACTGCCTAGGGATGCTGAAGAGTCTGCTCCACTGGGAATAGTCAGTGAAATATTGGCTTGGCTCAGAACAGGCACTGGGGGAGGTTCTCCAGAGGTCTGTAACATGATGATCATAGGGGGAGTGTTGGAAACTGGGCTGGGTACCAGTTTGTCTTGCCTGGCCTAAGGACAGCTGCTATGGACAAATCATCTTATAGTTCCTTTCCTCAGTTTCCTTCTCTGAAAAAAAAAGATCTTGCCCCACAGGGGAGCTCCTAAGTATCTTAGTCATTTTTATTCTAACCAGCCAAATGACCTAGGTAAGATCTGCCACGTTGGGTGTCCATGTTGCAAAAGCCATGCATAGGACATCTATTCCCACAGGTTGGTCTAACACCACATGTTCAGTCTCAGAACTGCTCCTTCAGTTTTTTGTCCCTCTGCTGCTGAAGCAAAGCACTGCCCCATGGATACCCTGGTTTCCAGCATTAAAACTACCTGGTATGCGAGCACCCTGCTTAGCATGGCCTGTGGTGATGCTGAAGAGGTGTTATGCCAGGTTTGGAAGGGTATTTGTATACCCAGTCCACTCTGGCTTTAAACAGGACTTTTTTTTTTTAACTTTTATGGGGGTTTTATTTTTGCTTTCTGAAAGTCTAGCCTTCAGCCCAAGACAGCAGGCTTGCTCTTGTTCTGTGCTTTGTCAGCCCCCTCATGAAGCCTTTGCAAGGGAGTTTACAAGCATACAGTGTTTCTGTACACAATAGAAAACCAGCTTTCCCCACGGATTGCTCAGTTGGGAACACCCCAAAAGGAAGGGCAGGGGAAGGAGCACACTCGCCTCCCTGTTCTTCCCACAGGGATCAGTAAGAAGGATTGGGCTTGTCTGAGCACCAGGGAGATCAGCTGCCTACTAATTCATGGGGGCCCTGGCGGAATAAAATAGCCATCTGGACCCTGTGACCCTTGCTGGCAGGTGTGTAGGGCACTTGAATTCCACTTTCATCTCCTGTGTGAAGCCCTACAGATGGCATCGGCTAAACAAAATGTACCTTGCATCCCTCCCAAATCACACACATAACACAAGGGCACAAAGACAACCCGCTGGAATTTGTATATTTTTGTAAATTTGGTTAATTTTGCAGTTTTCTGGCCATCACTAGTTAAACATCATCTGAACAGAACATCTAAGGGAGGCAGTGGGGTGAGGCTGAAGGGACTTTAATCTACTTCTGGATGCAGAGCGATGTGTGGTATGGAACTATGCACATCACCTGCTTGCAAGCTGTGGTCACCACTCAAGCCAAGGAGTGCTTCAGTATGAGGTCTCCATCACGGTGACCTACACTGTGTCTTTCTTGGTTCTGAAAAGATCCTAAATACAAGAGGAACCTGACAGAGCTTGATTTTGGAGGAAAAAGTCCGAGGAACGTGGACAAAGCCATTGTCCTGCAGTTGCAAAGAAGGGGGTTGCTACTCTAATCTCTTTAACTGGCATTTCTGTGCTCCTTCTTGGCACTTCAGGACTGGAGTCCAACCACATGACTGGCCATACTTCCGGGGGGATCACTCCACAGTGCTAATCCTCAGAGCACACGCTCATTAGGCATTGGTTAGAATAAATTCAGGTGTTTCTTTCTAAATGTAAAATCTATTCCTTTCTCCTGAAGTTCCACATCCCATGTGTTTTTCCTGAATGCAAATGCAATGAAAAAAATGAATAATTAATTTAGGGGTTGCATGCATTCACATTCCATGCCTGTCCCCATCTGCACCCATCTTGGTGGAGAGCCTGCCTTTTGGAGAACTACCCTGTGAACTTAATCGTGTGAAAAAACCAGAAGTTCATTTGCCTTCTATCTATTTCACTTGACAGGCAGAAATGTGTCACCCTAGCTGAGCAAAGAGATTTAACACGCCAATGCTCTCTGCACACTACTGCTTTCACCTCCTGCCCTCCAGCAAGGTAGCTGAGAAGGATTAAGGATTTTTCAATGTATTTTACTGTTCGTCTGAGAAATGGTGAATAAAAAGGTCAGACCTACACCCTCAGAGACAAGCGCCTTTGTCTTTACCAAAAGCAGGATTCAGATCAGGAAGAAAAACAATGGCTTTTGAATCAGGTTAAACTAACAAACCCCCCCAGTCTTTGGGATCTCTAACCATTGACTGTGCACGACAGCAAGCAGAGATGAAGAAGACAATGTCACTACATACCACTCCTCCTAGTTTTTGTCCATCTAGAAGTTGTCATGGTTGGGAAGCTACGACAGTCTGTATTTTTGCATTCTTCCTAGAGTCCCAGATGAGAACCAGAGCTTTCAGGTCAGAAGATATTAGTCTGAATATGGCAGCCATTCATCTTCTTCTCGACTAACAAGTTATCTTCCCTTCTAGCTTGATCAACAAGCAAGCTCTCAACAGAGAGAACCTTCTCTAGGTAATTAGCTCCAAAGCTCAAATCATTCTTAGTGTGTAAAATTATGTATCTTCTCCTCCTCTGTATTTGCCCTCAGTTTCCCAGCTGAAGCCAGTCACACCTTGCCAACCACAACTGACTACACAGATGGGCCCACATGGCAGGGTTTTACCCCACTGCTGCACCTACACTTCTCTCATGCCACTGTCTCATTCATCACTTGGCTTGGAGCGACAACCAGGGCATGGAGTGGAGGGAAGCCAGGATGATCCATCATGTCTGGAAAACTCCTTAGAAGAGGCATATACCCTTGCTTTAGTAACAGACTGAGCCCTTTCCATGGTATGACCTGTGTCAGCTGGTTTGTCAGATATTCAGTGCCTGGTATCTGCTCCCTGTGAAGGCCCTCTCAGTCTACTCCCATCATTTCTCACACTGCTTTTCAATAAACCAAACATTCAGGCTCTCACAGTAAGAACTTCATACCACTTGCCATGGTTTCTGGGCCCATCTTGGGTAAATCTCAGGTAAGTCTGATCTTTGGCCATTTAGTGCTGCCTGGGGTATCCCCATCTCCTTGGGCTGTAGCATCCCATTTTGCTTTCTTTTTGCATAAAAGGTGAGTTCTCCCCTTTGCTCAGGTTTTCATTCAAAGCATATGTGAACATTGGCTGTTCAGGACTTGCTGAGAGGTGGAGCTAAACCACCACCTTGGTGGAGGAGAGCCCTGACTTTGAGTCTGGCTTAAAAATGGGTGCTTTAACTACTGGGGTCCTGCTTAAAATGAGGGATGGAGAGGGACTTTTGGCACAGGTATGCAAAGGTAGGACAAGGGGGAATGGCTTTAAATGGAAACAGGGCAGGTTTAGATTAGATATTAGGCAGAAATACTGCCCTGTGAGGGTGGTGAGGTACTGACACAGGTTGACCAGAGAAGTTGTGGATGCTCCATCCCTGGAAGTGTTCAAGGCCAGGTTGGATAGGGCTTGGAGTAACCAGCTCTAATGAAAGGTGTTCTTATCCATGACAGAGGGGTAGGAACTAGATGATCTTGAAGGTCCCTTTCAACTCAAACCATTCCATGACTCCATGATGTCCATCATTTCCCCTATCTGAGCTTTGGACTGTAATGTTCACGGTAATGGCCATTCACTTATACCTTCCCATGGCACAAGTATCTTCATCCTTGCAAGAAGAAATTATCATTTCCAACTCCTCCAGAAAAGTAAAATCCAGCTTCCTGGTTTTGTTACCTGTTATCTCTTTTAATGTGGAGAAAAAATGCATTCCTATGAAACGCAATAGTATTGCCCTGAATTCAATGGCAACAGGAATTTACCCAGAGTATTTGTTGGGGTTTTTTTCTACACAGGGCAGCACACCCTGAGTTTTTGCTACTGAGCAGACAGTATGATACTCTCGTGGCAGGGATGTGGGGACACAGCAAGAACCACCTGGCCACATGCTGCCTGCCACCGTGATGAGAAAGTTCCCTTGTTTATGTCTTAATTGCCACCTCCGCACAGAAGGATCATCTTGAGGTCATGCTGACAAATGACGTGAGGCATGCGAGGAAGCTCTAACCTCAGCAAGGCAGGTCACAGTTGCAGTAAGCTGCAGGAAACATTGGAATTACCATTTCTTATGTGACCGGTGCATCCATGACACGGCCTGTCTGCGGGCTCTGCATGCACTGTGATGAGCACAGAACATATTTTCCTGGAAAAATTCTGACCCAAGCTCACTGAAGGTCATGAAAAGCCTTTCCTACAGCCTTTGGATCAGACCTTTTGTGGCCACCAGATTTGCAGAGACTGCTGGTATCAGGAAAACAAGAGGTGTATTTTGTTGTAAAGAATGGCCTCTCCATCAGCAGCAGGTCCAGCTTCCTGGACAATTGAGGGAAAAAGAGAGACTCAAGCACAGCTGAAAGCTGAGATGTAGAGGTATAGGTGATAGCAGGGGCATGAAGATCCATTGGGAAGCCCTGGATTTCTCAGAAGGGCCCCTTGGTGTGCAACACTGTGCAACTAAACAACAGCCTGCAAGTTTGCAGATTTTTTTCTCGAGCTATTCCTGCAACACTCAGCCTTACAGTGATGAAAGGCACAGGATTAGGTACTAATTAGATTAGAGGGTACTCCCGCCAGGCTTCTCCTTCTAGTGGGCGGATGCTGTTCCCGGGGAAGACCTAGTAGTTTGTTACTGCAGGGTTTGTTTGTTTGTTTGTTTGTGTTGGGGTTTTTTTGTTTCTACAAAAAGGGATGCAGATCTGCAAACCCCAAACCCAGAAAATTCAAGCTGCTTGAAGTAAAAAGAACCTTTCCTACACAAAAGAACACAGGCAAGCTGCTAATCAATTAGCCTAATAACTACAGGGTGAAAAGACTGCAGGCACCACTGTGGCTTTCTGTAGAAAAACAACCCAGTGTAAGAGTAGTCTCTATGCATTACATACATAGATACTTTTTACTTCTGTACGTTGCCATTTTTTTTCCTTGCAAGTGGCTCAGGAAAGAAAGTGCAATGCTAATGCATACTGCAGTCTGTCATTCTTCAAGTGCAACTGAAACCCAGGGAAAAGAGGCTCGCAACTGAAACCGCCAATACATAGGGTGTAATCTACTCAACACGACTGACAGAGCAGTGTCAGGGGCTGTGCAGTAGGTAGAGTTTCCAGCCAAAGACTTCAGTGGCCAAAATGAGACGCTGATTTTCAAAAGACATCAGGCAGAGCTGAAAAATACAAAAAATCTGTCTGCTCCCTGAAAACTGAAGACTTAAACCATATGATGAGCTCTTCTCATTGGTCAAGTTGACTATGGATCAGCTAAAAATGCAAACACTTCTGACTCAGCTAAAAATCTCAATGACCAGACCCCCGGCAGTATGAAACAATTGAGATAAACTGACTTTGGTAAAAGTGTGCTGATTTCCACAACGTGTACCCCATAATATGCTGAGGGGCCTCTCCTGAGACTGGTTGTGAAGGGTTTTAAAAGACAGTGAGAGAAAGGAATGTGATACTCTGTGTCTTCCTCCGCCATGAGCTGCATCATTAATCACAGCCCCTGATGACAGCTGCAGGCTGTGCCATCCTGTTTGCCTTTGCAAAGCATTGCACTGGTCAGTGAAAGAACCATGGAGACTCAACTCCAAATGCAGGATCTCACAGCTTGTTTAAAATAACAGAACAGTTTGAGTTGGAAGGGACCTTTTAAAGGTCATCTGGTCCAACCCTCCCTCCCATGGGCAGGGACACACCTTCCATTAGATCAGATTGCTCAAAGCCCCATCCAACCTGACTTCGAATGTTTGCAGGGGTGGAGCATTCACAGCTTCTCAGGGCAACCTGTTCCAGTGCCTCACCACCCTCACAGTCAAGAATTTATTTCCAATATCTAATCTAAACCCAGGCTCTTTCAGTTTGAAACCACTCCCCTTTGTTCTATCACTCCATGCCATTGTAAGAAGTCCCCCTCCACCTCTCTTGCAGCCCCTTCAGGTACTGGAAAGTGCTCTAAGGTGTCCCCAGAGCCTTTTCCTCTCCCGGGTGAACAACCCCAACTCTCTCAGCTTGTCTTCATAGGAGAGGTGCCCCAGTCCTATGAGCACCTTTGTTGCTCTCTATGGTCCATTTATTTCTCTGCTTTGTCAGTACCAATCTCCTAACAGTCACCCAAACTCTTTCATATTTCAGACTACGACAAGACAGACAGTTCCCCAGAGCAGCTGACACCATGTGTGTTTAGCTATCCTGATGGTGGAGAGTGCAACACTGAGTTCACACCACGTCTTCATAGGTGAAAAACTAACTAACCTAAAAGCTAACCCTAAAACACTGTGGACCTCAGGATGTGACTTTAAACAGAGCTCAGGACAGAAGCAAAAGCTTCCACAAAGGCAAGAACCTGTTTAGTGATGCACTTACTACCTAGGAATGATGCAAAGCAATACCTGAGCATTTCCTTGCCTCCTCCTGGCAATGTCATAGATCATGGTAGTGTTGGGTTAGGGGTCGGACTCAATGATTTTAGAGGTCTTTTCCAACCTAAATCATTCTATGATTTTGTAAGATCACCTCCACGACTATGGGGACAAACTATTGCTTCCAAGGCCTGATTCATTCCATCTGCTGTAGAAGTCAGCATTATTTCTGTCCATAGATTACAGAAGAAGCCTGAGGTGTCTGGTTTCAGTTCCACATCTCCTTATTCCCATCCCTGAGCAGCTGTGAATATGTTAAAAGACTGCTCAGCTGACTCTGAGGGTTTGGTCCCTAAACCTCTCTTTGAGGGGTTTTGGTAGGAGTGCCATGGAAAGAGACACCTCAATTGAATGAGCCAAAAAGGTTCCATTAAAGCAAGAAACCACAGAAAACTCCCTCCTCTGGAAAGTCAGAGAATCGATGTGTAGCCTCTGTTCACCTGAGAGTGGTCAGGAAATGGGCATCAATTTTTTAAGCCTTCAGCAGGAAGTTCAATAGATTTCCCCTGCATTCGATCTCCCCGAAAAGCCCAGTAGGTAGAGAAGCTGAACAAAAGACCTGACCTTTTCTCCCTTACTGTGCTTTCAAGTAGTCAAAGCAGAACAATGGACCACAGTGGCATCTGATCCCACCTCTCCGCAGAGCGCTCAACACAGCCTCCCGATGAGGGCAATTTCCTTTTGTGCACCAGCCTCTACCAGTGATTGAGTTTTTCAACAGCCACAATAATTAATCAAATAAAGTATCCTTTTGCAAGGAGGTCAGGTGTAATTTCATCATAATCCAGACCCAGCAGGCTGAGCTGATCTAGAGAAAATGCTGCACGTACAGGTTGGCCAAACAGTCTTTGTGAGTGTTTTCATCTCTTCTTTACCTGTAGATGAACTTCCAAGTCTTGCTAGGGTCTACATAGAGGGCCTGGCACATGGCAAGAACAAATTATGAGTAAAGCCTATGTTTGAAATTGGAGGTGATATGAAAGATGAATATGCTCTCAAGACTCTCCTCCTTGGAATAGCACAGTGATGGGCTGTACTGGGAGTCCTCTTGCTGGTCCTGAGCGAACTGGGATGTCCACACTGCACTGTGCCAAGATCAGAACTCAAATCCTGCCTACTCATGCTCAGGGAGCCCCAACTAGCCTGGGCCGAACAAACCAGCCACTGTTGGTAGAGTCACCGTGGACCTGCTCCTTCATGGGCTGGTTGATCCCTGGCATTTACAGAGCAAGAGATACACACAGACTTCAGCCTGATGTGTTTTACATTGAATGCATGGTTTTGGGAGGAGATTCATGTGTGGAGCATCCTGTTTTGAGCTAGGTTCAAAAACCCACTGAGGTACCCACAGGTAGCAACCTTCTGAGCCACCCAGGCTCTGCCAGCCCTGCAGTGGAACCACAGGCATTAGCCCTTAGCTTAATCACAGGTGTAATCCCCTGGCTGTATTGCTTAGGCACCTACAAAGACTATGTCTGTTATCTGAGAAAAACTCCATAAATATCATAGAATCCTAGAATGATTTGAGTTGTAAGTTGTAAAGATAATTTTGTTTCAACCCCTTTACCATGGACGTCGAACCTTTCCACTAGACCAGGCTGCTCAAAGCCCCATCCAAGAGGGATGGGGCAAGTTCTCTGGGCAACCTGTTCTAAAGGTTTGGGAACCAGAAATCTAAGGGAAGATTTGTACACACATCTATTTAATTTATATATAGAAATAAATATTTTTAAATATATTTTTATTTATACAGACACACACTTCCTATATAGAAGGATATATATATATATATATCCCCTGGATATATACTGTGGCAAATCCTACATTCCTGCCTCCAGTTAGGAATAACTGGACCATGCAGTGAAGGAACTTGAACTGGATCATCTCCTTGCCTGTTCAAGTCTTCTGTCTCATGACCTTACAAGACCACAGGCCTTACTACAAGACAGAGGGCAGGAGAAGGAGCACTACTTCCATTGCAGGCTGGGACCAGGATCCCAAAACAAAATTCATCATTTGTCTTGTGGCACGCTGGAGCTTGTTGTTGAAGTGGTTTCAGAGGGATTTATGTATTTGGGTTCTTTCTAAGTCCCATAAAGTGCTCCCCTTTAAAACAGTCTCTAGATAACCTTCCACCACCCAGATAACGTATAGCAGAGGTAAGATCTGAACTAATCTCAGGCCAATAAATTAATTACTAACCCACTGTTGCTTTTTTGCTATAGAAATGTTTGTTAAAGGGAGTCTTTATTTCAGTCACTATTTTAGCAATCACCCCAGTGAGATATACTGTGTTATTCCTTCACGAATCCCAGCCTACTTATGGAGGAGGGGACAATGTTATCCTCATTTCACACAGAGGGAAACTGAGACAGGGAGGGACGATGTCACTTTCCCCAAGGTCATGCAGGAGAACCAGGACACCCAAGTCTATGCCTATGACTCCAGATCAAAATGTCTTTAATAAAGGCAGCTCCTCTGCTCTTCTCTATCCTTAAATTGTCCTAATAAGCAGCTGTCTCACCCTATACTCTTGCTGGTCCCTACTGGTCTGGCCTTGGTTGTGTGGTCTCTCTCCTTTTTGTGCTATTAATGGTGGCTGGAGCAGGACTTCTGCAAGCTGTTATAATTCTGTCATTTTTTTTTTCTCACCAGAAGCCCCTTGGGGGAGATTTTTAGTGAAATCCGCCTTCCACCTGCCCTGACACTATCCTTTTATCTCTCATGATCCTGGAGAAATTCAAAAGGCCCTTCAAAAGGCTGGGGTCAGCCTTCAAATCCAAGGACTTTTAGGATTAAGTGAGCTCAAATCAGAAGATACCAGCCCTGTTTTATCTGCTGAGACTTCTGTTGACTCCAGAGGTTGTTTTGCTTGAATGGGAACTGTAAAATTAAGTAGAGACTCTGCTCTGCCCTTCCAGGGTGCCTTTGGTGCAATCACCATTAGATGCCTCAGGGCAGCATCAGGAAGTGCTGGGAGACATCAGCCCTGTAATAGCCCGGATGAGAGGGGGACAGACGCTCCTTGACTCATTGGCTGCACATGCAAAATGTTATATTAATTTTTCAGCTGGGGAAGCTGAGTCACAGGGGCTGTTTGCTGCTCCATCTACTGCTCTTCTCTTTTCAGTGGCCTATGGAGTCGCTGGGTGTTTGTTATTCAGTGCATGGGATGCTCTGTGCTCTAAAGGGCATCAGCTGTCTAAACTGGTCATGATTACAGGTCTTTGCCAAAGCAGAGTTAGACTAAGGGGCACATAAAAGGGTAGATTTACATCAGATCTTAGGAGGAAATACTTCATTGTGGGGATGGTAAAACACTGGCACAGGTTGCCCAGGGAAGCTGTGGATATCCCATCCCCGAAAGGGTTCAAGGCCAGGTTGGATGAGGCTTTGAGCAACTTGGCCTAGTGGAGGATGTCTCAGATCATGGCAGGGGGGCTGGAATGAGATAAGGTCCCTTCCAGCCCAAACCATTCTCTGATTCTGTGATATGTTGGGTGTTGCACTGGCATAAAGTAAAAATCACTGAAAACAACCTGAAACAGCCTGGATAGACAAAAGAACTGGAGTCTCCAGGAGGTGAAGTGACTTCACTCCATGCCAAGTTCCCACCTGGTAAACAGCAGAGCCAGAAATAGATATAATTTCCTCTGCAAGGAGCAGCTCTAACAAAAGCCTCACTTATAATGACAAAATTCCAAATAATAAGATTTCTAGATGGTCAGTAAGACATAGCCCCCCTAAGAAGCCTTTCCTGAAGGTGGGGCATCCTGAACAGCTTTCTCACCACACCTGGGATCTCTGGTGTCCAACAGGAGATGGCATCATGCCACAGGGCACTGGATATCTTGCATGCTTACACATGTCTTTTCAGGAAGCTGTCAGGAACTTTGCTACCTTGCTACAGCTCTGTCAAATTTGAAGTGAACTTGGTCATCAAACTACTGTGATTAGGTGACACATCTAAAGAGACGGGCAGAGTGGCCACACAAGCCTTGTTTCCTGTGGAAATCAGACTAGATGAGCAAGCCAGCTTTAATCAGGTCCTTATTGCAGTTTTAACAAGCTTCTCTGTTCCTACCCTTCTTTGCAGTACTTTGAGACACCCCCATGAAGAAAGGGGTGACTTGATATTTGTGATTTACTCTTAGCTGCACATAAGAAATTGGTGTTTTCTGGAGACCTCCCTTGGCTGGCGTCAACATCGCAGCTGCACCTGAAAAGCTTGACTTTTGTTACAGCCCCTTTTACTTAATATCTTCCCTGACTGCTGAGTTCAGGGCTGGGAGGAGGACCTGGTTTGCTACTGCGAAGAGTAGTTTGTTCTGAGACTAAAAACAGATATAACAGGGCACTGGGGGAGAACCGGAGGGATATTTCTAAGAGCAATAAGGTTGCCCTAACAGCTTTCACCCTCTGTTACCCATCAACCTAATCTGTACTGGTATAATTGAACTGAATTAACCGCAGTTCTGATTTACTCCATCATTTGGCCAAGATCAATGCATGTTCTGTTGTCTCCTCTCTGATGCTCTAAGTGTAGGCATGACATTTAGCAGTAGAGAAAGCAACATCTCCGTGCCTTCCTGGAGTACCAAAATTGTACTTTCAGAAACTCTCCTTCCCATAAAGAAAATATGTAGATTTGGTGCTTAGGGATATGGTTTAGTGGTGGGCTTGGCAGTGCTGGGTTAATGGTTAGACTTCATAATCTTACAGGTCTTTTTCCAGCCTTAATGATTCTATGGTTCTATGATAAGGACCTCCTTCATCACCCACAAGCACTGGTGGCATCACCAGGCAAAGCTTCCCTTGTCTTGTGCTGGAGAAGAGAAATACTTCACATGGGAGAGATGGTGGCCTTGCGGAATACCTGCTCTGAGAGACCTCTTTGGCATGACAGCAGATTGGGCTGACCTGCTCATTAATTGTTTACAAGTCTCTGTGTACCGCATTACTGAATTACACAAAGGATCTAATAGTTCCTGCTGTGGATCCTGATCCCTGTGTCTCAGCACCTCAAGTACTCTGAGACAGTTGGTAGCTCTCAGAGCCCACAGAAATGAAAGGAAATCCTAAAGGACTGGTGGAGAGTGTTGTCCATCCTTTTTTTTTTTTTTTCGGATCAGGGATGCAGTTGTACCACCAGTCCGGCCTGGGGTTGTATTTGGGATGTGTATTGGTAACACCACTGAGAGCTCATGGGGGCTTTCAGTAACTTCAGTAATAGACAGTGTCTTCTCATGTCTATGCCAAAGACTACATCAGGCTCTTGCGGCTCTCCAGCATACATACAAAGAAAAAAAATACCAAAAAATACGTAAAGACAGTTATGCTTATCTTTTCCCAGACATTACTTCCGAAAAACCAGACTATGGAAGTTTGGGTTCTCCTAACTCTAATGTTCCATCTGGACTAAAGGCAGTCAAGAAGCTGAGCAGAGAGGTTGAAGAGCAAAGGGCAATCGCCTTCCCTTCTCTGACAGCCCTGTGCATGCAGATTCTTCATGGACTTGAGGAAGGTCCTTGCACAGAAGTTATGGATGAAATAACCACCCTTTTATTTCTCCAGACTGAAACCTTCTCTGGATTGTAGGAGAGAGAAAGCCAGTGTGTGTGTGTGGTTTCTGGAGTTCATCTCAGCCCAGGGTAAATCTGCTGGCCTTGATGGCGCCGATCCAGCGAAGCTGAGGGATGACAGGAAGCAGGACAGAAATAGCTGGGGTAGCACAAAGTAATGGCAACCTCCGCTGGATGCTGGAAAACACCCAAAGGGTCAGACGTGGGAGGCAGCAGTTTGATGTGCTGTAGATGGGCTTGAAGGGCTCCTGCCAACTCACTACACCATGCACGTGCTGTACCTCTGTCCCAGTGCAGGAGGTTTGCTCGTCCCCCCCAGCCTCAGCCAGGTAAGGGGACCCTACCTCTGGTGGCGAGAGGTGTTGTGGTTTGCAGATGCTCTCCCTTCCCTTTCAGACCCACTGTCATTGTGAAGCTCTTTGAACCCACTGAGCTCAGTGGGAGCTTTGCCCAGACTGGGAACTCAGTGCCACCAAGAGGCAAAGCATTTTCTTCTCCTGTTGGCATGAGTTCAAACTCCTGTACACCAACACGCTGGGCACATGGAAAAACGACTTGCAAAGCAAACCTCACCCCAACAAGAGCATGGGTCAGCTCTGGAAATCACAGGAACCCATATGCAAACCCCAGCCTTTCTAGCAGAGATTTAGCTGATCACTCTGTTTGTGGCAATTCCCTATTGGCATGTGGGAAATCTGGTACAAAACCTGCAAGAAATCCCGTTAAGATCCTCTCTGTGTTTGCTGGCACCAAAATATTTTCAATGAAAAAAAGAAGGGAATAAGTTTTGTTTTATTTTCCTCAACCCACATGATACATGGCACTGTTACTAATGTGATGAGCTGACACCTTATCTTCTCCAAGACAACTAAGAAATGCAGTGAGGCTAATATCTCAGAAAAATTGTTTCAAGGAGGACTCAGGGCATAAGCAACTTTTTGGTGAGTTGAGCTCCACATAAAATAGCCCACACTGGATCCAGCCTGTGGATTCCCCATCCATTGTACTTCTCTGCCAGAGGATGCCTAAGGAGCAATACAGAAGCAGGGTGACAATGTAGTGGCATTACTCTGTAATATTCCCACAGACACTAATAATTTGCAGTTCAAGAACTCCTAGAGCCAAAAAAGGGTAGTTTTTTTAATATATATCTATTTTATAGTTCTTGAGAGGCTTTCTATAAATGAGCTTGTGCTTTTTTAACCCATCAATACTTTCAGGATCCACAGGATCCTGCCATAAGGAGTATCACAGATGCCAGGTTGTGTGAACTTTTTTTTTTTGAGCCTGGTCTCTATAACCTTTTTAGATGTTCCCTAGTTTTTGTATTTCCAAGGAAAATTAAGGAAAATCCTCCTTTTGTCTTCACCAGGCAAACACGGTCTTCCAGGTTCTATAAGATGCATTCTTTCTATCTCTATTCAGCTTAAGTCTTTGTCTTCCTCCTGTGGAAAGTGTTCCAAACCTCTAACCAGCTCTTCTTGGAATTCTACCCAGCTGAACCTTTTTAAATTAGATTTGCTAGATTTATCTTGATTGAAATAAGTCAGCAGAAAAATGGAATTTGCTCTCTGGACGATGACAGATATGAGGAGGAACACAGAAGGGCTTGGTCCCTATTGATGGGTCCTGGTCCCAATCTAGCACATCCCAGGTCACCTCAGAGCATCCTCAGAGCACCTCTTCCCTGTGTCTCAGCGTGTTGGGCAGGTGAGTCCTGCTCAGCCTTTCCAAAGCCCTCTCAGGTGGAAGGTGTTTCACAGCTGCAACCTGCAAGCCTTGTAAGACTAAATCATAAGGATGGTCAGGCACTGGAACAGGTTGCCCAGAGAAGCTGTGGATGCCCCATCCTTGGAAATGTTCAAAGCCACCCTGGATGGGGCTTTAAGCAACCTGGTCCAGTGGAAGGTATCCCTGCCCATGGCAAGATGGGTGGGAATGAGTTGATCTTTAAGGTCTTTTCCAAACCCAAATCATTTTATGATTCTATAATATTCCTAAAGTCTTTACATTACATGAAGACATCCAGGCACTGTAGATACCTGCCATTTTCTATTTATCCTCCCTTGCCACCTTCATGGTGTCCCCATCCTCTCTCCAGCTCTGCCATGATCCCAGATTTATCTTCCTATTTCCAAAGTCAGGAGCAGCTGCAGAGAATGGCTTTGTCTCTCTGGGGTGAAGCCCCCTTCAAGCACAAGTTTCACTGTACAAGCCGGTGTCAGAGGTCAAAATCAGGGTTCATAGTCTCAATTCTCCCAACACTCAGCATAACCTTGGGCATGTCCTCTTGCAAATCTTCCTTCCTCCACACATCATAAAGGTGCTGACTGTGCAACAACAGCTGCAGTGAAATCTCTACCCCACCCCAGGCACCTGACAGTCTACAATGTAAGTCTGAACTCCTTTCATGCATGTGAAACTGCTTTCAGGTCACCTACACCCCAGGCAAGCACTGGGTTATTACAACAGGTTAAATACAGGAAAAGGGACGGCAGCTGCAGAACCAACATGCCATGAAAGGCACTTTCTGGGACTGAGGTCCAAGAAGAGCTCAGTGATTTTCTGTGATTGCTCTGAGGTTGACAATGGGACCAAGCACTCAGTTTTCAAATCCCAGCTGGGCTGAGGGGGAAGTTGCTACATAGCTGCTCAGTCTGGGCAGGTCTGGGTAGAACTCACCCAATGGTGCCAAGAAATGAAGGGGTTCACAGAGATTTTTTGCTTTGGATTTTGAATTTTTATATTTTTATTTGGTACTTAGTCTACTTCAGATGTCTGGTTTTCATTGGATTTGCACATTTTGCACTCCCCTTGTGAAGTAGGCACAGCTGTGCTCTGTTCTCTCCTAGTTTCCCGACTGCAAGAACTTTATACTGGATATTAGGAAAAATTCTTCACAGGAAGGCTGGTCAAGCACTGGAACAGGCTGCCAAAGAAGGGATGAAGTCACCATCCCTTGAGGTATTTAAAAAGATGTGTAGATGTGGCACTTGGGGGCATGGTTTAGTGGCGGGCTTGGCAGTGCTGGGTTAACAGTTGGACTTCATGATCTCAGAGGGCTTTTCCAACCTTAATGATTTTGTGATTCTATGATTCAGAGCAGCGGCTCTGTGCACAGCTCCGGGTGCAGTGGGGTTTGGTGGGGTCTACCTGGGGTTGGATGGACAGCATAAACATGGACACTAATGGGGCAGTTCTGTCCTGATAAGCTTTCTAACTCTACCTAGCACTCTTCTGGGGAATCAGAAAGTCACAAACACATCAGCTCATCCCATATCAGGTTCTCCTTGCATGTTGCCTAGCAGACAGGAGGGTTTCACAGTGCAAAGCTCCCTTACACACTGTCTCCACATCCTGCCAGACTCTTGGTACAGTGACACTTGTCCTAGTCTGCTTTGGGAGCCAAAAAATCTGGCTCTGCCCCAAGAGAAGAATAAAAGCCCCTGTTCCTCCTGTCACCCTCAAAAGGGACTGGCAAAACTGATGTGGCAGTGAGTGGAGGCAGCAATTGCTACCTGACGGCACTGTCTTGATGTGGACAACCAAAAATGTGCCCAGGACTGAGTGCCTGAAGCTGCCTCTCCTGTCAGCCTCTTTTTGCCAGGCTTGGAAGCTGTTCTCTGCAGCTCCAGGATAGGCTTTGAAAAAAAACTATGAGCTGACAATGCCTTCATTAATCACAGCATAATCCTTTCCATGGCAACCCAAGGATTGCGAAGTCACAAGTTAGCAAGCGTAAGACAGAAACACTGTACCAGCAGCCCTTGGTCCATGAAAACTTAACAGTGAGTGAGATGAATTGGCTGCTCTGAGGAGGGGAAATGAGTTAGAAATAATTTTGCCTTGTAAAAGAGGTTCATATCTGGGCAGGATTCAGATCTTATAAATGTTGGTATCAGTGGGGAGATACTGTAACTTCATGAAGTTACTCCAGTCCCACCCCAAAAAGCCCAAGAAGACACTTTGGCCCTACATCTTAGTTTTACAGAAGCTTAAAGCTTGTTATCACCAGGTCATCACAAAAACTTAAATGTTAAACACAATTTAGACACAGGTTATTGGAAACTCTCAGGGCTCAGAGATTGCAAAACCACAGGTGAAAACCATTTTGGCAATCAACAAACAGAAGGGAAGTGCTATCCTGATTTTTACCCTTGTCTGCACTTTGGTTGTCCCTGGGACAGTTTAGGCACAGGGTAAGGGGGAGACTTCACAGGGTGTCACAGGGGTGCAGGTTTTCACTGAAGCATTGGCAAAGCTCAGTCCAAAGCTGCAAAACCATCCCACACCTTCACAGTACCAGTGCCGGGACCTTGCAGTCCCTCACATCATGGGAAGAGAGGTAGGACCCACAGAATTCTATAGTGGAGGAGGTGTGAGTAGTCAGCTTGCAACACAAGCATGTCCTTGACATGTTGATGTAATGCACAGGTTAAACCCACAGCGTTGGTTGTTGGACATCCTTTTGCCCAGACTGTGGAGAGAAGCACTCTCACACCAACAGCCCAGGGCTGTGAGAAGATCCTCTAGCTCCTGCCAGTTCCTTTTACAGGGGAAACTCAGGATCCCGGGGGCAAACAGACAATCTTAGACCCACTGGCCTGTTTCATTTCAAACTCTCCCTCCATGCTGCCTACATGACAGGTACTCCACCATACATCCCAGTGTTCCCAGAGATGCTAAGAGATGCCAGTTCCACTTTCCTTAGGATAATGTAATTGTAAGTATTCTAGGAAAGCCTGTATCTTTCTTTGGTACGGTGCTCAGCTGGTCCAGCACAACCCATGTACAAAACACTATACTCCCAAAGCAGGCAGCAAAATGCAAACTGGTTTGTGGGAATTGCCTATCCCATGTCAGGTTTCAGTGCCTGCCCAAGAATGGTCCTAATAATTTAAACAGCCAGGGAAGGTCCTGAGATCTGCTTACCGGCACCAGTGTGACCCTGGGGACAGCCTACCAAAACCACCCTGGACACTGCAGCCAGGGAAAATCCTGCCTGAGAACCGGCTGTGTGTTATCCACATAAATGATGTGTTTGGCTCTGGGTGAGAGAAGGGAGAGGGTGAGGTGGATTGGGAGGACACCTGAGGTCTTGAGCCATCGCCAGTGCAGCAACAGCCTCTCCCCATCCTCAGGCACTTTCAGAGGTATCCCTGAATATGGAAGGGCTGTGGAGCAAAGGGGTGGGGGGCTGCACAGCGCAGTACAGGAGGGCAATGCCCTCCGCCCTTCACTCCAGCTCACTGCTCGGTGATCCCAGCCAAATTAAGCAGCAGCTAGAAATTACCGAGCCGGTAATCCGTGCTGCGGGAGCCGAGCTGGCTCGGGGCTGCTGGGCACTGCTGGCAGGTCTGCGGTCGCGTCGTCTCCCCCCTCCCATCGAGCCCAGCCTCTTCCCCAGGTTTGATCCGACTTGCTGCTCGCAGCCCCCGCGAGGGCACCCTCCGTCCATCCCACCCATCGCACCTCACCGCGCCCCACCGCATCGCACCGCACCCCATCGCACACCCACTGCACCCCACCCGGAGCATTCCAAGCCCCCAGCCTGGCTCCCCCGGGTGCCGCCTGCCCCCTCTTTGCCTTACCTTAGCAGGGCATGGCCAGGGACGGCGTGGGGGACGGAGCGCTGGTGCCCAACGCGGAGCCGCGCTACCTCCGGCTCCGAGCAAGGGCAGCGCCTGCCCTGGCTGAGCCTCTTAGCGGGGGAGGAGCCGGGATACAGCCAGCCCCCGGTGTGGGTGTGCGAGTGTGTGTGTGTGAGCCTGGTACCTCCAGCCCGGTGACGCTGGAAGTGCTGCGCTCCCCCAACGTCCCCACGCCCCAGAGATGCGTCCTCCTGCACCGCTGGGGTCTGCCCTAGAGCATGACACTGTAGAATCATAGAATGGCCTGGGTTGGAAGGGACCTTAAAGATCATCTAGTTCCAAACCCCCTGCCACGAGCAGGGACACTTTCCACTATACCACGTTGCTCTGAACCCCACCCAACCTGTCCTTGAACAGTTCCAGGGATGGGCATCCATAGCTTCTCTGGGCAACATGTTCCAGTGCCTTACCACCCTCACAGTAAAGAATTTCCTCCTAATAACTAATACAAATCTCTCTTTTTAAAGTTTAAAACCATACCCTCTTGTCCTATCAGTATTTGCCCATGTAGAAGGTTTTCATGGCACCCATGAAGATCCCTGCTACAAGTTAAGCTGCAGTTTCAAATCCTCATTGTGCAGAGCCCTGATGACTTCTTGGGCAAATGGGTGGCTGGAAAGATCCCCTTGCTCTGTGCAAAGTGGTCTCTGGGATGTGCAAGGAACTGTATTGAGGTCCTGTGGGGTGAGGCCAGGAGCTGACAGGCATTCTAGTTTGAATGCACCAGCGTGCACTTGTAAATGTTGAAAACTCAGACAGGAACACACTCAAGGACCAGGAAACTCAGAGCTGAGGTTTTGCCTAGAAGCTTAACTCTGACCTGGTGACTCTCTGCCTGAATCCGGGCTACTGTCTTTTTTCCTTCCTGCTAAGAAAGGTGGGGTTGGATTTTAATTGTGCTATGAAACATTACCAAAGTTCTTACTTAGGTATAAATCATGTCACTTTAGCCATTGAATGATGCAAAACACACATTTTTATTTGCAATGTTATCACACAAGATGTTCTAAGCTCCAGTCTGGAATGAGTGGGCCCAAAACCCTCTGTGGACTTGGATGAATGAAATTTTTTGGTGTTACTGCAGAAGTAAAGAGCAATAAGAGGGACCCTCCTTCCTTCAAAGGCAACCAGGAACTCTGCTCAAAATATAAGAGAATCATGGTACAGTCACCTTCTAAGTAGTATCTGTCCCTTCCCCAACCTTCAGAAACTCCCCATTACTGCCCAGCCCTCAGCCATGAATAAACTCAGCTGACTTTAAGCTCAAGACAGATGAATTGTTATCACCTGGGGCCATGCCCGGCTTTACTCAAGCCCTAGTCACGGTGTCAATATAGTTGGTGTGGATGTAAGGGCAGATAATGGCTGTGCCCAGGCTTTGCTCTGGACTGCATCTGTTGTGCCTGGAAAGGGTCTAGGCTTGGGCAGCCTTTTCTTGTGCCCAACATGACCCATGGGTGTGTGGAAAGGCAGTGGGAGAGGCTCTTCCAGGAACATAGGGCTGGGCATGCTCCTCTGCCTGCACCACCGGGTTTGGAGGTGGGATTTGAAGAGTGTAAAGAGCATTTGGACAACTACTCAGAACAGACTCTTATGGCTGTGGGCCATGGGACAATCCCTGGTATTTAACACCTGGGTTATTGGCCAAGGATGTGGTAGCACCTGAACAGCTCTAATGGACAGAAAATGAACTCATTCCCTTGTTGAAGGCCCTACTACCTCTGTAGCCCTTCTTGTTGGAAATCCTCATCCTTTTGAGCAGCAGGAGGTTCATAGCTGTATGGGGGGAATGTATAGGGGCATTAGGGTGGGAAGCTGCAGGCTATAGAGGATCCAGCTGCAAGAAGAAATATTCCAGCAACATCTTTCAACCTTGTCTGTTTCTTCATGAAGATGCTCTTTTAGGTGAAAAGGAGACTCTGAACTGCAAATTTATCACAGAATCACATGATCACAGAGTGGTTTGGGTTGTAAGGGACCTTCAAGATAATCTAATTCCAAATCCTCTGCCATGGGCAAGGACACCTTCCACTAGACCTGGTTGCTCAAAGCCTCATTCAACCTAGTTTTGAACACTCTCAGGGATGGGGCATCCACAGCTTCTCTGGGCAACTTGTGCCAGTGCTTCACCACCTTCACAGTGAAGAATTTCTTCCTAATACCTAACCTAACTCTACTCTCCTTCACTTTAAAGCCATCCCCCCCTTGTTCTATCACTACATGCCCTTAGAAAAATCCTTCTTAGAAATCCCTTATGAAAACTATACTTAATTTAACATTTGTGAGCAGAAATCCCTGACAAATGGCATTGCTGGAGAGATACAGGGATGCTGTGGGACCCTTGGTGAGCCTGGGCTGGATCCTGCCTCGAGCTGTGCACTACTCTAATACTTGCTGCTGGTCTCCAAACATGCACAGTCTCCCCACATCTCCACACTGACATGCTGGGGTCCCACACCAGTTCCAACATCCCTGCTTGCCATGTTGCTGTGCCCTACCAGCACAGGGACAGGCAGGGCTGCAATGCAACCTCCATTTTTAAGCCCACTGCCGCAGTACCAACAAAACTGAGACGTGGATGCCAGTGGGGAAGCATGACCTCGATGCCTATAGGATGATCTGTGGCTTTTCCAGTCTTTCATACACCTTTGTTTAGAACGTGCACAAAGCAAGGCTCAGTAAAGCCACCTGGTCTGTCCAGCAGCAAGTATCACAGCCCCACAGGTGCCTAGCCAGGTCTACTGCTCAGAACACCCTCCAGGAGAGTATCAGGATGTTTGGGAGGTATAGATGTTTGTGAGGCTTTCCCCTGAGGAAATATCCTCGCAAACTGTTTCAGTGGTGAAGGCAGAGAAGTAAGATGCTCCTTTCTCTATCTAGCATTTGGTGACATACTTTGTCCCAGAGGATGATCCCAGGAGCTGGAGAATCTGGGAAGGTGACCCCACCCCACAATAAAAGTGCTTTTTTCATAGGTCTGCTCCAGGCTCTTGAGGGTGGGCTGCAGAAGTGCACAGCTCCTCCATACTGGAAAGACCCTGAGCACAGGCACCTGGTGCAGCTCAGGGCTGAAAGGTGAGATGGAAGCAAAAGCCCACTTTGGGTCAGTGTGTTACAACAGCAAGACTGGAGACTCCCATGGGCAGGGCCACACTTTTCAAATGCTCTCCATGTGCAGGGTGCAGGTTTGTTCTCTGAGGGAAAGCCATCCAAAACCCACTTCCTCTTTTTGCTTTGCCCATAAACCCATCCCCTCCTTTTATTTTTTAAGCAATCTGCCTGCAGAGCTTTTTTCCACATCAGGTGAGGCTCAAAAAACCCAAGTTCCTTGCACTGTGATGACTCCAGGGCAGAGATGCAAAGGTTTATAGTCAGAGCAGGTTACCTATCCCCTCTGTGGATTTTCTTAGTGAATGTGAGTGTAACCTTGTGTGAAAACCTCATGCAGATCATTTTGCCTCAGTCTCAAAGTCCACAGAGGAAATAATTTGAATGGAGTTCAGTGAATCAAGCAAATACAAAAGGCTCTTCAGGGCCACCTTGTGCCCATCAAAAGCATTCTGGAAGAACACAGCAGTTTAAAGGCAGGAAGTCTGAATAAAATATACACAATTTATTTATTTATAGGAGGTTTACAGCTGTACAATGTTGGCTTTCTGTTTGGACCACTCTCTGTTCTTGTGCAGCGTGACACATCAGTGCCTGTGGAGATGAAGACAAGTCACAGCCTGTTCTAACATGCAGATGTCAAAAAGAAATGGATTTCATGGAGTGTAATGGCAGGCTGCTTGCAACCATTGAAATGATTAAAAAAAGAAATATAAAATAAATCAGAGACATGTCCTACACCACCTGGGAGGTACTGGGAAGTGCTTATCAGACCCGCACTCCTCTGAGACAAAAAAATCCTGAATATTTCTGTCTACTTCATTCAAAAAGAAAAGGCATCAACAGTAGGAATGGCATTTCAATATCTGCTCTACAAACAAGATTAAAAAAAAGAGTAACAAAGGTAATTTTTGTTATTCTATTGGAAATGTAGGGGAAGAAGGCTTCTGCTCCAACTTTTCCAATGCTCTGGGAAAAGAAAGGACAAATATTACTGATATTAAGACATTTTGGTCCTGATATAGTGTGATGATTTTTTTTTTTTTTAAGAAGCTGTTTAAAAGCTGCCTTTCCTCTCATCATGGCTTGATTCTTTGTAGGAAGGAAGGAGTCTGCCCATGGGTACCAGGGCACCATTACTCCTTGTTAAGCTTCAGCACTGCTCCTTGGGCTTCATGGTGAGATTTGGCACATGGCAGGGCACTCCTGACCAAATGGCTCTCCTTTGCTGAAGCTATCCATAGCCTGATTTCCTGAGAAAACAAGGCTAATGTGTGGCTGCACCTACTGATGATGGTGCAAAGCTCCTCTCACATTCCTGTGATGCCAAACAGCTCATCTCCCTGCCAGGTGAGGTATCTTTGGGGATCACAGTCCATCTCATATGTCACTCTGAACATAAGCCTAGAGACCCAAATGATACCTTCTAGCCCTACAACGCTGCTTCCATTTATTTTCAGTGATGAGTCCCATAAACAAAACCAGAATTAAACCAAAATATCTTTGAATCAGTCTGCCCAAATTCAAGGACCTTGGGTTCAAATGTCACTTTACCTACCTAGAAGCATTTAAGTTAATTCTGCAAGATGCTGAAATAAACTTGGTCCCTATGATGGCACTTGGAGTTGGAGGCATCTCAGTGCAAACCTGTAATGATTTTGTCAATAACTGCAGGAGGTAAACTCTGAAGTTTAGGAAAGGAGAAAAACAGACTGCAAAAATTGATGGAGTTGTACTGTCTGCTTCTGGATGCACCAAGAACTGAGCTGGCAGGTGATGTGAATTTGGGAACACTTTACTACATTATAGACTTAAAAGATCTTTAGGGACTTACTTAAAAAAAACCCCAAAAAACAGCCTTGCAGCACAAACATGGTTGTTTACTAGGACAAGCAGAAATCCTACTTGCTATGGCAAAAGAAGGCTTTCCTGTTCACTTGTTCTTGCAGGAAAAGGACTCTGACCAGGCCAAAATTTGCCAAGATTAGAAGATTTTATCATATATATTAATTTCCACTTGCAAGCAGCAGGTGATTGGAAAAGGTTTGCTTGTTAGAAAATCTGACAGAAAAATCCCTTAGCTTGCACCATTTTAAAGGCACATGAATAAAACCCCCCAAACAACAGGAGAAAAATTGGTTTGAAACCCATCCTGATCAGCTGCTCAAAGGCCAGACAACGGGTTGTTGTTTGGCTTATCTGGGATGGTTTATAAGAAGCCGTATTCTGCCACCCAGTGGACTAAGGAAGATTAACCCAGTTTTCATGGAAATCAGGAGCAGACCGTTGCCTCAGACATGTCCCCAAGGATGCATTTGGATTGTGCTCGTGAGACTGGCTCTAGCACTGTGCAACTCCTCCTCCAAGCCAGGAGACTGGAAATTAAAGGTGAGAGATGGACACTGGTATGAATTAAATATACCCAGCGTTTTCAGGCTGCACTGGGAGTAGTGCTTCTCTAGCACAAGCTAAAATCCCACTATGTTTTAAAAGAATTTGGGTAAGCGAGGCACTGAGAAATGATGCCCTGTATGCAGCAGTAAAGATGGAGTCCATGGAGCAAAGCTCCCCATCCCTTGGACCTGACATTTTGGCCTTCAGAGGAATCAACCTCCTCTTACTTAAACACCGAATGGCTCCAGCAGACAAGCCACCTCAGCTCCTGAGATGAGCTCTTGGGATGGGGATGGCATGAAGACATGGAGACAGCAGGCACCACGGCAGTTCAAGAGGCACACGCAGGAGCCGAGTCCAGACCAGTTCAAAAGCCTGACCCCAGAGAACAGTTGTCCCACATAGTTGTTGACATCTTTGTATACTTCAGAGTTGCATGGGGTTGAACAAGACTTGGGTGGACACAGCATGTCCCTAAAATGATAGAGCCTTTGGTCTTGTTGCCCCTGTGAATCTGGGATTTGGGCTGCCTTGGTGCATTTTCCTTCCAGTTGCAGTATGCAAACCCATACCCAAAAAAACACGCAGAAGACCCCAATCTGTTTTTCCACTTCTCCTTTGCTGTGGCGCCTCCACAGATAAGTGATTAAATGGCAATTTCAAGGGAGACAACTCCATGCACGCTACTCTGAACACCAGCAGACATATTGAAGAGGCATTGAAGCAGCTGGTGGGACCACGGTGGCCACACGTGTGCATGGTGGCACGTGGGTGTGCCAGCCTGTGTAAACAAACAGCATCAGGGCATCGTGCTCTGGCTGTCAGGACACACAGCGTGCTCACAGCGATCCCACAGGGCACATGGCAACGAGGGGGGCTGCAGAGGATGCCAGCAGAAGGATCATTGTGGTTCCCCAAAAAAAAGGCACCATTTTTGAACATTGAAAACACAAGACTGGCTCCTTTGAGTGGAATGCATGCATGGTTCATATACACTTTGCACATGGTAGGTAGGCTCTGTGTGTGTCTCTCTCTATATATGTATGTATGTGTGCATGTTTATATTCACATATGTGGCACCAGAAGAGTCATCCTTGAGTACTCAGACGTTAGTGAGGATGTTACTGCTGAGCAGCATCACAGCAATGGTTCCAGGGAGATCGTTTGACCTCCTGTTCCCCTTGTCCTGGAGGTGCAGCGTGTGCACTGACTGCCGGTCACTGGGATCCCCCGTCAGAACCACTTGGCCCAAGAACTCGTCACTTATTAAGTTGTGGTTCCAGATCTGTGGAAATAAAACAGGGATAAGGGCAGCTCCTTCAGGAATGCAGCCAACCTTCATGCACTGGAGAGAAGAAGGGGTTACTGGGGATTTGCTCTGAGCCAGAGCCAGGGAGGTGATGAGGTGTGGGGGTGTCACTCTGTAAGTGAGATGGATGAAGGACATGCTTTTAACAGATGTCACCATGGTGATGAGAGGTTGAGCTGCACTAACTAGTTATGCTCAGCCTTGGGGAACAGATCGGCTGTGAACACTGTGAGGAGAAGGCTGGGGTGGTCCAAGTGAGAGAGGGTCTCCATTCCTCAACTCACTGTTCGCCTCCCAGGTACCTGAACAATGATGGGTTGTCCTGGCTTCTTCCGGTAGAAGAGCCCTTTCACATCAAATTCTGGTGATACTGTGTTCTTCTTCACTGGAGAGCGAACTTTCTGTCCTTCACACTTTATAATCACATAAGGATCTGCTCCTGGGGAGAGGAAAGGGAATTTTTTTGTTGTGAAGCCTCAAATCAGCTCTTAAAAGAAACCCCGAAGATTCAACTTGTGCATTTTAGCAGACAGCATTCTTTTATTTATGATGTTGGATGAACATGAGATTAGATTCTCCAAAAGGCATGCATGCGTGACTTACAATAACCTCATGTCTTTATTTAGTTACCTAATTAACAATTCAAGTATTACCTCATCCTGTTCCACCCCTTTGCCAGAATTGTTCCTCCCCTTGACATGCTTCCTTGTTTTGAGTCAGTGGTCCCTTTGGGTCGTTTGTCATCCTTTTTAAGCTGTCTTTTTCTTGAACTCTCACTTTTGGCACACCATCATGTCTTTTGGAACAGTGTCCATACCCTTTGTACAACCACGAGGACAGTTTTGTCTAGTTTGTTAGCTTTATGTTCTTTTATCAGTTCTGTTTCAGAACCTCCTGTCTCCCAAGAAATTCCTTTCTGCTGAGACTGCTGTCTTTTAATGATAAGCTATATAGGTTAAGCTACATGGTTTTACTACCTAGTTTTAAGCTGCATTCATTATTCTATATGGCTGTAGATCCCCCCTTTAGAGACTTTAGCTTCTGTAATTCCTTAGAGTCCTTTTCCAGGGGTGTCATGCAGTACTTTGCCTCCATATCCCACCAGAGGGCATGGGTATCTGCCAAAGAACTCATCACAGCCCAGATGACGTCCATGAAGCTCAGCTGTTGGGCCCAGGTTTAATTCTATTAGGTGACATTGTCCCTGGGCAGCAGGCAGTGATGGACTGCTACGAAGATGGTGAAGGGCTTGGAGCACAAGTCTGATGAGGAGCAGCTGAGGGAGCTGGGGGTGTTCAGCTCGGATAAAAGGAGGCTCGAGGGAGACCTTATCCTCTCTACAACTACCTGACAGGAGGTTGTAGCCAGGTGGGTTGGTCTCTTTTCCCAGGTAACAAGTGACAGGACAAGAAGAAATGGCCTCGGGTTGTGCCAGGGGAGGTTTAGACTGGATATTAGGAAAAGTTTATTCCCCAAAAGGGTTGTCAAGCACTGGAAGAGGCTGCCCAAGGCAGCAGTGGAGTCACCATCCCTGGAGGGATTTAAAAGATGTGGCACTTGGGGACATGGTTTAGTGGTGGGCTTGGCAGTGCTGGGTTAAGGGTTTGACTTGATGACCTTAAAGGGCTTTTCCAAGCTAAACAATTCTATGATTCTATGAAATGGTTGCCCTTCATTGGCCTCGTATTTTACATAAACACTCCTTCATCACTCTAAATCCTCCTGACCACTGTAATAAATCTTCCATGGAAGACACCATCCTTTCAAGATCTGCTGTCCTGAAGGCAGCAAATCAAACCACGGAGAAGAGAAAGAAGCTTCCACAAGGAAATACCAGATGGAAAATAATGTCACCAAGTTCATGGACTACAGCCCACAGCTAGATGGCACCTGAGCTTCCAGAAGAAGGAAGGAGTCCCTCATTAGTGAATAATTTCCTCTTACAAAACAAGTGCTTGTTTTGGGAATTTCATTACAGAATCAACTAGTGCTATGGAAATTTAATTGCCAGAATGCATTTTCTTACCATGAGCTTTAGTGACTATGATGGAAACACACACCAGTTGGATGGGTTTTCATGTCCCAGGGAAATGTGGAAATGAAGAGGAACAAACCAGCCCCTTCTGAGAGATTAAAGACCCACATCTTTGTCTGCCAGACTACCTCCTTGCTAGCTTTTTGTTTGCAAGGACCTGGCTCCCCTGGTGAGACACAGCTGCTGAATTTCACAGCTGTTTTTCTAAACCAGCCTTGTCTTTTGGGATGACCCATTAAATCCTCATATTCCATCAGCCAGAGCCAAATTCCTATCTGTAAATTACTATTTCCAATGTGAGAAGGTCTGGACTGGGATTTACAAGAGATGCCGTTGCAGTGGGAAGCACAAAATGCGCTGTTGGTGGTGGGAGCTGAACAGCTGGAAAACAGCTGGAAGAAAGCAATTCCCAAGGGCCTTTTGTGGAAAAAAATGTGGAAAGATAAACCTCCTTGTTTCTGTGAACATTCAGAGACCTTTGGCTACAGTCTTCCCTGCATTGCTACAGATACACTGAGCTATTGTGAATCACTCAGGAAAAAACAACCTGCCTAGGGTAAAATTCCCTCCCCAAATACCAGACAAGGTAAAAGGATTCCCTTTGTGGCATGTGATAAATACGCACACTCAGCTAGTCCTGCCTTAGAAAAGATTCTGCTTGTTACTCTCAGGGTTCTAGTGATACGCAGCCCTCTACTGATAGACATTTATCCAGCCTCCAATGATGAACACTACACATCAGCCTGTTCCATTGTTTATCTGTCCTTCCTACTAAAAAGCCCTTAAACAGAATTCCTGACTTTTACAGCTGCTCATATTCAGGAGGAAAGCCTGTGTTGTTACCACTGCTAAGAGCTTTGGGGAAGTTTTGGGAGGATCTCAGACAACAGCCTAAATATAACACCTCCCTGATCATGTCCACAGCAAGAAGTGAGTTTGATTCTCTACTGACTTTCTCTTCTTGTGGTGTCTCAATCAGGCATGTTCACTGAAAAAAATATCTGAGGACACAAATCCCAGCAACATCCAACTTCACAAAACCACCTCCCCCTTTCTCCACTGAAGAAACCACCTCCCAAGTCCCCCATGGTTAGACAACAGGCAGGGAGAAACCAATACCTCCTTGGGAGTCCTGATTCTTGAGCCCAGCTGCAGCAAGGACATGGATCTGGGATACTACCTGTGGGTAACCACACATCCCACTCCAGCAGGTGTGTGGTGGCTCATCCAGTGTCAGCTCTCTGCAAGGAAAAACATGTGGCCTTTGAGAGGTGCCCAGCCTTAACCCAGAGAGTTTGCTCTGGTACAATGAAAGGATTATGCACCGTCCACTCTGCTGTCAGACTCTGCTTCCCAGTCCAATCTCCTCAACCTGGGTTTGGGATGCTTAGAAACAGAGTGGGAGCTTCTCTGCATGTTTTGTGGTGAGACCTGTAAAGATGACCTGTCTCTTGACCACACTTGAAAGGAAGCCAAACGCCAGCTCCCCGTAAGGCTATGACTGCTCAGGAAAACCATTAGTCAATGGTTTGTCTGTCTCCAAATGGCCAGTTCTTCCCCATCATGGCTCGTGCTCCTTACCGGCAATCTGAAGGCACATCTGTGAAAATCCTGAGAAGGAACTCGCCTTCATGACCAGGGTCAAAAGTGGTGGGGATGATGACGTAGCGGCCTTCCTTCAGGTCTGTCCTCAGGAAGACGCTGCGGGAGTTGATGTAGATGGAGCTGGCCACCTTCTGCTGCAGAGTGTGCATCCGGTAGTTCCTATTCAACTCCACCTGGGCAGAGACCACAGCAGGATGGTCAGCAGACTGTCACTGTCTGACAATGTACTGATATCCACCATGGGGGACCAGACTGCAAGGACTGAGCTCACAGTATTGGGAGACCTGGAGCTAAAAGAACCAGCAAAATGGTCTCAACTGTGCTGGACGGAATACAAGTGTGGACGGGGCTTTCCCAACTCTATTGGCTCAGGGACTCACCTCTTGCATCCCAGCTTAACACTGGGGGCCAGGCAAGCAAGACATAAGGATTAATCTAACAGATTTCAACATTTGCAGAGAACAGACTAATCATTGCTTTTAACAGGGAGAACTACACAGAATCAAATTGTTTGGGTTAGAACGGATCTTAAAGATCACCTACTTCAAACCCCCCTGCCGTGGGGTTACTTCCCCTTCCACTAGACTAGGTTACTCAAAGCCCCATCCACCCTGGCCTTGAACATTTCCAGGGATGGAACATCCATAGCTTCTCTGGGTCACCTGTTATCTACGCTGTCACGGTACATCTCTGAAATCCATCTTCATTTCTAGAGCGAGGCAGGCTGTGCTGAAGGCACTCCAGAAGCACCCAGATAATGCTTAAATGAACAATATGGTCATGCAGGACTGATGTACTACTCCACCACTAACAAAAATTTATGGTGGCATTCAGGCCAACATGCAGGAAACCCCAGTCTACCTTATGGATATCAAAGCCTATGGCCAAGTTCTCTCCTTTGCCCTCTTTGCGACTGGTCCTCTTTGGCTTCTGCTGGATAGAGATCAGCACTTCATCTTCTGCCTTCTTCACATCAAACACATACTAGAAGCAAAGGGAGTTATTAAGACAGGACCACTGGGTATGAGTAGGGGTGCACACACAGTAGATTTAACCTCAGTTTTGCCTTGCCTGCCTCCCTGCAGGGACAGTACCCACACTGAGAACCCACACCGCCTGCTCTTGGGAACTGTCATCATCTTGCCAAGCCAGAGACCTTTTTGGCTCATCTTAGAGAAAGACTGTGAAATTCAGTCTTTGAATTGCTTGGCAGAATCCAAAGAGCCTAGATGCAGTCTCATACCAGAGACTTTTACCACCTGCAGTCTGCCACAGGTCCTACTATAAGGCATGGAAGGAGGAACTGATGTTCACAGAGACCTAAGATGAAGGCTAATACAGAGCTGGAAGCTGGAAACAACTCTCCCATGTCTTTGATGATAACTCTTGCAATGGACAAAACCATCCTTCATCTGCTTGTTAGATGAAGGACTCACAAGGACCTGGCTCATGATACTGAGAATCCCAGTTCAGAGCAGTACAAGACGATCATGGAATCATAGAAACATTTAGGTTGAAAAAGACCTCTAAGATCATTGAGTTTGGCCCTTAACCCAGCACTGCCAAATCCACTGCTAAACCATCTCCCCCAGTCTCACATCTACATGCCTTTTGAACACTTCCAGAAACGGTGCTTTCACCACTGCTCTGGGCAGCCTCTTCTAATGTCTTCATCCCTCCAGTGAAGAAATTTTCCCTATTATCCAATCTAAACCTCTCCTCTCACAACTTGAGGTAGTTTCCTCTTGTCCTATCACTCATTATCTGGGAGAAGAGAATGACTCCCACCTGGCTACAACCTCCTTTCAGGTAGTCGTAAAGAGCAATAAGTCCCCTTCAGCCTCCTTTTCTCCGGAAGAGTTTATTCCAGGAGATGAATTTTAAGCTAGAATGAAATGGTCCTATAGACTACAACTGTCCTGGTAAATTTAACAGTGCCAAAGTTTGGGCAAAAGAACTGGAATTTGATCATTCAGATATCCAAATTGTTGGAAATGAGTCCTGGCTCTGTTTGACTGAAACTAGCCAACACTGCTACCCTGTGGCACAGTTTGTTATTTGCTTGTGCCAAGATGGTCTACACCAGGCACTTGGATGCAGTCTCCCTGATAAAAGGGATAAGGTTAATAGAGTTGGCCTGGATGGTGGTCATGCTGTGCGAGGAGGCTTAGCCAGAAAATGGTAATAAACACAATTAATCTATTAGAGGTTTGGTAGCCATTTTGGTCTTCTAGGTCCCTGTAGAAGATTTACATATTTGGAAGCACATGTGGAGGCTCCAGAAGGCCCTCTGCTCCATACTCACCTGGGGGTTCTGTAAAAAGGTGTCCTTGTGGTTGATACAACCTCCAGAGCGGTTTTTCAAGGGGTCATTGCTTCTGGTCCATGCTCCACGTAGCACTGCCTCTTCCCAGGTCTTGTGGATGCTCAGGTAGGACGTATTGATCAGACGGCACTTGATGATGTCCGTGAAGTATTTGCAAAAATCTTCGAAGGTCATCCTAAGTCAGGAAAGGGCAGAGCTGGGTTATGCTGCTTCATTCCCCGGAAAAGTACATTGAAGGAGTTTTCTTGATCAGCTGTTAGAGAGTGCGGGTTGTCTCTGATGGCTGATGAATAACAAAAGTTATTCATGAAATATCCCCAAAAAAGATGGAGATACCTTTATCTATACATGCAGTAAGTCCTTCTTCATTTTAAACAATGGAGCTATGTGTTTTGGAGTAGGAAAAGCAGCATAGTGCCCCTTTCTCCACACGAGGGCTCATGTACTGAAATGTTCCCAGTGAGGCTGTTAAATTCAACCCATTGATACCACATTCTCAGTATCCTGGTGAAATGGTTTGGCCTCAGTATGATACAGAGCAGCTTGCAATCCTAGGGTCATGGTCATCCAAAGATAACCTCTCTTGGACTCAAAGAAGGGGCTTGGAAGGCTGTTTTCTCTGGATTGCTGTATACATGGAAATGACACACATGCTTCATGGGGTGAGACTATGCTGTGGGCATGGCCCATGGTGACAGCAGGGACTCACCAGAACTCTCCATCATCTTCCACCGTCATCCCCATCTTCTCTCTCTCACTTTTACTCACTTTCTGCCACTCCTCAGAGCTGTGGGAACAGAACAGGATCATTACTCAGAGGCAAGGAGACACACAAGAATTCAAGAGGCACAAGGACTGTATAAAGCTCCAGCTCAGTCCCCATGCTGTTTTGATTAGATCATCTTCCAAACATGGGGCAAGTCCAGCATGGCTTGGAACTTCAACTGCCTTCCTGACCAGCGGAGTTGAATCCACCCTGGAAAGATTTTATTTGGCCAGTACAATCAAAGCCCTATCACTGAAGATAACAAAATTGACTCTGGCCAAAGGTTCTGGTTACACCAGCCCCATGGTTCATCATCTCATCTCATCTCATCCACAGGCATCACAGCAGTCAGTGGTGGCAGAGGTTGATTCTGTTGGATGTTAATTTTGCTGGAACAAGACTGGGAGTGGAAAAGTGAGCTATAAACAAGCTTCATTAGTGTGAACATAGAATCATATGATCACAGAATGGTTTTGGTTGGAAAGGACCTTAAATATTATCTCATTCCAACCCCTCTCCCATCTGTGGGGACACTTCCCACTAGAGCAGGTTACTCAAAGCCCCATCCAACTTCACCTTGAATGCTTCCAGGACTGGGACATCCACAGCTTCTTTGGGCAACCTGTACCAGTGCCTCACCACCTCAATAAATAAATTCTTCCTAATACCTAATCTAAACATGCTGGCAACTTCACCACAACATCCACCAGAGCCTTAATGGGGTCTGCCAAGCTCAGTCACCTCTACTCCAAATGAAATAGCAGATTTAGGACATGGGTTGAAGCAGCATCCCAGAGCTGCCCACACAATGTTAACTTACAGGTGTGGATGTAGTCAAATTGCCTCATGTCTCAAGGCTTGCTCCAACCCAGCTTTTTCCCACCAAAACAAGCTGTCCATCCCAACTCACGTGTCACTCCAAGGGCCGTTCCACTCCCGCTCGCCCCATGGGTTGCGCATGCGGATCATGTCCAACTTCTCTGACTTGAAGAAGGACAGAAGTCCATGGCCCAGGCGGACCTTCCGCACGTCCGTCACCGCGTACGCGTGGCCCTTCACCAGGCCGCAGGCCAGGCGAGCCTCCATGTCAGCTGCTGATGTGGCCTGGGCAGGGGACACACACAGTGCTCAGATCAGAGGGATGTGACTGCCTTTGCAGGGACTGGGAAAGAAAGGGGCTCAGATTTCCCAACAGGTTTCTTTAAGCCAAAAAGAAGAGCATCAGTGGTCACAGAGAGAGAGCGAGCCAGTTGGCAGATGTCTCAGATGACATTTTATGTGCTAGATCCCTTCTGTTCTTCATCTGTTCCATAAGGACTCTGAGCTCCCATAATGACAACAAATAAAGCTCATTCTACTGCTTATACTGGGAGGTCTGGCACCAAGCATTTGTAAAGATTTCTGCATGAAGACACCAAAACACCTTTCTCTGGAGTGAATCCCCTCCTAACATTTAAAAGGTAGTGGGATGAACCTGGGCTCTTGGACATAGAACCGAGGATTGAAGAGGGCTGGCATCCAGGATTCACTGCTTTTGTCTGTCCACAAGTAGTCGGAACCCTTGGCCACAAATTATCTCATCCAATTTAGAAATTTACAATTATGTAACACAACTGCATCCTAAAATACCTATTCCCAAGGGACCGTGACCATGCTGGTAACCTTGCTTACTTTAATTGAGCAGCTGATGAGGCCTCCCCGGTTGTGCACCTTCAACACGCGCTCAAAGAGGAGGTTTCGCTTGGCTTCATCAGTGATGTAGTCCCCTTCAGTCAGATCAATAGGTTCGGAGACACCACCAGTAAAATCTACCAGGGCATCAGCTGTGTTGCCTCCATCCAGGGCCTCATAACAGCCTGACAACCTGAAAGAGGGTGAGAGGGATGGCACAACAACTTTGGCTTGACATTTTAAGGGGACTGGGGAAGCCTGGGGAATGGAGATTTGGAATAAAACTTTAAGTGGGTTAGGACAGCCAGAAGGGTGAAAAAATAGCACCTATGTTCCTTGCAGCACTCCTGCTGTCATAGGACCAAAGTAAAGGAAACTTGAAATCTCTAGGACAGGTGTTGCTTAAAGAAATGTGTGGTGGAGTTGAACTCGGAATTGGATTTTTAGGGCTCTCAAACCATGAGAGCCAAACCAAAATGTTAAAGGATAATTTGCTTTGAGGATAAAATAAGGCTAGAGAAGGTAGTTTTTTTCTTAGCTTTTGTCTGTTTGAGATATGTACTACAACTCCCCAGGAAAGCTGTTGTTTCCACTGCTGCAAACCAACTGATGAATGAATAGGGAGGAAAAACAGAGTGCTCATGTCCCAGTTTGTCCTGCAACTGTCTCTGTACCTACTTGGCATAAGCTTTCTCCACCAAGGCACACCAGAATTCGTTCCTGGAGTTGGAGTGGCAGTAGATGAGCTGATTGTGGAGTGTGGGCAGGCGGTCATCAATCACCACATCCAGCCACTGACCGAAACGCCAGAACTGGAAGTGGAAGATGCCCGCATAGCTCTCAGGTTTCTCAGGGTTCCACTCCTGCTCCTTCCAGTCTGGAATGACCTGTGAGAGAGGAGGCACATGCACCTAAATTATTCACTTTTTTCTGGGAATAGCTCTCATCCTTGAACCAATGCAGATAATATTAAAAACAAGAATATGAGAGGAATGGATTTGCTTTCAGCCTGCTAGGGCCAGATTTTGGACCTGGTTCCTCCAATGCAGATTAGATTAACATGTACTGGAATAGCTTAGACTTCACTGTCCCTTGGAAGATGGAGTTAAAGATCCTCGTCCTCTTTCTTATAATACTACCCTGGACATCTGCTGCCATCTACTTCTGTAGACAGGCTATTGGAGCAGAAATGTCCTTAGTCTGAGCAGGGATGATTACTTTTATGACCACACTTTTGTTCCTTTTAGTGTCAGTAGGGTACCACTATGAGAGCACACCTTCTTTGATTCTCCTACTTGATTCTGGTGTGACTTGACTGGCACAAGAACAAGTGTTGTATTCATCTACCTGATGCCAGTGAACAGGCAGCAAACACTCTGAATGCATCTAATCTGTTAAACAAAACTGGGAAAAGCAAGATCCCCATCCCCTCAAGGTCTCCATTCTTCCCTATCAAGAGCTACCATGCTCATCCAAGCAAGCATGGTGAGGTGACTTGTTGAAAGAAGGAAAAGAAGGCCTGGGTTGAAAGAAACCCTATAGCAGCTGAGGGTGCACAGGTTTGGTGTCACTGCAGTGGGACAGGCACATGAGAAGGGTAACTGTCAAAGTCCATTTGTGGCTGCAGGCACCACCAGCTTTTCTTTGGATGGAAAATTCACCCAACAGCTGGCCCAGAAATGAGCACAGCCAAGCACAGATGCTACATGTGTGAGCATCTGCATTGTACTTAGAACCAGGACACAGAGGCCCACAGCAAGAAACTACCCCACTGCAGCTTGTTGAAGGTGAAGGCAATGTGATTTTACTCCATGGCCAGGGCAGGCTGTGAGGCCACTCATAGTTAATGTAGTTGATAGTTGACAAGTACTGACTGATTCAGCTGCACTAATGTGACTGACTGTCCACACCTTTGCTTCTTTACTTACCTGCTCCCAAGGCATCATGACCTCAGTGAGGAAAAACCCCAAGGTGCTCATGGGAGCACATATTATGTTCCAATACACCAAATAATTACTGTCCTGTGGAGACAGCTCTGAGTGTTGGAATGGGATAGGAGAGGATACAGCTATGTTGCATGGAAAGAGGCTCTTCAGGAAGTCTAGGGACATGGTGAGACCACCTGTACTGTGCTTTGGTCCTCGTCCAGCTGCCAGAGCCTTCTGCCTTTTTTTCTGACTGCTGTCACAAAGCAGTAATCTTACTGAAAGAATTCTCTCTGAAGAGCACCCTGACATCTTAGCTACCAGCAACGACCCAGACCGGGCCTCTTATTGCTCCTACCTTGAAATATTAATGATGCCATCAACTCTGCAAACTCACTGGCACTGTGAGTTGTCTGGATCAATAGCAGCAGAGCAGACAAAGCCATGAAAAAAGCCACTTTTGGAGGGTTTGGCGTTTTCCAGGAGTGCTAACAGCAATGTCCCAGAGTCCTTCTTGGAAAATGCCAGGAAAGATCAGACAGTCCTCCATCAGTGCCCATCAATTGTCTCCTGACTGGAGCTCATCCTAATGAATAGTCATAGAGGACCATCATGCTAATCAACTTGCTATTAATGTGGGCTTAGAAATGATCACAGAATTGATTAGAGGCAGCTTGTCAGCCAGAGTGGGTAGCAATAGCTTCCAGCTGGCTGGTTCTGAGACTCGCTACTGCTGTCAGTGGTGGCAGGAGATATCGGTCCCCACCATCCTCCTCCATCCCTTCATCTGGGGAGAGTGCTGAGAACACCCTCCACCACTGAAGGTACCAAAAGATGTCAGCTTTCATCCAGAGGAGGAAGCAGCAGCAAGGAGGGGTCATGTTTCTGCACTAACCCAAGAGGAAACAAGAGGAGTATGACCTCCAGGAGACACTCCATGCTTGAAGAACGTGTTGTGGACCACTCATCCCAGGATCGCACTGAGTCCTGGACTCAACTTGGTTGTGTGACACTGGGGCAGTGGAGGAGACCACGTCTCCTCATTCAGCCAACTGTGCTGCTTTTTGCTTAGGGAGGGGCTCCCAAAATCTGGAGTTTCAACACCCTTTAGTGGGACAAATTTGCAGTGCAAGGTCTCACAAATGGGTAAATTGGGAGCTCAGAAACACCAGGTTCATTTCCTGAAGCTGATTTAGGGCTTTTCTCAATTTTCTTAAGAGTGGCTAATTAAGAGGAAAGGTACCTGTGGCCCTGAAGAGATGTTCTGATTAGAAGGAAGAATCGGTAGATGCCAAATGCTCCAAGACTTCTTCTGGGAACTTGTCAGCTCAGGATGAGGAGGGAGGCACCCAAGTGTACTAATCTGCTGAACCATGGTACAAACTGGGATGAAATTCGCCCGGATGATGGGACAGGGCAGTGTTTCTGAAAGCCTTTATTAGGATGCTGATACCATACAGGGAGAGTTTCAGTGACCAGTAAAAAGAGGCTCATCTTTCCTGCAGCAGAGAGAGATCACACTGCCCCCCTCACCTCCCACCCCAGCTCTAAAGGAAAGCAGGATCCACCTATGAATCATTGCCTCTTCCCTGCCCAGCTTCAATCCCCTCCCCAAACCACATAAAACTGTTCAACACTCCATGAGGCCTTTCACACAAAGAGAGAAGAATGTAAATGTTCATTTTACATTATATAGGAGATAAAAAGAGGCTCAAAAATACAGGGAGAAAATTTGGTGGGTGCTGCTTTATTGCATGCAGGATTAGGGCAGCTTCCAAAAAGAACATGAAGACACACGCAGCCTCAATCCTTAAGAGGAAACTCATTGGCTAGGCTTTTATTTACTGTGGTACATCAATATCCAGCGAGGTATCTGCAGCAAGAACTCTACCCCAGCAATGTAGCTATGGCATATTGTCAGACCTGGTATGCAAAAATCCCTTTGGATGTTGCCAGTGGCTTCTATTATTTGGTCTAAAGTGGTTTGTAGCCAGGAGCTCTGCTCTGGGATGCACAAGGAGAGGTCCTCCTATGGGAAAGTCTGCCAGGACCCTAGAAGTGGGGTTGGCCAACAGTGGGTCCACGCTATGGCCAAGCAGGGATGCACCCACTTTTCTCTCTACTCATTGAGTCCAGCATTTCTTGGGGTCTAAACAAAGATATCAACTTCTTCAGCAATGTCCATGGCATGATCTGAGTGATTGCTGAGCTTTGGTTGTGGGCAAGACTCCAAGCTCGCACCATCTCTCCAGCCAGTGTCTGATCATCCTGCTTTCCTTCTCCTCTCTGCTTGGCATAGCTTGTGCATATCATTTTGTACACTATTGTTGGGCTGGGGAGGGCATGGAGTTGCATCTCTGAAGGATTTGAAGAAGAGGACTCTTCTAGGGCTAGTCAGCACAAGTCAGCAAGCCACAGGTACAAAGTCCCCTTGTCCTGGCCTTCCCATCACTGCTCTCTCCTTACTTATCTTGGGAAAAGCTCAGGCCAAACCTTGAGGAGCACTCACCCACACTTGAGTGCAATCTGAGCAAAGGACCAATTGTAATAATATTTAACTCTTTCAAGGGACTTTTCTATCTGTGTGTCTCAAGAAGCTTCATTGAAGTACCCTCCGCTTTTTGATGGAGGAAATGTCCAAAGTCAGTAGTTTATTCACAGTCATGGGACAAGCCAGACACAAAACACCCTCCTGCCCCAATACTTATAAAGGTACCACTACCCTTTGCTCCCACACATGGCCACCCACACACCATTCCCTGTGTTGTAGAGGGTAGGAGACACTGCTTTTCAGGGACAGCAGCAGCAGGTTCCTGCTCTGTGGTTTGCAAAGTGCTCTGCAACCTCATGGCTCTCTATAGACACTTCAGAGTAAATATATTTGTGGGTGCTTTAAGAACAGTACAATGTGAAAATTGGCTTTGCTACAGGGGACTCACTGCTGGCTCAGACCTGAGACTCTGCGTACACACACACACACA
>JAWWLV010000001.1:30017830-30042970 GCA_035041135.1 Platyrinchus mystaceus | reverse complement strand
GCAGTGACCCTCAGCAAGAAATGGTGGTGACTATCAGGAAAGGACCAGTTCAACCCCCCAGTTTGTCCAGTAGGTTTGCAATTTGTAGAATACAGTGTGTCTAAATGTATTTCAGCTTCACAGCAAGCTGGATTCTCCATGGGACTAGTCTTCGGAGACACCAAGCAGCCACAGTCGCAGCAGGAGTCATGCAGCCTGCAAGCACTCAGCATCCTTACTAGGAGTAGAAATCCATTGCAAACAAGCCTTCCCTTTATAATGGCTAGGATGGAAACTGGAAGGCAGGGCTCTCTCCAGTTTCTAGTTTCTCTCCTGTTTCTAGTATGGTAAATATTTATTTTTCCACCAGGTTTTTGGTTACGCAGTTGCCACATTTCGAGGGCTTAGGGCAGCCTCATATTTCCAAGCTAGCAAGACCCTGCACCAGTCAGTCCTGGTGAATCGCCGATCAGTTCACAAGCACACAGTCTTATACTCCAGGCAATGCAGCAGCAAACTCATGGCCCCCTCCTCCCCATCATTCAGACAGAGGACCACACGTCTGGGGAACATTTCTAGGCTGAAGCACTCCAGAAGCACTGAGCTGTTCTCCACTTCATCACAATGCCATTCCTCATTAAAAAAAAGCAAAACAAACAAAAAACCAAACCCACGTGAAAACTGAACCAAGAATTGAGCTGAAAGAAGAAAAATTAAGACCGAAGCACAGCTGGAGCGAGGCTGAGCAAGAGTGTATCAGGCTTTAAAAACAATGGAGCCCTTCAGCTGAGCTGGTTCGAGACCATCGGTGAAAGCGAGGAGGAAGTACATCACCTTGCGGATCTGGGCTAATTCTGCTATTCGTTCCCCAAATTCCTGGGCATCTGCCTCATTGCACTCCACCTCCTTGGCCCCTGGCTTCTTCCAGAAGATTCCTACCGGCTCCAGCAGCTGCCGGTTCATAAGGTGAGTGAGATCAGGAGTCCAGTGTTGGGAGGTGCCGGTCACTGTGACCTTTCCAGGCCTCTCCAGCTGGATGTCCCAGCGGAGGAAGCGCAGTTTGTGCTGCCGGATGAAATCCACTCGGTAGATGTGTTCATTGGGACGCAGCAGCTTCTCACCATCCTGGGGCCTGATGTTTCTTTGTTGCAGGCTCTGGAATCGCAGCCGCATGCGCCGGGTGAGCTGTTCATCGCAGATGAAGGGCAGCTCAAGCATCCTTGCCTCAGCTGCCATCATCTTGGCTACTCCTCTGCTACGTTCTCAGCAATGTGTGGCTCTCAAACAGGACATACAGGCAGAAAAATCTGACAAGCTCCTGGAGCTGGTGCCCCCTCTCCACAGACTCAGCAGTGCTAGGCAACCCGGGCCAGTGACGCAAAATACCCTCTGGTGCTTCCTCTGGGTGCCCTTCTGACTTGTTTGCAGATTCTAACTGATGGTGCTGCTGTGCTGTGCTGCATAATCTATAGGGAAGGGATGTCTGATGTCAGCCTCCCTGGCAACCTCCCTGACAACCATGGCTCCTTATCCCAAAACAAAGGTGTGCAGCCAGGGATGCCTCCTTGACGTGTCAGAGTGGTAGTAGCTTTCTCTGAGTGTAGGTTCATGGTATAATTCAGGTTGGAAGAGACTCTGGAGGGGTCTGGTCCAATCTGCTGCTCAAAAGAAGGACTTTCTTCAGGTAAGTTGCTTGGGGCTTTGCCTCTTTGAGTATCTCCATCGACAGAGTTCCCACAGCCTCTCAGGGCCCCTCTTCCAGAATCTGACAGTGCTCACGCTGAAGATAAGCTGCAGCTGGTGCCGTTGTCTTTTGTCCCCTGACTGTGCATCCCCTGCTCCATCTTGTCCAAACTCTCCTATCCAGGCTGGATGGGGCTCTGGTCTAATGGAAGGTGTAACTGCCCATGGCAGGCAGGTTGGAACTAGATGATATTGAAGGTCCTTTCCAAACCAAGCCTTTCTATGATTCTATGATTAAGTAGCTACACTTGTCAATAAGCTCCCCCTTCACTTTCCCTCCTCCTGGATACACAAACCCACTTTCCTCCAGACCCTTTTGGTGGCTCACATGAGGCTGTGCCATCCAGAAAAGGATACGAGAGTTCTGAGGGACAAATTGACTACGAATCAATGAGTACCAAACCAACGTGAGCCTTGTGTTCTTTTCTGGATGGCACAGCTGGCAGGGGTCAGGCTCCACACTGCTCCTGCAGCAGCAGGTAGGCAGCAGCATCCCAGTGTTGTTCTGCGTGCCTGAACTGGCACAAAGTTGGAGAGGGTGCTCAAAAGTGGATTTCCCCTTTGTGTGCCCAGGAAAGGGGAACACAGGCACAGCCTGTTCCTTAATGCTTGTCTCTATGGGCCAGGTAGAGAAGTGGGTCCAAGATACAAGCAACACAAACAAACTCTTTACAAGCTCTGATGCTCTGAACTCACCTGAGCACCAGCAAGACCATCATGCTCAACCTGGAATCACCCATTCCTCAGCAATTGCTGGGCATGCCTGGACACCATCCTGTGCAACTTGCTCTGGGTAAACCTGCTTTAGCAGGGTGGTTGGACTTCCCACAGACAACCATTCTGTGATTCTGGGAAATCCAGACCACAGTACTATGCTGGTGGATGGGATACAGGGAGACAGTGCTGAATGCATTTCTCTTTGAAGAGTGCTGGGTGGCTCTAGGAGGCTGTGCATCCTGAAGAGAGATGTCATGCCAAGCCAAGTTCCCCTCTGCCAAGTGTCCCCATCAATGACTAAACCACAGACAGGGTTTTGGGTGTGCCATGGAAAAGACATGACTCCTGCAAGCATGCCATGGTATCTTTGGGTATGATGACTGCTTTGGACTTGGAGAGCACTGGGTTTCAGCACAAAGCTTTAGACATGTTGTAGAGTCAAAGTCATTTGGGTTCTCTCTGTCCTATCTTTCAGGCTGACCTCTGCCAAATGACTTATTTGCAGGGCAATTTGGGAGCTCAAACAGGGTTAAATGAACACCACAAAATAGTTTTTTCTATAATATTTTTACAAAAGGCTGTGCCAGTATTTGCACTGTCACACTTGACTCACGAACACCCACTATCACTCCAGGGGCAATCACTTTGACTTCAAGAAGAAGTCCCAAAAAAGACCACCAGAAGCTGCCCTGGCCAGAAAAGCCACAGACAACAGGGACCCAAGGTGGGTCATTTTCCTAGGAATTGTCCTTCAGTCATCATTCTGCTGTTACTCCTGAAGACCTTGAGGATAGAGTCCAGAAAGCTAAGAGTTACACAGTGCCATCTGAAAGGAAAAATGACCCTTCTGGCTGTTCTCTGAGCTCTTGCCTCACTTGTTTACTGGCTTTAAAACACCTTTAGCAACAGCTGTTGATCCTTGGGTTTTAAAAGTTAAAAACACCTTCAGGTAACTCTGGAGACCTTTTTGAGCTGAGCTACGTGTGACAATGTCATAAGGATCCTGCTTGGACAGACTTGTGCCTTTTACCCCCATACGTGGTAGCAGTAGAGGAAGCAATGACCTTGTACGTGGTGATGAACACACTGCAATGGGGGTCCAGCTCCCAGGCACCATGTGATGTTCCTTCTCTGTCTTGATGAGGTGCAAGATCAGCCTTCAGGGAGAAGCAATAACTAACCACAGGTTACAGAAGACCTACACAAAATGGACTTTGGGAGGACAATGTCCTCAGAGCCATCTGCTTGTGGTGCCCCAGCCAAGACTGCCAGGCACTCTGGAAGCTACTATGGGGAAAGAAGACCAGACTGTGCGATGGAAATGCAGGTGGAAATGGGTGTCTGAACCACTTGGCTTCAAAGCCTGGCCCCTGTCCTTTGTTTGTTGAGCAATACCAATGCAACCTGTGGGAGCACAGGTAAAGATCCAGACAAACCTTTAGACAAACCTTTAGACAAACCTTTAGACAAACCTTTAGACAAAGTGCTGCTGGAAATTATTTAAATCCCCTCATTTCAAGGTCTTAATTTCTTTTCTTAAGAGCTAGACACCTCTGAAGGTTCATAGAAAGGATGTCATGGAGCCAGATCACATCTAATGACATGTAGCGTCAGCTAGGATGCAGGAATTTAGAAAACAGTTCTAAATTAAATTCCTACTTTTTATTCCCATTCCTACTCAGTGACTCACACCACACAGACATAATAGGAAATAGGGACATGGAGAGAGCAGGGTGGAAGAAAGTGTGTGAATAAAATCATCTCACTGATACATACATTTGTGGGATACATACAGATGTGCTGGTCTGTCCTATTTCCTTGAATGTGTTCCCTCTCCCCACACTTGAGAGAGACAGTTTCACTGCATGAAGTGGAATAAGGGACACTCAGAGCTTATGTTATATCCTGGTAAAAATCAGGAAAACATTTCCTAGTTGCAGTGGGCCAAGATACTTGGACTGACATTTCAGAGATTCTAAGGCCTACATCAGCATCTTTCAGCTCTTTCCAGACTGTGAATGAGGACATTTTGATGTTCAGGAACAGTATCCCAACTGCATGTGCAACCATACCAACGACCAAGGGGCCCATTATTTCTGTCTCCAAAATCCTCAGAAAGTAAGACATTCTCTACTGTGAAGGTGGTGAGACACTGGTAGAGGTTGCCCAGAGAAATTGTGGATGCCCCATCCCCGGGAAGTGTTCAAGGCCAGGTTGGACAGGACTTTGAGCAACCTGATCTAATGGAAGGTGTCCCTGCCTACAGCAGGGGGGTTGGAACTAAATGGTTATTAAGGTCTCTTCCAACCCATACCATTCTAAGATTCTATAAAACAAACCTTTCTGAAAGAAAAGAGGAGACAGGTAAAAAAGAGCCTCTGAGAATTAAGGGCATGTAAAATGAGAAGTCACAAACACCCACAGCCAAACTGCCCTGGGAGGAAAAGTGATGCCATTGGCAAACTGAAATAATGAGGTCCAAAGGGACCCAGCAACTGTATGGTTGGCATTTCCCAGGGCAGAGCTGGAAGTGAATGGTGAGGAGGGAAGACAACTTGCCTGCTCACCCTTGGGAGATGTTGATGCCGAGGAACAAGCTAAACAACCCCGTGCACCACCCCTCTAATGAGAGCCCCAACAGTCACCACAGCCACCATGTGAAGAAGCCTTATGGGTTATCCAGAAGCCAAAACAGCTATCCTGTTCCTGTATAAAGAAAAACCTTGACTTTAACAGAAAATGGGGGTGCTGCAAGAAATTCCTTGAGCCTGGAATCCATGATCATCACAGGAAGTAGAGACTGGAAGTACCACAGCACACAGAGCAGATGCAAAAGTGTGGGGTGGAAGGAACTCTCTCAGGTCTGTGGCAGTAGGAGGCTGTGGGTGAAGCAGGTGGTGCTGTCTGCACACATTGGCTGCCTTTTGCAGCAAACTCTAGGAAAAGGTGCTTGTGACTTGCTGGCCTCTTGCCCTTCGATGATGCACACCTGCACCAGAGTCTGAAGTCCCCCTGCCTTGGCTTTAATAGGGCTGACATCTTCGGTAGCTGAGAACATGGTGGAGATGAGCACAGACCTTCCAAGGATGTGGCACTGAGCATCTCTTTCCTCCCATACCTCTCCGTTTACTCCCCAGGTCTGCAGCTCCTCACTCTGGTGCAACTCCTTGGTGGCTTTCTGGCCCACAATACATTCCCATTGGATCCCATACTTGAAAGAACACTTACCTTCTGCCACAGAGACTCTCGGGATGCCAGGGAGGAGCAGGCAGCCACAAACCAGCAGTTTCCAACCTGGCCCTGGTGTAAGTCATGGGAGCTGATCCCGTCCACAAAGAGACGTGGATCATTGCAGATTTCCTGTAGGACAGAAATAAAACAGAAGCACTAGGTAAGTGAGCAGACAGAAAAATCAGGAGCAGGGTTTCTTGTCAAAGCAAAAGCACTCCCTCTCTTCCTCGGACTCCAGGTAAGGCTGACCTGCAGCTTTCTGCTGGCTTTATTCATCATGCTGGTGGCAGAAGGACACTGTCCTGCCTTCTGCTCTCACTAGGACATGGGCAGCATCACTGCCCAAGGGACACCAGACCTACTTCCTATTCTGTATCAGCATCAGCACAGCTTTAATTATCCCTGGTGATAACAGGACACTTTCACACCATTTCAGCCCTATGCCCCATCCCTTCTTCTAAGTCGCCTCTTTCAGATCTCTCTACTCTGTGACTGCCTTACAAGCTGCTTCCTCTCTTATTTTGCTGTGGAGAGCATGAGAGTATGACCCAAAAACACTGCCTCCAATATTGAAACCTGTGGATCCATCCAAAAATAAAACCCTGCAGGAACAGGGCAGAGACAGGCATTTAATGATGAATCGCAGTGCCTAAATCAGACAGTTCCCCTAGGAAAGCTCAAATCAGATTGAGGTCTCAGCCATGGCTGCAAAAAGACAAGTGTCCTTACCCAGGAGGTCTGTCCTTCCAGATCCTAGCACAGCAGATGAAAAAAAATTTCTGCTAAAAGCTTTGCAGCTGGGCCAAGAGGATAAAATGCCCATTATGCCACCAAAACCAGGATGGTGGATTATGCATTAGCACCATGAATGCAAAAACTTGGGTAGGAGGCAGCTAGGAGGTGAGCTCATGCCTACAAGCACTCAGGCACCAAGCACATCAGCTTTCCTCTGCCCTCCCTGCTTCCCACTGCCTCTTAGAGCCTGGCCAAGAAAGCACTTAAATAACAGAGGGTGTTAAGCAAGCTTCAGGTGACACACTACTCTTTTTTAAAAATATATTTTCTCCTGATCAATCCCGCTTGGGAGGTCATGTCCAGCTGAAGGCTGAGAGCAGATGGTACAGACAAAGAGCTGAAAGAATCTTTTCCCCTCTGTTACTATGTTTAATTTAATCTCCCAGTTTTTCAGGCTGGTTGCACCCAATAAAGTATGTTTCCCCACAGACTTTGTATGTGAAGACTTTTATTGCCTCTGCCCACAGAATCATAGAATGGTTTGGGTTGGAAGGAACCTTAAAGATCATCTAGTTCCAGTCCCTCCACTGTAGGCAGAGACACTTCCCACTAGATCAGGTTGCCCAGGGCACCATCACAGGGAGGAAAAGGAATCGTAAGTACCTCTGGCTATTCTCACCTACCCTAGCCAGCACTGAACACCTCAAAAATAAGCCAAGCTCCATTCAGAAACAAACTGAGCAGGATCAAACCTGATTAGACCAAGGGAGAGGTCTAATCCCCTAAAGTTGGCATTGCAGGAGGTTGGGATAAGCGCTAGGGGGAGGCAAACTGCCACCATCAAAGGCAGGAGCCACCTGAGCTTCTCAGCATCACTGAGTGCAGACAGGGGTGGGAGAGGAGCAGTGGGGTTTAGCTCCTGTTTCATACCACCGGGGAAGCATCCAGCAGCTGGGAATGTGTCTGTCCTGCCTGTTGGTGATGGGGATGTCTGCAAGGTCAGCTCTTTGTGGTCCTGCTCTGGGCACCTGCAGAGGCACCATGTTTGCCTCATTTGAGGAATACACCTGCCCCTTCTGCCTCTGGGTGAATCTGCAGATTACAATAAAGGAGTCGCTTGATATTCCACAGAGAGGCAAGAACATGAAAGCATGAGAAACATTGAACAGTTTGGGTTGGAAGGGACCTTTAAAAGGCCATCTACTCCAACTGCCTGCAATGAGTGGGAACATCTTCAACTGGATCAGGTTGCTCAGAGCCCTGTCCAACATGACCTTGAATGTTTCTTTGGGATGGGCCATCGACCACCTCTCTGGGCAATCAGTGTCAGTGTTTCGCTACTCGCACTGTGAAAACCTTTCTCTATATCTAGTCTAAATCAACCTTCCTTCAGTTTAAAACCCTTACTCCTTGTCCTGTCGCAACAGACCCTGATAAAAAATTTGTCCTCATCTTTCTTATAAGTCCCCTTCAAGTGCTGAAAGGCTGCAGTAAGGTCTACCCTGAAAGGCAGAGAGGGGCTGCCCCAATTCCCTGCAAAAGGACCACATAGCACACTCAAGACCTAGGACCGAGCTTAGTCCCAGTGGACTCCCAGCGATCCTAAGCACAGAATCACCAAATCAATGCAGTTATAAGGAACTTCTGGATATCATCCAGTCCACCTCCCTCTATTCAAAGCAGGGTTGCCCAGGACAGCAGGTTGTACAGCAGGTTGCCCAGGACCGTGTTCAGTCAGGCTTTGAATATCTCCAGGAATGGAGACTTCTCAACTTCTCTTCTCTAGAGTAAAGATTCATAGAACCATTAAGCTTGGGAAATAACTCTAAGATCATGGAATCCAGCCATTAACCCAGCACTGCCAAGTCTACCACTAAACCATGTCTCTGAGCACCACATCTATATTTTTTTTGAACACTTCCAGGTATGTGATTCCACAGCTTCCATAAGCAGCCTATTCCAATGCTTGACCATCCTTTCAGTGAAGAAACTTTTCTTAATATCCAATCTTTGCACAGGGGAAGGCAGCATTGCCTCCTCGTTCTAAGGCTGCAGAGCTGATTCCATCACGTTAAGTCTCATCTGTAGGTCAGTCTCCCCAGCAAAACCTCCTCAGAAGGTTTGCCATATTCCTTAGCCTGGAGCTTCCCAATACTAAATAACTTGGATTCTTCAGACCCCACTGAAGCTGCTAGGCTTCCACTCACACATTTTGGCCCTGGTCTAGACTGAGTGGCCCTCAATCCGCAGAGATGACATTCCCTGTGTGCTCTGCCTGTACTGAGGTGGGAGCAAAAGACCAAGGCACTGCTTCAGCAAGGCTGCAATTCTCCCTGGATTGCATGGAGCACAGTGGGGTGCTGGTGTGTGATGCAAAGCCCGCTCAGAGTCATGGAGCACCATGCCCACATACAGAGGTGGGTGATGAAGATGAGACGAGTGAGAATTAGGTCAAAAAGCAAGAAAAGCTTTGGAACATTTAGTGTTTCTTTTCCTGTGAAAAAAGCTGGAAGTGATAAAGAGCTTGTTCTGCAGCCTGATGGAATTGCAGGGCCTGGGGTTTGTACGTGCAAAGGAAGGAGAGAAGCAGAGATGCTCTGATCACAGAAGGTCATGATCATCGCTTCCTCCCCTCCCTTTCATGCAACAGACAGAAACCAGGTGAGCAATAACATTTACCCAGGCAGGCACTTCTCCAAAAAGCAAACACCACGTCACCCTCCCACCGCCATGATCCTGAGAGAAGAGGGCAGCACACCAACGTGCACACCCACACACACCCTGGGGGCCTTTTGGGTTCAGGCATCAGCCATCACAGACCCAGCTCAAAGTGCCTTGAGGCTTCACCAAACAGGGAGTCCGTCCCGTTCCTTCATCTCATTACAGCCAGATTCTGTGTCCTGGCTGCTCCCAGTCTGGACACAGATGGAGAACAGCAAGGAATAGTGCAGGGAAAGCCAAAAAGCTATGGCTGCAGGGAGGCTATGACTTTGAAGTGTTGCTCTTAACTCTACCTTGGCCAAGAGAGTCATTCATGTCTCTTTACCCGCCAGGAGAACCTGTCTTAGAGAATCCCAAGAATAATAGAATCATTTAGGTTGAAAAAGACCTCTAAGATCATCAACCATTAACCCAGCACTTCCATGTTCACCACTAGACCATGTCCCCAAGCTCCAGGCAGCAAAATACAACTTAGAGAAAGCCTGTGTAGATGGTTCTGTGGAAACATACAGCCTGATAACACAGGGAGGGCCAAAATAGTGATTCAAAGTTCTGATGATTCATATCCTTCCTTCTGCAAGGGATGTGGGACAGAGGCGGAAATCAGGGCTGAGAGAGGACTTTAAGGTCCTTTTTGATGAAAGGCTGATTGCAGAGGTCTGGCTTATGGGAGCTCAGATCAGGCCAGTCTGTTCCCTCCAGTTTCAGGTTATTGAAGTCCATTAAGGGAAGACCCAATCAGTGCAATTATCTTGCACTTGCTGGTGCAATTTTGCTTCCCACCAAAAAGCATGTGGGATTTCCCTTTGCTCTCCCCGATGCACACAATTTTCTTGCAAATGTGTTTAAACCAGAAAATATCTTCCTTGTCTTCTTCAGCTAGACCAATTCCACACAGGGTAGTAAGGAGAAAATCACCCTCTAATTGGCATTACAATTGGTGACTGTCTTTTTATAAATGTTTCCCAGTTCAGATTTCTGAGATTTAGATTCATTGGGGATCTGGATCGCGTCAAGCCAGCTGTGGGGAAGAGAAAGAACTATGAAGGATGAATAACCATGGGAGATACAACATCTGCTGCATGCCAGGACCATTTTTTGCTAACAAGATTTTGCAAGGAGCAGACTAGTCTAATTGCATTGCAGAGCCTGGCTGTTTCAGAACAATGCCTTCACTCAGACTTGTAAAATCAGCAAAATAATCTATTAGCATTGCTGCGCTTCCTCCCTTCCAGGCAACAGGGAACTGAGAGGATCCTGTCTTAAATGTCACTCACACAGACAAGACAGCAAGAGGCACCCAAGCATGGCGGGTAACAGTGACACAGCTGGCACAAAGGTCCCCATGCTGTCCTGCTGCAGCTACCTGAACTGGGATGTGATTTTGCAAAAAGAGGAATTAAAAAAATTTGCACCAGCGTGACAGAGGGAAGGGAAACAGGGTGAGTTTCAAATACTAGGGGTCTGTGTTTTCAGAGGGATTATTATAGAATCACAGAGTCATGGAAGGGCTTGGGTTGAAAGGGACCTTAGAGATCACCTAGTTCTAACCTCCTCTGCCATGGGCAGGGAACCTTCTACTAGACCAGATTGCTCAGAGCCCCATCCCACCTGGCCTTGAACACTTCCAGGGGTGCAGCAGCCACAACATTTCTGGGCAACCTGTTACAGTGTTTCACCACCCTCACTGTAAAAAATTGTGTCTTTATCATGAATCCATCAACCATTATCGCTTGTCCTATTGCTGCAGACTCTACTAAAAATCATATCTTTGGTAGCTCAACTTCACACACATCAAAGGATAGGTTTGGTTGGGAATATCTACACCCTACAGAACTGTTTGTGGGGGTTTGTATTGTCTCAGTCAGGCATCCCTAATGCTAATCCACCCACAGTATCTCAGCGTATACACATTTGTATTGTTATCAGCTTCCACACCATGCACAGGGAGACACTCCACCCACAGCAAACATGACTTGCTTGTAAAGGAAGCATCGAAAAACCGCACTCCTGCAAACTCCTTGATTCAGCTTGTGTACCACAGCACCATGCCACGCCATTTGTTTTGGCACCACGAAGAGCAGGAATGGTGGCAAACAAGATCTAAAGGTCAATCTGCAGGACGTTGACAGGTCCCTCTGAAGTTTTGTCTTCCGTGTATCCAAAGTACAAAGATTACCAGAGGTTTCAGATAAAGCAATGAGAGGTGGAAAGACACAAGGTGCTGTGAGAGTACTGCACTTCCCCATGAGCAGATGGAGAGGGATGGGAAGGAGACTGACACGAGTGCAGAGACCCCAGACTCATCATTCCTGTTCCTCCCACACACGATCTCCAGCGATGCACTCACCATTGCTCAGCCAGGACTTCTTCAGTCCCTGACCAGCCAAGACTGACAGAGAGGCTAACAGAGCCTGGCTTTTAGCACCACTACACATCCGGATACAGCTCTCCCCAGACCATCTCTCCCACAGTAAGTAGTTTTTAAGTGTTGAATTGCAGAGCCCTAAGAAAAAAAATACTACCTGAATCCCAAAAGCCCTGAGATCTGCAGATCTCAGTGCCAAAGCAGGAAAAGTCTTCACATGCCTCACTGACAAACTGGAGTGTGGAATGCTCAGAGCAGTGAGATAATGTGCCAAAGGTTACCCCATCCAGAAGCAGAAGTAGTTCCTCTTGGTCTCAAGTCCCATTGTAGCCTGGTCACCACATGAGCCATCCTTCCTTTATGGAAATGATGCCATCTGGCTCCTTTTTGATGCTGAATCCCCTGAACAAGCCTGACCCTTACGAGTGCACACAACTACAGACTTGAGAAGTGGAGAGGACATTGAGCAAATGCACCTCTCACAGATGGCTCCAAGTGGATCTCCTTCCCTTAATGCTGTGTAGGCATGGGCTCTAGTGAGCTACACCAGAGAGGCTCTCATGGCTGCTTTAATTTTAACACCCTGTGACAGATATACCTCTCTGATTCACCACAGTGCTGCTGGCCACCTTCTCCCAAGACCCCCCCACTCTCCATCATATCCCAGTCTTGAGCTCTCCTACAGATCTCCTTTGAACAGCCTCTCTTGGGACAGTGCTAAGGACTTACAGGGGGAAGAACAACCCTGGTTTGGCAGCATTATGGGCTAAAAATACACCCACGCTCCAAAGCCCGTCCTCTTGCTGTGGCCCACTGTGCTCTCAGTTGCTGCTAAGCTTCTAGTTGTGGGGTTTAACATCAACCAGAGGAACTGCTTTGGCTTGAAACTATATGCATGGGGCCCCAGATTTGGAGGTTCAGTCATGTTGGTACAAGTGAGCAACCATGGACCACAGGCCTGAGCCATGAGGATGTTCCCCATGTTGTACCACTGTCGAGCCATCAGTCCCCACCCTGAATGACGTGCTGGTGGGTACCTGCTGGTGGAAAGGGAGGAACCTATTCAAGTAAGACCTGCTTTGAGAAACCCCAGTATTTTAGAGGGAATGGTCCAAACCCAGCCGTTCACCACAGAGCTAATGTGAAATCCTGGAGCAAACTGATGTGGCCACGAGCTCAGCTGTACCACATCTGCCTCCAAGCACTACAGTAGCAGCTGAATGCTGCCCTGCCTGAATCCCAAATCCTGTGTCTCACTGAAAGACAATCTTCTAAAACAGGATTTAGGAATCTAAATTGTGCAGGGGTTTTTTGTTGGTTTTGTTTGTTTGCTTTTAATTATCCTAAGAGTCAAGTTACTGATGGGAAAAGAAAGAAAATGAAGCTGCAAAGGAAAACTACCTCCACACTCCACTGTGCCACTCAGATCTAAACCTCCTAACTACCTTTCCATGAGGACACCTCCCACACCCCTTTGAGCCACAGTGTCCCAGGATGAGGAGCTACCCTTTGGTTTGTGATTGTGTCCCATTCAGAGCACACCAGCACCTCCCTCTAAGAACAGAACTTGACCCCACCACAATCTAAATTAATCCCTGACTATGCAACGATGATGAAGAATGAGGTTATCATGAGTTTAAGCCATTTAAAGAAGTGCCTTCCAGCCCACGCCTATTCTGGTTATTCATACACTGGGTGTAGCCCTACAAACAGAGAAACCTCTTTATGAGAAAACCACCATCTAGAAATGTGGACTCACGATCTGTTAACTGGGAGAAGGGACATTAATTCCTATGTAACTCTGTCAGTGGCATTTGCATCAGATCACAGTCAATATTTAACCATCCATGATCACTCTCCATTTAGGTGGTTTGTTCACCCTTTTCCTTGTTGGAGGGGAGTTGGGAGGAATGAATCACCGAACAGTGTTTTTTTCCCAAAGACCCAGAAATATTAAAGATGTGAGATGCCATGTTTTATCTCTCCATGAACACACAGGCTACACCCCCCGAGCTGCAGTTTCTTGCCTTGTTGGTCAACACAGCTCCTGCTGGCCCCAGCTATTTGGGCCCTTCACTAGGAGACAGACATTGAGTTGCTGGAGTGTGCTCAGAGAAAGGCAGCAGAGCTAGCGAAGAGTGTGGAGCACAGGCCGAATGAGGAGCAGCTGAGGGAGATCAGGGTGTTTACCTGGAGAAAAGCAGGCTCAGGGGGGATCTTACCATTCTCTACAACTACCTGCAAGGAGGTTGTAGCCAGGTGGTGGCTGGTCTCTTCTCCCAAGTAACAAGCAATAGGAAAAGAGGAAATCGCCTCAGGATGCATTAGGGGAGATGTAGATTGACTATGACGAAAATTTTTTCCCCCAGAGGGTGCCCAGGGAAGTGGTGGAGTCCCCACTCCTGGAAGAATTCAGAAGACATGTAGATGGGGCAATTGGAGACATAGTTTAGTGGTGGACCTGGCAGTGTTAGGTTAATGGTTGGACTTGACGATCTTAGAGGACTTTTCCAACCTAAATGATTCTATGATTCTGTCACCCAAATGGGACAGATACTTCAGCTCACCCCTGCTGACCTGATTTCCTTTTGTGAAAATCTGAGCAAGCCACCACCAGCCTCAAGGAGTCGTGCTGGCTTCTCCCTGCCCCCCAGAGCCTGGTAACAGTGGCTGAATCACCAGTCTCCTGTTGGGCACCTGAGAATCCAGGGCCAAAAAGAGGGTGAAGCCAGAGCGCTTGGCAAACTCCTGTGAGAGCACCACCCTGGGGTGCTTGTTTTGCCTGTATTTTCTATGCCAAAGGACAGTCTAGAAGGAACACGTCGGTGAGTTTTCATAGAACATAAACATCCAGATGAGGATGTGAAGGGGTCAACAGATCACACGGCTTGGCACTGTGCTGTGCAGGTGTGGTCCTGGCGGGCTCAGCTACCAAGTGCCTGTGCTGGGTGCCAGGGCAATGCCAACATCTCAAAGTTCTGTCCTTTCTCAAGGATGCTTTGCATTTCCCTCCACTTCTCCAAGTGCCCTAGTTCAAGACTGTCTTGTCCATAGGAGCGCTCGGGGCAGAGCAGGGAGCTGAGCGCTGGGTCCCTACAACCGCACGTGGCAGTGGGACAGGATGCACGCTGGGGACAGACGGCCATGAGCACGGGTGATACAGTCAAGCAGGGCAGCACCATCCCAAGGAATTAATTCCCCCATGACACAATGTTTGAGCACACACAGGTCTAAATGATTGGATTGGGTTAAGTACCTTCACTTAGGACAGAAATCCCACCTTACCGTGTTTCTCTGCTCGGCCTATTTCAGTCTGCCTCATAAACAGGTTTGTAATCTTTGCAGGGCTTTTGGGGCAGTATTTGCACAACCTTTGTGTTAAATTGTATATGTCAGAGGAGAAACAGTGCCATTCTACTCACTGCCAAATTGTGTTGGGGGATTTATTTTAAAAAGGGACGACTTGGACAATTTTAATTGTTCTGTACAAATAATTCAGATGGTGTCAAGTTGTTTGGCAGCAAGAGAAGGACAAGCCCTTGCCCTGGGGTGTTTGCAAAGACAGACGCTCACTGCATTTATTCATCCACAGTCAACCCATTGGTACTCCTAGACTGGACAGGAGTCCAGGCTGTGCTGAGCAAGGCAAGAAGGAAAGGTGATGGAGAGAGGGGTGGCACCTGTTTCTCCACAGGTGTAGGTATCCCTCTGTCCCAACCACATGTGCATTTCAGGGTTACTATAGAGAATAATAGAATCACAGAAAAAATTTGAGTTGGAAAGGACTTTGAAAGATCATCTAGTACAACCACCTTGAAATGAGCAGGGACATCTTCAACTAGATGCATTTAAAGAGATTGGAAGTACAGAAGCAAGAGAGTATGCACAAAATTTTCAAGGGATGTATGTTGAAGCTAAGCAATTTAATCCCTCCCAAAAAAAATTGCAAATCCTAAGGTAGGGACTGGTCTTTAGAGCAAGTGATCCAGAGCCACAGTGAATTTTCCTCTCCTGGAAAAAGAAAACTGGATCATGCTTAGAGGAAGCAAATCAAGTTTAATTCAATGGGGAGTTAATTCAAGGAAGTGCTGAGAACTCTTGTTACGCAGAAATCAGACAATGCATGGAGAAGTGTTCCTTCTGGCTTCAGATTTGACAGACCAAGGAAATGGCTCCGGTTTTGCTCCACAGGCAGGGTCAGTCCGGCTGTCGTTCTCCCTCCAACACTTCCTTCTTTTTGTTTTTTTCTTTAATCCCTTCTTGCAGCAGCTGGACTCACCCCTCAGCTTTACTGCACTTCATATTTTATTTTCCTTCTGCAAGAGGCAGCACCATGCCTGATGGAGTCTTTGCAAGGGCGTGGGTGAAAGACACTTCCTCCAGCAGGACTGAGCTTGCCCTGAACACAGGCAAATCGCCCCAAAATCCCATCCTCTCTGAGACCTCAAAAATTAGAGCTCACAGGTGGTGCAGAAACTCCCAGCTCATATCAAGATTAAAAGCCTTGGCTGATCCAGGGTGTCAGTCCAGTTCTAGGGCCACTAACATAAGAAGGACATGGACTTGATGGAGCAAGTCCAGACCACAAAGATGATCAGAGGGCTGGAGCACCACTGCTATGGAGACAGACTGAGAGAGCTGGGGTTTTTCAGCCTGGAGAAGAGAAGGCTCTGTGGAGATCTTAGAGCTCCTTCCAGTGCCTAAAAATCCAAGAGAGATCAAGACAGACATTTGACAAGGGTGGGGAGTGACAGGACAAGGGGGAATGGCTTTAAACTGAAAGAGATCAGGTTTAGGTTAGATACTAGAAAGAAGCTCTTTCCTGCAAGGATGATTAAATTATCCTGCACCATGATTAAATTATTTTAAGGATCCAGATGTCTGAGATAGTCTCTGCTGTGGGAAACCTGGGGTGGAGCAGTAAGGAAACCTGGTCTGACTGTGTGAATGTGGTGAACGTAGGGAGTCAAGCGGGGCACCCGTTGGCTCACTGGAGCCACCTGCTAAGAAGAGATTTCAGTCCCAGCTCAGGTGTTTCAAGTGTGACTGACTGAGTGGCTCCTGGATAGTCAGACAGAAAAGTTTCCTTAACATTGAGCAACCAGGTCTAGTGGAAGGTGTCTCTGCCCATGGCAGGGAGGTTGGACCGAGGGGTTCTTGAAAGCAAACCATTCTGTGATTCTATGATAACTAGCTCTGCACCTGCTCTGCTGGTAGAATGTGACCCTCCAGCACCCCAGAACCCATTCTGGGAGGATTTGCACCATTCCCTCCCAAGGAGCTTAGAAGGCAGTGGATGGATGCTACAGACTCCTTTCTGTAAAACCCTTTGCTATTGTTCTGCTCTTCCCCATTACCAGTACAGTAATTTCTTGACAATGACATGCAGTTGCACTTAGAAGCACACAATGAATCTAATCCACGTTAGATTCTGTTTACTGTTGCTTTTGCTTCTGATGCTGAGGACAGAGCAGACTGGCTGGCAATTTCTTATCAAAGGCTGCACTGAGCCACACTCAATGCTGGGAAGCTTATCAACCCCTGTTCTCCTGGGACTAAGGGGAGAGAGCTTTCGCCTGGCACCATGGGGCCGTAGCCCTGGGAGGATCTGGCAAGACCTGCTGGAATGCAGCCAGGGGTCAGCATCACATTTAATGAGAGTAGAGACCCTTTAAAATAAGAAAAACAATAACAATAAATCTCTTGTTCATTGAGGGATGGAGGGGGTCTATGAATGGCTTAAAAATGTAAAAACAAGGTCAATTCCAAGATTGCATTAAATGATGACCAAATCCCTTCCTGGCAAAGAGCAACAGACTGGCAATCCACTCCAGTTTTACTGAAAACAGCAGATCAATTAACAGGCGAGAGGCTCATAAATTCTTAAGCTGAGAAACGCAAAAGTCTGGAAGGATTTCAACTCCTGTGATAGACTGCAGACACATGAAAGACTGGTCAGAAGAGACGATCTCTCAGTCAATCCAGCAGCACAGAGGAGCCCCAGCATCAGTGCTAACCCCAAGCATAGTTTGGGCAGCACCAAAACTGAGATAGGCCAAGGCACTGCAAAAAACTGAGCAAAGACATCCCTGGAGTGCAGAGGTTAGTATTTTAGTCTTTCTGCTGGAAAACCTCCAAATGGGACATCAGAAGGTTTTTGCCCCCAGTGATCATTGCCACTTTAATTGCCTCCATGGTGAGCTTCAAGTGAGCTCTCAGAGCAAAGAACTGCAAGAACTTATCCTCTGTCTTCCCCATTATCTTCACTCTTGTGTTTTTGCCAGCTTTCCAGCCTGTACTATCCTCTGGGGAAAAGACCTTTTAATGCAGAAACTTGCGGGCAGCGAAGTGCTGGTCCTGCTTTTAGTGAATTAGTTCATTGACTCCTTTCCCCTTCCAGGAAACCCCCATGGGAATTGATTGTATAATCCTCATTCAGCAAGCAAAAAAGAGCTAAGTGCTTAATAATGTAAAGAAAAGTAGAGCTAAGAGATACTCTCCCTTCCTGCAGCACCTCCTCCAAACACAACAGCATCTAATTCAGGAGACAATGGACATAATGCATCCTGCATGATAGGACAAGGGGGAATGGCTTTAAGCTGAACAAGGGTAGATTTAGATTGGATATTAGGAAGGAATTTGTTATTGTGAGGGTGGTAAGGCACTGGAACAGGATGCACTGAGAAGCTGTGGCTGCCCCATCCCTGGAAGTGTTCAAGGTCAGATTAGATGGGGCTCTGAGCGACCTGGTCTAGTGGAAGATGTCCCACGGCAGTGTGGGTTGGGACTAGAGGATATTTAAGATTCCTTCCAACCCAAACCATTTTATGATTCTATGAATGAACAAAGCCCCTATACACAAGTCAGGATAGATATATGCCAGGACAGCAGGGAAGTGGCTATTAAAAAATCCTATTTCCTTGGTTTCTAAAACAAGATTCCTTGTCTATCTGGGAAAAAAAACACAGGGCTGTCACTGAGAACATCTCTCCCCAGGGCCACAGTAGGGCTGAAAATGCCATGGCCCTACTGCCCTAAGTCCTCCTGCTTCCCACAACTGTCCCCAAAATACCTGGCCTGTCTGCCTCCCCCAAAACTATGCTGACTCTCAGGCTTTCCCCTCCAAATGACATTGCCTTCATCCAGATAAAATAATATTACCATTTAGCAAGAATGTACCTTTATGCTCTATAATCAGTGACAACCTCCCTTGACAATTAATTCCTGCAGAGATAATTTGGTGCTTGCAAGCAAATACTGGGGAGAGATAAAAATACTGAGAAACAGGTATGGAGGGCAAAACTCTTCGCCTGAAGAAGGGAGAGTGTAGACTTCATCCAAGGGTTTCTCTGCCGGTTTCAATCAGCCGGGCTTGAACTCACAGTGTAGATATTCAGCCCAGGTTCAACCATCACTGCACTTCACCTTGAGCCACCCAGTCACTGTGACAACAGCCTGCCCAGAAACCCTTGTGCCTTGTCACAGCTTCTCTTTACAGCACCTTTGGAACGGCTTGGTGCTGAGTTCCCACCTGGCCCCCTACAAGCATCTTTGGGATCTCATTTCCCAACCACTCAGCGTCTTAGGGATGACCATAAGGTGCTTCTGCAAGGTTCTGCAGCACACTGCTGTGGACAGGAATACACTCAGCACACAGCAGCTCACCTGCCTCCCAGAACATGGAGGAAAAAAATTTCTCCAGACTCAACCTTGCTCCCTGGGAAGAGCTGAAGGATGACAGCATGCAGCTCCTGTGGTTCAACATCACACCTGTGCATGGGGTAAGCCTCCCACCAGGCTTCAGCTGGTTCCCACAGGTGTACAGTGATGCCCAAATTTGTCCTGGCTGGTGACCAGTCCCAGCAGCAGGTTATAGCTTGGTGGGCTGAACCTGAACCAAGTGGTTCCCCTTGATGAGGAGAGAAAACAAGCCTGCATTAAGGCCCAGGGGTACTAAAGACTCTAATTGCTTGCACCAATCCCATGGCAACTCTGGAAGCATCCTGCACCCAAGGAGATAGTTTGGGACAGTGATGATTAGAAGAGATTAACTCTTTATCCACAGGGTAGTTGAGTCTCTTCCACTTTAGACCATCACTGTTTTTCCCACAGGGGATCAGCAGACAGAGCGGGTGCTCCAGATCTCCCTTATTTCTGCCACCCATCGTGCATCTCATCCAAACCCATCTCCTGGTATCCATGCCACCTTTCCTTATTTATCCACCTTCCAAACACCCAGACCAGCTGACCCAATGTACAGACCAAACCTCCTGCTCCCATGTGGTACTGCCAGCATTCTGGTCCCAAATAGGGTGGGCAAAACCTTGAGCTTGAGGATCAGGTTGAGATTTCCACTGGTAGTGGTACTACTTGCCTGAATACAGATCTCCCTCTCCTTCACATAGCAGCAGGCAGAGCACGAGGGAAAGGAGTTTCAAGTAAGGTGTTGGGATTTGGGCTTAGTCCAAAAAGCTCTGTTTCATTTCTAATGCAATAGCTGAGTGCTGCTGCCAAAAGGAGCTGCTGATGCCGACTTAGTGAGCTCCAAAATCTGTTTTGGCTCAGCAACCAGCAGCCACTCTGGTTTTTAAGTGGATTCACTAAAACGAGGCTCTTCAGGACCCCCTTCCCAGCTCAAGTTGATGCTGTGGCTTCCCTCCCTCCAAAAAACCCCAGTAATTAGCTTTCTGGCTTCACTGTGTCGCATCACGAAGACGTCCAGCAAACAACCGCCAAAGCCAAAACCTGATTAGAGGGCTCAAACAGCTGCTCCCTCCGCAAAGATCTGGCATCCAGAGCAGGGCTGGAGGCCAGAGAAAGCAGGGAGGGAGGGAGGGAGGGAGGGAGGACACTCCGCTGGAAAGAATAAGGCTGAGCCCATTCCAGGAAAGGCTGCAGTGCCGGATGCAGGAGGAAGTTGAAGCAAAACAGCCTGACCACAGAAGGGATCAGAGCTGTTCCTCAGCCTCTCCTTTTCCCCTCTGCCCGGGAAAACCTCAAGCAAAAGGAAGAGCACTGAAGAGATAGGGGGTTTTTTGCTTACTGTTTTTGTTTTTGTTTTTTTTTTTTTTTTCCAAAGCAGCCTCAGGCTTTGGGAGTGCAAGGAGGAGCAGAAAGGATGAAGGAAGGATGGTTGGGAAGGAAGGGATGCACACACAAGGGATGGACTGTTTAGATCCGTACTAGCGCCATGTAAGTAAGTATATGGAAATGAGATCCTGCCTCTGCCAAAGCACATTTGCAGCACCCCAGTGAGTTCACTACAATTACTTTTCACATGGAAGCCTGAAAAATCATAGAAAGGTTTGGGTTGGAAAGGACCTTAAAGATCATCTATTTCCAATGCCCCTGCTCCTGGCAGGGACATCTTCCACTAGACCAGGTTGCTCAAAGCCCCATCCAGCCTGGCTTTGAACACTTCCAGGGATGGGGCAGCCACAACTTCTCTGGGAAAAACTTATCTCCTATGTGTCACTTCTTTCCATAGATCAAAAGTGACAACTTTTCCAAGAAACAAGTGGTTGTTTTTAATAGCTGACAGCTTTTATTTCCACTCTCCACCCACTCTGTTCTCACAGCAAAGCTAGAGACATGATGAGCTCTTATGTTTTAGCAGACAGTTTGAGCTGAAACTCTCCAAAACAACCCATGGCCATGGCCTTAAGAGATAGAAGTGTGTACACACCAACCACTCCCTGCAGTCTCCCTGGGACTGGGGACTCCATTTCTGGGTCAGGAAATCCCCGAAACAGTGTGTGCCAAATGCAGGGAGTATCACTGTTTTTTTCTGAACAAGAATTTATCGTGATTGCCTAAGGGAAGATTTGCTGGTTGTAATAGAAAGCAGATACTGTAGGGATTTAGTGCAGTTTAGTAACTGCACTGTGCCCTTAGCACACAAGCAGAACAGTTGATTTGAACTTCACAGACATTTTGGATCCTACTGAATTCTGCATTAAATTGGAAAAGCTGATGGTGCTTCCCAGCTTTCTTTCAGACAGAAAATTGGTGAGATATCAAGATTCCTGATACCTAGAGGTACTACCTTTGCTTTCCTGCAGAGGATGCTGGGACTTTTTTCTGGGCTCTCTCCCTTAAAGAGCCAGTATGAATTCGGGTACAATTGGGTCCAGCAACTAATAATGTCACTTTGCATTGTCTGGCTGGCAGAAAGCAGTTCTCCTGTGAAATTCTGTTACTTTTTCTGGAATAAAAAACTGGAAGAACTTGGAGAAGTGCTTTTGAGAAAGAGGCTTCTGGGAAACTTCAGCATAAACAGAGCAGGTGTGAGCTCAAATTCTTTTTTTTTAATGGTGATTTTTGTGGTCAAGGCAGCTGGGCAGGTCTGATCAAACAATCCTACCAGGCAGCGGCATCAGTGAGTCTGCAGCTGCTCAGCATGTATGCCTTCTGGTGCCAAAACTGCTGGCAAAGTTCCCTTTGTCTGGTGCAGAGGCAGCAAACAGGGATCATCTCCATGTCTAGTTATGCACACAGGACCTTGCTGGCATGTAGGACCCACTTCCAGTCTCCATTCCCACTGTTAGCCCATGCCAGAAAGAGCCCCTGCTCAACCATCCTCTGCTGATTGCTTTAACTTTAAGGGTCCCTTCCTACCCAAACTGTTCTATGATCCTATGAAACTGCAGAGCTGGGTGGTTGCAAAAGGTTTGAATTCACTCCATGCTTCAGCAGGGATGGGTTTGGACTAGGTGAGCACGACACCTTACAGGTGAAGACCATGAGGTCCAGAAAGCTTTCTTGGAAAGACCTCATGCTCTACAGACAGAAAGCTTTCTTGGACAGACCTCATGCCTTAAGGAGCAAGGCAGCAAAGGATGATACCTGACTGAAGACCAAGGGCTACAAGTGAGATGAAAGCCAGAAAAGCTGATAGAGAAAAGCTCTGAGATGTTCAGCAGAAGACAAACAAAGTTTGACCCTCTACAACTGGATCCAACCATCTGTCGTTAGACATAGGAGTGAATTAATGTATGTGTCCCTGAATGCAAACCAGCAAAGGGGTCACAAATACATCCCTATCTTTTAGTCCCAGAGAAAGTTATTTAGAAATTCTCAGGCATCACCAGTCTGCTGTGTAAATGGGATGTGCAAGGCGTGTTCATGTCCCTCACAGTGAGACCAAACCATGGTGGGCCCTGACTTCAGAAGGAGACTGTGCACAGAGCATCTTTCTCCTTCAGCAAACAAGGGGAATAAACTAAAACACACACAGGGCTTTGCACAAACCCCATGACCAGGCAGAGCTGGTGTGGAAAGGCCAAAAGCAGAGCAGAGGGAAGTGAGATCTCCTTCCACAAGGAGCCCAGTGGGATGCTGGGGGGCTCAGCCCCTCTGGCCACACAGAAAGAGTCAATTCAGCTCCATCCCTCCCTTCACACAAAGCCTTTCTGTCCACAGCCCCTCAAGACTGCCCTGGCCCAGACAGACACAGCTCTGTCTTGCTGAAGGCCAGCTGATATTCCAGGCTGTCAGCGGGGGCGCAGACGATGACGGCAGCTCAGGCAACCCTACAATGCTGAAATGCCACCAAGCTGTGTGCGGAACAGCACGGGCTGGGCAGAGAGGGCTGCTTCTCCCCACAGGCAAGGAAAGAAACCCAGATGTGTTAGATGCTGGGCTGCTGCCACTCCCCAACCAGTTACTGTTGCTCACTTGTACTTCATGGCAGTCAAAACACTGGTCTCATGGTCAGCTCCAAGGAGAATGCCATACCAGGATATACAAATTCCCCACAGTGCCCTTAGGTCCTGATGTGTATCCTTTGGGCAGGCACTGAGGATAGCAGAAAAGGGACTGGCAATGTTATCCCCAGCCTCCCACAGCCTGCCTCCATGATAGATACTGCAGCATGGAGGATGTGCAGAGTGCTTTTTCCAGGGGAAGGGGGTTTTGCATGAGTGGAAGGATGGGTACGACCACCCACTTCCGCAAAGACCCCCAAAACACCTCACCTACCAAAAGCTTATCTTCTTTTGTCTTTCCAAATGGACCACCAAGAGTATTCTAGTGGAAGGTATCCCTGCCCATGGCAGGAGGGTTGGAATTAGATGATCTTTAAGGTACCTTCCAACCCAAACCATTCTGTGATTCAGAATGTGATTCACTTTGTTTTGCTGCCTTCACAGGAGTACCCAATACCAACCTGTCTGCAAACCATCTCTCTGGTTTATGCACGTGGCAACTGAGTCACAGAGAAGTCTCCTTTGCTCTTAGACCTCACTGGGGGCAGAAAAGCCTGGACTTGAGTTCAGCAGGTCTCCCTGGCACCCCAGAGGCTCACAGTATCAGGTCTGGGCAAATAAACCCTGCTGGGGAGAGATGTTGACTGGGGCTTGACAGCCTTGGCAAAGGGTGCACTGTGCATTTTTAGGAATGCCTGAGAGCAGAGATGGTAGAAAGCAGCACTGAGGGGCAAGGAGATGGACACACTTACTTTCGGTCGCTTCCACTGGATGCCCTGAATCCTTGACTTGTAGAAGAGTGAGTCGTCATTGGCAGGGAAAAGTGGGTCCTCAAAGAGCTGCTTCCGCCGCTGACATTCCTTCTTTAGGGAGGCGTAGCGCTGGTTCTCGTATGGTTTCACCGAGGAAAACATTCTTCCCCACCAGCTCTGGAGGACAGGCAGAGCAGGAATGAGATGGGGCAGGGTCTGACCAGGAAAACACTGTCCTTTTCTGCAGCATCTGAGTGGCAGGACCAAGACACTGTGGGTGAAGATAACCACCTCTAAGCCCAAGTGTACCTTGCTGATCCCCTGGACATGGGACTACCATTTCTCACAGAATCACAGAATATTCTGAGTTGGAAGGGACCCACATGGATCATTGAGTCTACCTCTTAACCAAATGGCCCATATGGGGATCAAAGCCATGACCTTGCCATTAATCGCTACCATGTTCTAACCAACTGAGATAATCTCCCCCAAGTTGGCCAAATACCACCAAAACAGGCCTAGTAGTAGATTTTAACTGGTGTCCTTCTTCTTAGTGCATTTGTAACTCATTCGGGAAAAACACAGCTCTCAGAGGCCAAGGAGGAAAAGACACCCTCTGTAAGATGGGTGTGCAGAGGTTTTTGGGGGCTGAGCCCTACCCGGAGCTCCCCCACCACACAGCCTCGAATCACAGATGTGCATTTCATAATTTTGTCAGAGACACAAATTTCTCAGTAGACTTTATCAGATCTGGTTTTAATTAAAAAAAGGCCTCCTGGCAGAGCACCACGTGTTTCTGAATTAATTATTCTTTCTTGACAAGTGCCTTGCTTCCAGGGCAGAGACACAAATTTAGCAATCCAGATGACAGCAGGAAACCATTGCCCAAATGTCCCCCAGAGCAGCACCTCTCCATCACTGCTCCACCATCCCTGCTCTTTGGGCACTAGGTACCAGCCCCCAGGTCCTCATCTCTCTATCCTGCAATGAGAGTCATCTTGTCCCCAGGGCAGGCACAAGGAAAAGGGGAGTTCTGCATTGTCTCTCTACTTAATTACAAACTTTTTCCAAAGCTCCTTCCCTGAAGTTTCTCTGTATTTATAACAGCCGTGTACAAACCTTACCTATCCCCAAAATGGGATGTCCTTTTTCAAATGTTGACCACTAGTGATCCTAATCTGGAAACGTC
>JAWWLV010000001.1:29972449-30002596 GCA_035041135.1 Platyrinchus mystaceus | reverse complement strand
GTGCCTGTAGCAAGATGCTGCACTGAGCAGGAGCTAAGTGTTGAGCACCCAAATCAGGCTCTGTGCCTCCATCCATGCCTGACTCTGCTGCTTTTCCCCCTCCCTGGTATTTGCTACCCTGAGGATGCTCCCAACAGGCGATACCTGCTGTGGCCTGTATTCATAGATGTTTGTCCCTCCTCAATTCACTGCTACCTTGAGCAGCACACCCAGCCAGGCTCTCTGCACCTGCCTTCAGCTACCCATCACCTACGTGCAGAGCATGGGGTCAGAGATGCAGCTGCAGGGCCTCCATGTTGCCTTTACTCAAGTATAACACCAGTTCAGCACACCTGGAATCCAGGCTGACCCTGGCCAGAGAATCAAGACCCTTTAAGATGTGAGATGGGATGGAGATGAAAGGCGCCCTGGGGAAAGCCTGCAGCATGGTCCTTGCAGGATGAAAGAAGAGAAGCAGCTGAGAATTTAAGATCATCCTCTGTGACTTGCTGAGCTCGCTGCTCTGCTTCCAGCTCCATTTGCCATGGCTGCACTCCCCACCAAGCTCAGAGCTAATGCAGCATCCAGGCAGAAATGTAATGGTAACTGGTAATAAATAACTGGTAATAAACCCAAGCATCACACAAGAGTGGATCTCCAGAGCCAAGCAAGCAGCCCATGCTCACCTGGCAGCTACCAGACTGGGATGCGAGGGATAGAAGACCAGAGACATTTCCAGTGGGAAACCCTCCACTAGAAAGCATCAGGCTGGTGTCTCAGGTCAAAAATAACTTTTTCAGGGCAGGGAGAAAGAGGTGGTGCCTCCCACCCCTGAGATGTGGGAAACCCAGACTTATATCTCTGCTTGGAAAGCCCAAAAGCCATCAGTCTCCTGGACCCCAGCAGCTAGCTGGCAAGGGCAGGAGCTTTCTCTTGCCTTAATGTTCCATAAGACTTTCTAAAACCCTTGGATTTGTCCCAAAAAAATGGAACAAAGAACAATATGAAACCTCAGGATTTTTTCCCAGTGCAGAAATCCTGCTCTGCAGCCAGCGCTGAGGCCTCGCTGCTCAAAGTTTCAGTCCAGCTTGGTTCCACCAGCAGAAACAAGCATGACTGGGAGCTGCTGCAAGGTTTTGAACCATCCGGAGTGCAACTTTCAGACGCATCAGCCCCAAGCACCCCGACTTCCAGTACCCGCAAAACACCAGGGCTTGTTGAAAGCAAGGGGAACAGCTTGCTCCGCACGGGGGAGGAGGAGGGTGCTTGCTATAGGCTTCCCCCCCTCGCCGAAATCTTATACACATACATGCACACAGAGACACACATACTCCCCTCTCCTCCCCTCCCCTCCCCTCCCCTCCCCGGAATGCAGCTGCCTCCCGGTTCCCAAAGCCACAGGTGCTCCGAGCATCCCCCGAGGACGAGGCGGGACCCCCGGGCGGGGCGCGGAGCCGCCCCCGCGAACGGAGCGGCAGCGGGGGCGCAGGAACGAGCCACCCCCTCCTGGGTCCGGCGGTCGCCTTACCTGCCCGGGGCTGGTGCCGGTGCCCGCTGCCTGTGCCGGTGCCGCCGCTCCGGGCGCGCCGCTCCCGCAGCGCTTCTCCTCCCGCAAGCACCGCCCCGACGGGGCGGGCAGGGATCGCCGCCGCGCCTGCGCCCGGGACCGCGCCGGCAGGGAGCGGGAGTGGGAATGGGAGCCGGCACTGGGGACTTGGAATTGGGAACAGGACTGGGAACTGATGCTGGGAATGGGACCTGAAATGAGAACCGGGAACGGGGATGGGAACCGGCACAGGGAACTGGGAGCGGGATCGGGAACCGGCACTGGGAATGGGAAGCAGCACTGGGAATGTGAAGCAGCACTGGGAACCGGGAATAGGACCGGGAACTGGCACCAGGAACCGACACCAGGAATGCGAGCCGGGACCGGAAACCGACGCTGCGCAGTGCTGGAAGCTGGAGTCACTACTGGGAATGGGGACTGGCACAACCCGGTAGTGTGAAACGGGAATGGCACTGGCTGGCGCCGGTCCAGGAGCTGTGACCCAGTCTGGTGTACTGGCAACCGTGCTGGAAACCGGGATCTGAGGTCCAACACTGTCCAGGCACCAAGACCTGGGATCATCCGGGAAGTGGGCCCATCAGTGGGAACAGGGGCTGGCACCACCTGGATAGAGAAGGGGAATGGGGAACAGGGGCTAACCTGGCACCAGCACCACCACCTGGGAACTGGAACCAAGACCAGCACCTGCATACCTGGACACTGGCACTAGCCACTGGGACCTCCCAGGCAATGGCATGTGGACCAGCATTGCCTTGGCACTGGTTAATAGGACAGGGCCCCACTGGCTCTGCCTGGGACCTTGCACTGGGACTTGGAACTGGGTGAACTGGAGCACCATGCACCACCACCAGCTGGGCCATCTAGACAACCAGGCAGCTGGGGGGCTTTGGGACATAACCCATGGAGGATGCAGGGGAGGGTCATCAGGAGTTGCAGGATTTGGGTGCAAAGGGGACAGCCCCGAGTAAGGAATGGTGTGGAGCATGATCACAGGGGTTGAAGGACATCTGTTTTCCTGCCCAAGACCAAAGTTAATCCCCTTTTCTCTTTTGTAAGAGGGAAAGTGAGGCACTGGGAAGGGGGAAAAGGGAGGGGGGGGGTCCAAAGGCTGGGCATGTGCTTGGCCCAGCTCCACATCTACAGAGGTCGATGTGCAATGGGCATCGTGGAGCAGGCGGTGGGGCCAAGGTGTCCAGACTGGTGGAAAACGTGCTTTCCTAGCTCACAAATACACATTCAGGAGAGGAAAACTAAACATGACCCCCACAAAAGTGCATACCCCTTGGTGGGAGGGAGTCAGTGAGGTTTTACAGACCTTCTGTCAGGGGCAGCTCTGATCTGATGTGCTGACTTGACACACAAGCTTTATTGGTATTATTCATGGTTTATCATAAATCAAGCCAAAAACAGATGGCAAGGGAAGAACAATTAAAACATTCAGAAATGACAGGAATAAACTGTTCAAAATCATGAGTGCCGAGACTCTTTCAGACAACAAAAAAAGAGGGCTAAGGTTTAGCTGCTGCCTGGCAGCGACAGAGTGAACGCTTAAGGACATCTGCTTGTCATATTTGTGGTAATGCAGTGAAATTTTAGTGATAAAATTAGAAAGGAGGCTGTGCCCAGAGCAGCGTTGGCCTGGCACAGGCTCTTGTTCCCCTTACGGTATCACCTGCAGCTGTACGTGGTCACCACAAATCATGTCCTCTAGGACCAGACTTTTCCTCCAGTTTCTCATTATCTGAAACTCTCCTGGACTTTTCATATTAAGGTTATTAGTATTTTCCTGTTAATGTTATAATTTCATTACTTATTAAATTCATGCAATATTTTTGGTACAATTATTTTAATTCATTTATTAGTTACAGGAATAGGAAAGCCAAAAATCTGTAGTTCCACAAAGGCTTCCTTTGGCAGCAAAAACTGTTTTCTAATGTTTTCATTCTCTTTGTTTGTTTTCCCCTCTCCCCCGTGGATCTTGGGGCTGCTCAAAACCAGGTGTTTCATACACTTCTTTTCTCTCCTCTCATTAAAAAAAAAATGAAAGACAGACCCTCAGTCTCTGAAGATTTGGCAGGGGGAAGAGTAAACCCTAAACAGGTCTTCAAAATCTTATTAATAGCCCTAAAACCAGCTGCCAGGCAGGCTAGGGCAGGGATGTATGGTGCTGCTTCTGCTCCCTGTGAGGGCAGGAAAAGCATAGAGTCTGTTTTGATTTGCAATGTGTTTAAACTGAGAGACACTCCATCAGTGTTAATTAATTACTATGATAATCCATCATTCCTCTCACCAGTACAGATAGCTCCTGCCCAGTTAGGCACTGTGGGCTTGCTTTAACAACGATGGAAGAAAATAGGGAATTTCCTACTGAACTGTTTCACCTATTTTATCCTAAAGCTGCTAAGAGGGAGTATCTCACTGCTGGAGACATGGGGACAGATGGGCACAGAGGGGAGTTTGTCACCCACAGGGGTGATGGGTGATGCTGTGCAGTGCCAGATGAAGGGATTAAAAAGAGGAAAAATGTAAAAAAGAGAAAATGGACTCACCCTTGAGACAAATCAGCAGCAGATTTTTTTTTTATTTTATTTTCTTAACAGGCTGGAAAGCATTAGGGAAAAGCTGGAAAGCATTAGGGAAAAGCTCCTCACTGCTGAATTAAGGCAGTGAGTGGGTCCCCAGACATTCCTATGGCCCCACAGGGACGTGGAGCCCCAGCCTGTGCTCGTGGCAGGCCCAGATCTTGCTGATTAACTTAGTTGCATTTTCGATTTCAACCTCAGCAGGGGAAGGGAAATTATGTAAATACGATTTATAATGATGCTTCCTTGCTCCTCAGCTTGATGCAAATGAGGCCACGGTGACAGGGCTGGCACAAGAGCTCTGAAGGGGGAAAGAAGAAATAGTGATGCTTTAAAACCAGACCCCAAAAATAAGTAGGAATAAGGTGAAAGGCAAAGTGGAGGAGAAAAATTGCAGCCGGTGATTCCTCCAACAAATAGAATTTCATTATTCGTTCTGGGATTTCAAAGCAGATCACTTAGTGAGGTTTTCCTCCCTCCCCAGAATATTTGTTGTTCTTATTCATGAAGGGGACCCACAAGATGAGGTTTGGTTCTGGGGTGGTTCAAGGTGAGTACCTGCCTGCCCAAAGCACTGGGAGTTGAAGTGCCCACTCCTGCCATCCCTACTCTTACAAGGTCAGCTCTCCCCTCCTGAGGGCATGTGTGGGGGATGAAAGTGAGACAATGACTGTAGGTGGGCAGCTGGTGCCCGTACCCTTACTTTCATGGCATGGAGATGCAGGGAGCAACGTCCAACAGCCCCCTTCCCAGGGCAGGAGCTGCCTGGTGATAGTTCTAAGCACTGGTGATCCCATCAAGTTGCAGTCTTCTGCTCCTCTTTGAAGATACCGCAAAATGAGCCTCTGGTCATCCATCTGCACTTGAATTAAACCTCATTGTTCTGAATTCTGCAAAGTTGTTTGCTCCCGAGTTGCAGCCTCTGGAATACCAGTAATGTATTCTCTCCTTTCCCTCTCCACATGATTGCAGCATAATCTCCTACTCACTTGATTTATTTAAGCAGGCCTTCAGATGCTCCAGTAATGGGAGTCATTTAGGTCCCTCTGCAGATATGTATTTATTTATTGCTGTTCATTTAAACTGCAGAGCCAGTTGGCAGGAGAGACGCAAGACTGGGGTCACAAGGATGTTAAATTATTCGCTGTCAAAAATAGCTGGTTGAAAAAGTTAAATTAAGCAAGGTCATTCGAGGTCATAGACAATCACTGGTGGGAGGAGAAGGACGTTAATTAGCTCTTTTATTTATGGGGGTCATCATGACCAAAGGACCAGCAGTTGTAGTGAAAAGGCAAACTATAGCAACTCCTCTTGATTTTTGGCAGAAGCAGCTCTTGGATGAGAAGCCAAATTGCCGTCCTTGACCATGATGGAGAAGTTGAGGCTGTTGAAAGGGAACATTGTGATGTTCAGCAAGACCCTGTGGAGCCTCACAAAGCATGGGCTAAAAAGTTCCCTCTTCCAAAGTCTGTCTCCGGGGGAACTCAGCAACAAAAAACCTTGGGCAGAGGCTGAGGAGGTGCTTAGCAGTGGGGAAGGTCTCAGAGGACATCTGAGATACTCTGGTCGTTCATGGAGGCAGGCCTGAGATTTTGCCACCTCTCTTGGCAGACAGTTCAGAAGCTGCATATCCCTTCTGTTAATACTTGCATTTCATTTCCCCTTTGAACTTCATCAGCATCTTCTTGCAGCTGTTAGGCTTTGTAGTATTGTTTTCCTCCTAGTATAAGAGCTCCCTAAAATCAGGCCTCTCCTCCCTTCCCATTCTCCTCCATCATGGACTAGGGACAGGGTTTAGTGGTGGGTTGGCAGTGCTGGGTTAATGGCTGGGCTCAATGACCTTAGAGGACTTTGCCAACCAAAGCAATTCTATGACCAGCTAAGGTAAGAAATTCGATCAGTAAACTGGGTAGGTATAACCTGGGATCACTGGGAGCCAAGAGATCCGCACCTTGTAGCTTACTGCATGACCATCCCAGCAGAGCAGTGTGATCAGGGCAGTCAGGTATTTAATGACAGCAATGCCCGGCCAGAAGAGACGTCTCTACTGGAAGACCCATTTTTTCCCTGTTTCTGCATAAAACGAAAGGTGGAAACCATAAGCCCTGATGAAAGCCACCCTTTGCCTTGCTGAATGCATCAGCCACTGCTCGGGGTGCACCCGCACTGTGATCTGCACCGCGGCCGGTTGACAAACAGCTCGCGCTAATTGATAACTCTGCTGGGAAATCCATACCGTTAAATTCTCCCCTTAATTGTCCGTACAAGCGCTTACTTCTGCACAGCCACAAATCAAGCAGCTCTTTAATGGGCTGTCTGCTATTAAGCAATGTGAAAGTCAAACAGCAAGAAGCTTGCTTGAAGAGGAATGAAGTCATGGCACTGGGGTTTGTACTGGAGGAGTGAATTGGTGGTGTGGCTGGGATCAAGGTGGGAGCTGTGGCCCTGGGAGATGCTGAGATTGGCCTTTCCCTGAAAATCTAGCAAGCTAAATCAGCAGAGGAAAGGTTATCTGTGATTATATCTATAGAACGTAACTCAGGTATCACAAATAAAGCTCTGGCAGCACGTGGGTGCTTAGGCATTTACCCTTCTCTATCCTGAATCCTCCTTGAATCATTCACCTTAGGAGTGACACCAGGTGATACAAGTGTGGGAAAAGAGGCTGAGGTCCCCACAGCCATGTGAGCATCATTTTGCTCAGTACGGCATAATTAGAGGAGAGCTGGACTTACTCTAACATCTTTCCTATACCACATTGATCTGATCTCCTGTGTGAATAGTTCATAGAATCACAGAATGGTTTGGGTTGGAAAGGACCTTCAAGATCATCTAATTACAACCCCTCTGCCATGGGCAGGAACAGCTTCCACTAAAACAGGTTGCTCCAAGCCCCGTCCAACCTGGCCTTGAACACTTCCAGGGATGGGGTAGCATCTCTATTATGGAGATAGGCTGAGAGGTGGGGTTGTTCAGGAGAAGAGAAGGCTCTGGGGAGACCTTAAAGCACATTCCAGTACCTAAAGAGGACTACAAGAGAGCTGGAGAGGGACTTTTGAAAGGGCATGGAGTGATAGGACAAGGGGAATGGCTTCAAACTGACAGAGGGAAGGTTTAGGTTAGATATTAACAAGAAATTCTTCCCTGTGAGGCTGGTGAAGCACTGGCATAAGTTGCCCAGAGAAGCTGGGGCTGCCTCATCCCTGGAAGTGTTCAAAACCAGATTGGGCAGGGCCTTTAGCAACCTGCTCTAGTGAAAGGTGTGCCTGCCCATGGCAGGGGGATTGGAATGAGATGATTTTTGAGGACCCTTCAAACCCAAACCATTCTGTGATTCCTGGCCACAAACTCTCCAGGACTTTGGTCATTGTTCAGCCATGACCACCCAGCTGAAGGGGACGAGGGCTCAGCTGCTTTGGCAGGAGTGCACCTCTGCTTAGGAGCAGACAGTGTTGTAGAAGTTCAGTCAATTACCTTGATTTTTCCATAGGATTTTCCACAGTGAGAAAAAAGACTGTTTGGAAAACAAGCAGGTTGTCAGCAATCCCCCATTTCCTATAGTGGAGAGGAATGAAAGGAGCAAATGGCACCACTGTCTTCTCAGCTGCTCTTCATTTATGACAGGTCAGAAGCCGCCCTAAAAAACGCTGACTCCAAACAGTCCTGACAAGCACTTTTTAGGAAATGCTCCTGCTGATCCTCTACCTCACAAAAAGAAAGAAAAAAAAGGTGTTTTTTTTCCCCCCTTCTGTCACCATCTCTGCCTTCAGCTCCCAGCAGAGAGACATCTGAAGCTCCCATTTCTAGCACCTCCCAAGACCCAGGCAAGGCAGAACTGCACATCAAGGCTCTTCCATACAAACCTTCTTGCAGATAAGTAGCTTGTTGTGATATTACAACAAATCCTGATCTCGGCTTCACAAGCCTAAATCAACACTGGGATTAGTGAAATTACTTTGGATTTACACTGGTGTAACGGAGACAGAGTTTTGCTTGATAAAATCTTCCCTCTCCTTACAGTGATGCTTGCTATGAAAAAGCAGTGGCTTGTTTCTGAAGGACTCACAGAAAGGTAGGATTTGCTTTTCCTAATAAAATTTTGGAATACTGTGCTGAGTTTTGAGTTTTTCCTTGTTTCCCAGCTGCCTAACAATATTGCCCATTTATAATGTGTAGATACATCAAAGCACTGCCTGGTTCCTGTGGCAGATGATGTTACTTTTGGATTGCCCTCCTTGGCTTTTGGAGTGGCCATATCTGGGGAGGAGGAGCACGCACACATTGGACCTCATGGGAACACCTTGACCATATCCCTCCTACCACATATATAGAGCAAAGCTCCCAGAAGACAAAGGTGACTCAGATGATTCCCTACAAGATGAGAAAGATGAGTAGATAATGAATCTGAAAGGACAAATCTTCCCAGGGATTTATTAATTTCACGCAATATATTTCTTACTCCAACATTCACCAGGACCCATGGGTTGGCCACTTATGGAGGGAAGCGATGGGTCCGCAGACTCCTTGACAGAGTACATTGTTCTTGAAGAGTTGAGACCGTACCCGTGAGAGCAGAGAAGTCATGCAGCAAGTTGTTGATGGATAAGTTTGGGAAAGTTAGAAATACGCAAAGACAAGATGTGTGCCTTTACAATGCTGACTGTGTTCATGGTGCAGGATGTAGATTGCTAATAATTACTATGTTGCAAACTATTGAGCTCTCAGGAAAATTAAAGCTTTGTTAGACAAAAGTCACCAATAAAGAGAGTGTTAGTATGCTTTATGTAAGAAATATCCAATCAGCAAGTGACACAGTTGCTGTGCATTCTGTATTAATATTGCTGCCTGCTTTGAAATAAAGGATTCTGTAAAATTCTGTTATGGCACCATTTTGAAGCTGATGTTCCTTTTCGGCTGTTCCCCCAGCAACAGCCACTCAAATCCATTGCAGTTCAAGGAAATGGACGTTTTGGAGTGGCTAAGGATAACTTGTCATAGTGTCCATGTCTCCCAACAGTCCTTCTTTCCCCTGCACCAGGGACCATGTACCCATGTTTTCATCACTATCACCCCATGAGAACTAGACATCTCTAATTTCCCCACTATTTCCAAGGCAGATATTTTCACTCTGCAGCCTTATCTCCTTCAGTAAGGAACATCTCTAGGACATCTCACAGGCTTCTAGGGTACTTCCTTCTATGTATTACTTAGCAGCCTAACCTTGACCTAACATCAGCTTACAGCAACTCCAGAACTTGTGCTGACTCCTGCATTTGGTGAGGAAACCAACTCCAAACTCTGCTCCCAGATGTCTCCAATTACAGAGCTCGGGGGAAGTTGCTTGGGTAATAATTAGAGAGGTCACCTCTACATCTCGGCTTCATCCAGGCTTAGCTTCAAACACTAGGCAAGCATAAAACCATCAGTGCAATCAAGATTTATTTGCTGCAGTACGGACTGGCTGGAAAGGTGGAGGGAGCCAAGGGTGTGCGAAGAAAACAATGCAATGTAATTCTTCATATAAACCCCAGGAGCAAGGCACTTCTCAACATCCTTGTTGAACTGTTACCCCTGAACCGTAACTCAGATGCTGTGTTTGGAGACCCTTGACTTGGGTATAGCCCCTCAATGCAGTCTCAGAAATCATCCTTGCTTCTTGCAGTGTCTAGTGGTCGGCTTCTGCCCCTTCCTCCTCTGTAAGTTTTATATTAAAGGGCAAAAATACTGTACTGTAGCCAAAAAAAGTGTGTAGGAGAAGGAGATGTCCCCAAATGTATTTTTTTCAAAGAGATCTTTGACACCAGTAGTTTTTCATTGCGCAGTTTGTGGAACGAACTCAAGCATCATTTTAAAAGCTCTGGATACACTTCTTTAAATGTACCAGGAAAAGCAGCAACTGTCCAGCAGTGCTGATGAAATTGGTGGTTACCAGCAGATATTTCCCTCACACACCAGTAATCTAGATGATAATGAAACCAATGGCATCTCATATGCCTTGATTCCCCTCTTTTTCAAAGTTTTAGAGAAAGGGGATGTTTCAGAGGAGAACATGACACTAACATTTGCCAAGCTGCCCCATCCCTGAAAGTATTCAAGGCCAGGTTGGACAGGGCTTCAAGCAACCTGGTATAGTGGAAGGTGTCCCTACCCATGGCAGGGGGGTTGGAACTAGATGATCTTGAAGATCCCTTCCACACAAACTGTTTTAAGATTCTAATTTTAAATGCTCTGTATCAGCAGTGCAGGATAAGGCAGTGCAGAAATGGTGATAAGGCCCCCTAAATCTTCAGAGGGTTCCTGAAAAAGCTTCTCTACAACCCCCAAAACTATGATATGTCCAAGGCCCACCTAAGCTTCAGCAAACTCTGCTGAATTAGCCAGGTTTTTTTATTTCAAACCTCATTTACTTGGCCCTCCAAATAGTTTTCTTCCATTTTTTTGCACAACTGCATCAGTCAAGTAAACAAATAATACCATTTCTGAGCAGGCCTGTGGTGCTGCCAAGGGGCAGTTGCCTCATTAAATCTGTGTCATATCTACTTTCACTCACACAAGGATTCATGTCTTGGCTGTTGGACAGTGCTCAAGGGTTGAGAATTTGGGCCTTTTTTTTGCGTTTCAGATTCGCAATGGGTTTTTTTTAAAGGAGTCAGTGTTGCATCGCCTGTGGGAAGAGCAACAGCAAAGGAACCAGGAACTCTCTGATCCTGCAAAAAAGTAAACATCAATCCGTCTTCTGGAGAAAATTGTACCCAGCTCACAGTAAGCATTTTCTGCTTTGCAGTGTGGAAGGAAGCAGAGTTACTCCAATTCCCTCCCGACTCTGCAACCATACCTGCTCGTGGTGCAGTTACTGATCTCATTAACAAAGCACTGCCAGACCTGACTGGGATTTGGAGAGCAGATCTAGGGAAAAGATAGGTTGCAAGAAGAGGCAGAGCTGATTCACAGCTTGGCTATCTTCCCTCTGAATCAGCAGGAAAATAATTAATATCCAGGCTAGCAATCAGGGACGGCAGCCAACAGTCCTCCTTACAACCTGAGGTCCTCCTTATTTTTTAGTAACTCAAGCCATCTCCCTTATTTGTCAGTTGCAAAGAAAAGGCTGTATTAATTAGAAAGGAAGTGCATTGTGTGAAGCATTTGGTAAGGAAAAGCAAAGTCAAAATGATTAGCTTTGCCTTAAATCCTCACTGGAGCTTCTTGTTTCACCTGGCTGAGTGATTGCAGCCTAAATCCAGCCCTGGGACTTGCTGTGGTGTTTTCAGAGGACCTCAGGTAGTCTGGGCTGTGGAAGGAGATTCTTGCTGCTGCATGGGGCCAGTGGGATGGGTTTGAGATGCCTGACCCAGGTGTTGCATCCTTTGGGAGCCTCTGATCTTGTTCAAAGCATTCCCAGGGGGATGGCACTGTCTCATATGTGCATCCCTGTGTTTTAAAGCAGAAAAAGAGAGAAAAAACCAGACCCAGCAGTAGTCACATAGCACAAAAAGACCAATCATCATGTATGAGGCTGGAAGACTTAGTGCCCAAGGATATAAATCCATCCCAAAGCATCCAGATTGCTTCACCTTTGCATATGGTATTTTAATGGCTGATGATACACACAGCCAGTGAAATACCTTTTCATTGCTACGTGTCTTTGCCAAAAAGAAGGCATTGAAGCCAAAAAGATAGAGGAAATACAGTTTCAAAAGTTTCTATTTGAACTCTGAAGACTGAAATTTTTTTTTTTAAAAAGTCCAGTTTAGTGATATCAATAATTTAGAGAAAAAAAGGAAGATGAAAAGTCCCTTCACATTCAGCTTCTTACAAGATGAAAAGCCCAAAGGAGGGAACAGGCTTCTATCTAATCAAGATATTAGGGAAAACTTTCCAAGTCTGGCTTTGGAGTGGGCAGGCAGGGGAGTCTGAAGTATCCCTGTTGCCAGAGATTTCAAACAGACTGTGCTGTGCTAGAGCATGGCAGCCGTAGGGGTGGAGCATTGTGCTGGCCCTGATGGGCTCATCCCACTCCCCCTCATTAGCAAGGGGAAGCAGGATAATGCCTAGGCACGAACACCCCTGTGCTTTGGTACAGCTTCCACTGCCACAGCATGGCTGTGTACCAGTTTTTATCTGGGGGTGAGTAAATCAGTGAAACAGTTCAGCCAGGGACATGGGGCATCATCCCTTCTTCCAGGCACCTTAATTGAGGAGGTGTTGCTCCAATTGTACCCACAGATTAATGCTGTCAGCCTGAGGTCTCTGTCAGGAGAAACCCCACAGCCTCATATCTGGGTCAGTGCAAGCAACTGCAGAAATCACATCAGTCACTTGTGTAGAACCAAATGGGCTACTTCTCACTAGCCAAGCTGAGAGAAAAAAGGAACGAGGCCTTTAATGCAAGTGCAATAGAGTTTTAGTTTTCATACTGACATGGACCATACCTTCACAGCTCATATGCTCCTTTCCAGGACCGATGCTGGAAACTTAAAACTACCGTCACACCTTAATGGGTAAGACTGGAGACTCTCTCTGCCCTCCTTAATTTGTTGATTTATAACTTCAAGCTGCAGGAGCCATCTCTGATATTATCAGATTATATATATATATATATATATATATATATACACACACACACTTGAACTAGACAGCCAAGCTGGACATGGATTTCATAGATTTCACCAGGATTTCATTTGGAATCTCTCTACTTCCAGCCTTCTCACCTGAGGCTGTTTCTGCTCCAGATACTCATCAACCACCTGTGTTAGAGGTAATTGCCTCCTGCACTCTGTTTAGCACTGTTAAACTACTTAAGGCAAGAATGGCCAGTTTTTATTTTGATTTGGGGTTTAAATATTTGTAGCTGTATAGAGCAATGAATATAGCTTAAAACTATATAGTAAAATCATGTAGCTTAACCTATATAGCTTATCATTGCACGTCAGGCAGTCTCAGCAGAATGGAATTTCTTAAGAGACAAAGTCTCTTTATTGTGAAGCAAAGCTGATAAAGCTGATGAACTAGACAAAACTGTCCTTGTGGTTGTACAAAGTGCACAGACTCTGATTGCAAGAGCATGAAGATGTGCCAGAAACACAAGTTCGAAAAAAAAGACAATGAGAGGAAGACTATGGAACAAACAAGAACAAGTACTATGAATGAGCGCTGGCTCCAAAAGGGAGGCGTGTTTAGGAGAGGAACAATTCTGGGAAAGGGGTAGAAGAGTATTAGCTAATACTTTGAATTGTTAACGAGCTAACTAAATAAAAGCAAAAGACTTTCCTAACTCATGCATTCACGCTTTTTGGAGAATCCAGTGTCTTGTGTATCTGAGGTTGTAAATAAAGGAATGCTGCCTGCTAAAACTCATAAAGTGAGTCTTGGGGGTTTTCTTTTAAGAGCCAATTTTAGGCATCACACTGATTTCCCCTGAAGCCTGATCATCATGAGTTTGGTCTGGGGTTGTTGCTGTCATGGGGCTGCTGATGTGCCCTGTGATACTGGAGAAGAAGGGGTCTCCACAGGATATAACATGGATTATGTTATGGGAAAAAGGCCTTTTACTCCATCCTGAGCATAAACACCACGTGATGTGAGCATATGGAGAAAACCACTTAGTATCAGATGTCCTGGGCGTTACTGAAGAGCCACAACTACTCCGGAGGGATGTGCATGAGCGCATCAGCTGCAAAGCAAATTGATAGCCAACTGTCAAATCCAGGGGGAAGTGGCAGAGAGCTTTTCAGCAGAAACAAGTCCACAACGTTAATCAGCCTTCCTGCTTCAGTTAATGTCAGCAGCAAGAAAACAGCTGGAGTTTGTTTACTTTTCAGATTACCTGTATAAAAATATCCCTTCTGTAACAGCTCTGTTTTCACGCTGCGGCTTGCTGGTTTATTGCTGGTTTTCATCTTGCAACTAGCACTTAATCTTGCTCTCATTCCAGCTGAGGTGGGATGTTAAAAATGAGATGATTAAAAGAAAAAAAACCCAAACAAGTAGAAGGAAAAAAAAAACAACCCACAACAAACCAACCCTCAGAGGACTCCAAATGAACAAATCCCTGTTAAGCAATAAAACCCTGTTAAGCAATGACTCACAAGTGCCTGGACAGGTTTGCCTGCTGCAGAGTGGATTTGGCTGTTCTGTTCATCAATTCTCTTACCTGAGAAGTTGGATTTGTCCCCAGGCTTCTACAATACTGCAATATTTAAACAAATGTACTCCGTTCTGCTGTTCAGCTCTGAGTCAACACACCAGCTATGAGGAAAAAGCAGTGCTAACGTTAGACATCCACATAAATCACTGCAGCCCTGATGCTGAGCCAGCCTATAAATATTAGGGGTTTGACATTAGTTTACATCAACAGAGTAACTTGAATTAATTCAATTTCTGTGGGATCATGCGAGCTGCTGTGCATCAGCATTCACCTACCTGATCTCAGTTGTGAGGAATCAGAGTCAGAACCCTTGGTGTTCTAAGGTGCCACTGGGTGCTGTGCTGTGGGCACGTGATCCACAGGAGATGCACATCCCAAGCTCCAGCTGGTCCCCATGCTGACTCTACATGTGTGTCAGTGCCATTAATTACTGCTAATTTCATTAAGTTGGCTTGTGCCTCTTGCATTCTAATTACAAAGTCAGTCTCAGAGAAGGTGATTAATGAGGTTGGATGTTTTTCGGTGGCTATTGGTATTGCTGCAGCAGGTGGAAAGTGTCATTCACTGAGACCTTTGGGTGTTGCATGAGAGCAAGGTGAGATACCCAGCTTGTGGATGTCTCACCTTAGTAAGGAATTTAGGAGCCAGGATGCTGAATCAACCATAGTGATTGCAAAATAGGTCTAAAATAAGTCTGCAAAGTTTCTGCTTGTAAATTGGGATGTCTTATCCATTACACACAGTGCTCCACACATTAGATCTATCTTGGCAAATACAGAGTCCCCTCGCATGTAAAAGGTGATTGAGGACATTGTCCCAGCTCTGTTCCTGCTCAGGGTCCAGGGGACCTCTCCTTTAGCTCACCACATTATTCCGTCTTGTGTGACTGAGTTTGAATCCAGATATTTGTCCTTGTTCTGTCTCAGTTGATCCTCCCTCCCATGCCAGCACAACCACGGTGGAGTTGTCTATCTGTCCTGTCCCCATGAGGGCCCATCAGAGGAGCCCTGCTGAGCCCCAAACTGGTGTTGGACCTACCCCTTCAGGCAACCCAAGTCTGTCCTCAGCTGTTGGAGAAGGGGCTGTGTGGGGAAGCAGCAGCAGGGCAGATAGCACTGAAGATATTCTCTGAGGACAGAGAGATATCCTGGTTAGTGCCAAATCACCAATATCACCTTCAGCCAGTTCAAGTCTTGTTTTCCACAAAGCCAGGAGATAACATAAGCATGTTCAACAGAAGCATGTTGAGTGCCTGGGTTAGAGCCAAGCCAAAGTCATTTGGGCTGCTTGAGGTACATTGACAGCAAAAATGAATCACCCATTGACCCACAGAGGAGACAGACCCACCACAGCTCCATTACTAACTCCATTATCTCCTCCAGCTCTATGCACTTAGCAACAAAGATCCAAGCTGGATAGGCAGCTCCTATATCAACTGGCAGCAACTGTCTCTGTACAGCACCACAAACAGCCAGATCTCTGATTAGAGCCACTGGGATTTAAGTGTTGCAAATCTAGAGCTTCACTTTTAGCCTTTCAGCAGACTGAAGAAAAAAAAAAAACAAACCACAAAAACAAGGGGGAAGTTGGGAGGTGGGGTGAAGAGAGAAATTAATAAAGCTGCAAGTAAATTGGCAGTCTTGAAAGGGAATTTTCAAGCTCAAAATTGAATTTTCTGGTTGGGAGGAGGGCTTTGACAGAACCACAATGTTTTTATCCCTAGGGAAATTTCAAAGTATTACTCAGTTCTAGACCAGCCGCAAGCTCAGTATGCAAAGCTGGATTTCACCCAGGCCAGAATTCTGCCAATGCTTATCTGCAGAGTTAGGATGTGCCTTTATGTGCAGCACCACTGAGGGGAGGTGGCACTGCTACCCCCAGCCACTTACACCATGGACTCTGAAGTTTCCTGCCCTGTGGCTTGGCCCCCAAATAGTTAATTCAAGGTTGTCCCTGCAGAGAGACAGCTTTGAGAGAGATGAGCAGGAGAAAACAGGGTCTCTGAAGACCTGAGAAAGCAGCCAGAAGAGAATAAAATACCTGATGGTCACTAGCAAACCGTGGTTAGACTTGCTGGGTTAATGCCTAGTGGTCCGTGATTTCTGCCTGGATAGATTCTGCCCTGCAGTGATTATCCTCCTCTCTCACTGAAAGAAACAGGAAAAGGGTGAAGTTGAGGATATGCAAACTGCATGCTCCAGGCTGACTGCACATTCACCTGACTCCTGCCTTTTCCTCTCCCACCTACATCACACACCTGAATTCCCTTCTAACTGGCATGTGCTGTGGAAGGCCTTTGGAGGTGAGATGTTCCTGCACTGTTTGCAGCCAACAACCACACCTCTGAGCAAGGTCCAGCGCTCAAAGGGCCCCAGCACAAGGCAGAAAGATTGGGGAACCCTACTGACATGTAGGCTCAGCCAGTTATAGTTGCAGGCAGGCATTCCCATCAGTGCAAGATACACAAATCCTGCTGTCCTACTTGCACATCACTGGCCAAGACATTCAACCACCCTTCCACTGAATAGCATCAAGATGAACCACCCAGCCCTGTGCAACACAAAAGCCAAGAAACACCTGGGAAAAGTTGTATTTTAAACAAAATTCTTTAATAATTTGTACTATAAAGACACAAATTAGTGCTTGACTGCAGCATGAATAACAAACAAAATACATTAAATATTTCAAAGCTACTGTGCTTTGCAAAACAAGATATGCTGATACATATAAGCCTAATGTTAGTTACCAGCTGGTTTGGTATGAAGAGTCAGTTCAGTGTATCAAAATTGTCAATAAGCATTGCTCAACACAGCTGTGTTTTACAAGTCAACTGCTACTCATCTGTCACAGTGTTGTTATCTATCTGCAACAATATACTGAATTTCAGGAAGAAAAAACCACACGTTAGAAATAATAGTGTCAACATCAGAAAGTTTGGTCACATAATGCGTGGGGGATTTCATGTCCACTACAGGTGGACAGATGGTATTTGATCAGACAGTGACATCATTGGTGCATTAAGCTGAGATCAACAGTCAGCATGAAGTAGTCAACATCGATTTGGAAAATCAAGAAAAAAATTAGTTCTTGCTCAGTCTAAGGAGTAACTACAGCTTATGCTGATCAAAAGCCTCTTCCAAAATCCAGGGAGCAATATTATACACAACCAAAGTTCTTCCACAGCGACTGACCAAGGCTCTAATGTAGAAAACATTTTGGCACATAATTTGCTATGAGCATGTGTGAAAGCCCATTCTACTCAACATGGTCTTTGGAGAAACATAAATATTTTCCAGAGCTTTGGGGAAAGAAGGATGAATCTGAAATTGTGCTTACAGCTATTCTTGTGGACAAATAAGCAAAAGACCCTTTACCGCTGCATTTTTAAAAACCTTAACAATCTGCTCTTAAGCATCAGGCAGATTCAACTTGTGTGAAATATGTGCAAAAAAAAAAAAATGCAGGCACTAGTTTAGGGTCTTGTATTAACTGGACTCTGAATTTGGTTCTTCTTAAATCTACAACTGCACACCTAATCAAACCTAAACACTTTCAACAAGTAATATAAGACAGTTCTAAAGTAAAGGAAGAGGTTCAAGCATCAAACATGCCCCCAAAATTGTACATATGAATCCCCATATCCCCAACTCTGTTTGAAGCATCTGCCTGGGAGCTCCAGTAATGGGGCTCTGCGTAAAGTGCTTGCTCGACTGCTGCACCCTCACACTGCCCATCATTGAACTACACAACCCAAAATAAACACCAGCTGTAAGGCTAAATCCCTCAAACAGCTCTCAAAACCTGGAAAGATGAAACAGCATCAGGGATGTGGGGTAGTCAGGCTCACGTCTGAGCAGAACTGAGGCAGCCATATACTGTATAAGTAATCGGAAAACCACTCCTGTAGAAGACTACTTCCTGTAGAAGGAGAATTTTTAACAAAAACTGACCCCACCTACCAAAGACTTTGTCTTACAGACCCCAGTAGAAAACAGAGCTCCAGCTCTCAGAAAAGCCTTGAGACAGAGAGATCAGGCACTTGGCAGCTGTAGGCAGTTGTGCGTGAGAAATTGAACAAAGAACCTAAAACCAATCTTAATAGTTATACAGGACATTCTCTATAGTTATGTTACAGGCTCTGAAACAAAGCTGGCAGAGGACATTTCAGATGGATAAGAAATGTATTCATTCATGTATGAAACAATCTGTGTTACGTTCCATCCTCATAAAACAGCCACTAAATAATCTACAATGAACTGAATGTAACAGAGACCACATCACTCCTAAGGTGAAGATCGTAGAGTCAACACAGCAAGTTAAATGTATAAATAGCAAAACATTCAAATATCTAAAGTGCAGATACCAGGAGGGTGGTTGACGTAATACTATAGGATTCTGTGCTTAATCTTTGTTATTCTCTTTTTATGTAAGATTTCTTAATCTCCTTCAGGCTTTGCTCTGCTTAAGGATAATAAAGACTCCATCATTTATCCCTTTTCATGATAAAGTCTCACAGTCAAACAGCACTTCACAGTTAATGTGCAAATGGGGTTTAAAGTAAACCAAAAGTTTTACCTGAATATGTTAAATTATGGGGAGCACATTCCACCAAAATGAAGGTGTGTTCCTGAATTCTGATGTCTACTAAAGAAAAGAGCAGTGCTGCTTCATTACTGCTCATTTTTGTCTGAGAAGTGTTGTATTGAATTGTTTCACCACCTGCTATCGAATGTCATAACATATCCACAGAGATAAACAGTTTATTTTTTTTTTTTTAAATGGTATTACTGAAATTTTCAAATGCAGATTAAACAAGGTGGTAGCGATTGTGAGACACACCGACAGTATTGGGAGAATTTTCTGTTGCCGAAAGTTTCACATGGAGTTTGCTGAAAAAGACATTCAGCTGCTCAAAACCAAATGTTGGGAGCAAATCCACTACAGTCAAAGGAATCAACTGCATTTCAAACCATATAATTTAGCTTCAGTCAAACAAGACAGCCCCAGGGATGAACATAGCACAAAACTGGATTAGAAGAGAATTAAAACTAATTATAAAGCACTATTTTCCATCACATTCCTCCTAAAACATTTTACTCCACCTGTCTGAATTGAAGTCCTCCTACTTGAATCTCTTTCTAAAGCAGACAGACTTACACACAGATGAACAGCAGACTGAGCATAAGCTGTAAGTGACAGACACCAAACAAGTCAGGGTGTTTACAGGGAATGAATAGAGTCAGTCACAAATCAATATAATACTGTTGCCACTCTCAGGGGCCACATGGTCTAAGTCAGGCTGCTCTAATGTCCACACATTCAGGCAAATATAATTAAGGGCACAGGTATTGTACAATATATGACAGAGGTAGATTGGCAAGTGATAGACTGCATATTCCAACTCTGACTATAGGGTAGTCTTCTAAACACTCCTGAGCAGCACATCATCCCTGTGCTAACACAAAAAGCGTTAAGATGAAGTCTGGAGATGACTAATACTGCTAGCCAACAACACTGCCCTCAGAACATGGTTGAGATTCCTCCTCGTGTCTTCTCTTCAGTTCTGGATAATGCATGTCTTGAGCTGTATCCAAAAGATCTAGATTGCCAGAATAAAGTATGGTTTTGATCTGTACTGCGAGAATAATGTTGAGGTTTTCCCCTTATTTCCAAGAAAGCATTTTTCAGCTCACGTTCTGCAGAACTACTTGCTGCTCATCTGTGTAAAACTGTAGTTTGTAAAGTGGCAGATTTTCTGGTTCTTCGTAGATGTTAAAGAATAGAAGAGTTCATTGCTATCAAGTCTGTCCAACACATTCAGAAGGATTCATATTAAATTACACGTTACTTCCATAATTCTCTTTAAAGCAGCTGCTGTCTGAATCCTACTCAAAAAATAGTATCAAAGGTGACATTATAAGATGTAGTGCAAGAAAAGTTTGCAATATGCTGCTCTAAGGTCTGTAGAAAAAAAAAATCAACATTGTCATAAAAGTGATACAAATAAAAAGCAATTTAACAGACATTTAACACATTACAGGAGTAAGGATGTATGTCTTCCCAGGCACTAGAAAAGGCAGTCTGAATTTCAGTAACGTGCAGTTAAAACTGGCTTGTCATTTTCAGTATCACTTACAAGATCAGTAAGGCAGTCAAACCAAAGCACCCATGATTTTAGATTATTTATGCTTAGAAGAATACACAGGTAAATTACATTCTTCAGGGTCTAATATAACCTGTTGAAAGAAAGGTTGCTGGCAGGGTGGTAGAAGTGTGCATGTTTTTGGACATTTGGAATGAAGGAAAAAGCCAATTTGCATATTTTTTTAAAGATAAACATACCAATAACAAATGATATGTGAATGAAAAACTATCAGCAACATAAAATTAAAATAAGAGCTTTTCCAACTTTTTTTTTCCCTAAATCCTGACAATTCAATTCAACACAATTTGAAAAAAACCTCCGTCATACACTTCCTAGTTGCAAATGTGACGGAGAATCAACAAATTCTTTAAAATATACTATTGTAGAGATGTCTGATCAATAAGAAAGTAGCTTTTCAGGACATTCTGGTTCTTGCAATTACAGGGAAACTAAACAGAGCCCTCAGACCCTTCCATAACAACATTAAGGCCACTAAAATAAAGTGGTTTTGTTCATTTTCATAAAAGTAACAGCAATGCCTAGCAGATGTCACAAGTGACTGTTGATATGTCTTGTTGCTGCATTGCTCCTCTTGTAGGATTCTTTTCCTAACTAACAAAAACATGCAAACATACTAAATAAGAAAATGGGATACAGTGTGCAGAAGAATGCTTGAGAGAGCCTGGAGGTAACAGGCAGGCACTTATTTTCAAGCTACATTTTTAAAACAGTTCTCAAATCTCTTTACAAAAAATATGCCTTCTGGATAATTAAAGACACTTGATCCACAACAGCATTTTTCTACCTCTATTCTAATCATTCTATTTTTTTTTTTCAGTCTGAAAAGTGCTCAAATTTCCCAAAACAGATGCTGACCTTGACTATAGAACTGGAGCCTACTGACACCAAATCTGCTCTAAAATTAACCCTCAGGTGTCTTTATAGTGGTTTACAAGTTGAAATGCACTGCTATCAGCATGTGGTTAAACCTCACTGAACTCACTCAAGGTGAAGTATCTTTTTCCAGCCCCAAGTTTGGGTCTATTGGATCCCAAGAGTCTAGGGTCAGTCACATAACAAAAAGCCATAGTTTTATCTGGAGATTCACATCAGTAGGAATGTTACTGATGGACATGAAAGGTGCAGATAAACTGCAAACAGAGAAAAAGACACTAAAGGAAGGAGACCATTTTAGCCATGCTGATTGTGCAATAGTCAGGCCTTATTATCGTGCCTTGCTGCTGTGGGCACATTTCAAATCAATATAGAATGGGATTTCCCATCAGTCTGAGCATTTCCCTTTTTTTCTTCATGGCAAGAAGAATAAATCCCTCAGAGCATCAAAAGCAGACAAAAATTGCATAGCACGGCAGCAAGTAGGCACAGACACAGACTATGTTAGTTGCCCCAAAACCAAGACAGTCAAAACCACAGCCTTCATATGAGGTATATTTTGAAAAACTGTGTTAGTTTAATGTTTTCTTTACATTTACTTCTTAACTTTCACCAGCTGGGTAAATAAAAATTGCAGAAAACAGAGGGTTTGTCCCTCCTATTAATCCCTAAAGTTTGGTTTCAGAAATGTGGTCAACTTTCCACAGAGTAACCATGTGACAGAGAGCTTAAGAACAAATCAAGTGCTGCCACTTATATTTGGGGTGTCCTCAACCTCAGTCTTGTTCTTTACTCCTTCTTCAACATTTCTAAATAAGAAGATGCTTCTGAAAGTCAGACCAATATTTAAGACTTGTAAAATAAAGGGAAGATGAATTCAGAGCTGAACTAGCACGCCTCTAAGGTGTTTGTCAATCTGTATGAATGGGAAATGGGAAGTCAAAAGCAGGGATAGAAAAGGAGGTATGTAAGTAAAAATTATAAAAAATAAAAAAGAGTGTTTCTTATGTTTCTACAGTCACTCTACAGTTTCCTGGTGAATCACTGGTCAAACAAATTAGGAATTCAGTTTCCAGACACAAAAAAGAACCCCTATAAGGCTTCACCATTTCAGTGTCTTCAGCTGGTCACACCCTGGAACATCCTCCATGATGAACCTCTCAGTCGGACTAAAGAGAAAATAGAAGCTTGGTACAAAATGAACTAAATGGCACAGGTATCACAACCATTTTGCTTAAAATATAAATTGTAAAGGAGGCTGTGGAAAAGCAAGATAGAATAAAACCCTAAATCAACCATTACATACTTCATTAATTGTATAAAAGTGCAAGATTAAAGTAGTTCAGGTTAAGCATTCAGGTCGCTATAGGCCACACAAATGCTTAGCTTGGTCATCAATGGCCTAGTTTTGTCATTCAGTTACTAATATTAGTTTAAACCACAGAAAGAACAAAAACTGAATGAAAAAACGTATGCAATCCACTTTGAAAATGGTTAGTTTTCTGTGACCAGCACGAAATATTACCTCAATATCATCAGCTATACAATATATACATAAAAATATTGTGTCTTAATCTTTGTTTTAACAACTTAGAATAAAGCTGTACTAAACTCTATTTCCCTAGTGTGCCAACTCTTTGCTCTGTTCCAGCCGACTGGCCCAGTAACACAGAGAAGTCCTTTTATAGCGATGGTACTTGGATTGATCCACAATTTTGACACTTCAGCCATAGTAACTGTTGAAATGCTTTATTCAGCCAGGCTAGGTGATCTCATGCGACTGCCCGGGGCTCAGTCAAAGCTTCTTGGGTGGCTCCACAAGAAGAACAGGCCATATTCCAAAAACAAACTGTTAAAAGAAAAATAGGAAGAGGGGAAAGATTCCTTGGAATATTATGTTTCTTGGATCTAGAAAGCAAACACTATTAAACTTAATGTAATGATAAGGAGAAAGGGGTAACGGCTCCAAAATGAAAGAGTGTAGATTCAGATTTGATATTAGGAAGAAATTCTTCCCTGTGAAGGTAGTGACACAATGAAACAGGTTGCCCAAAGAAGTTGTGGATGCCGCATCCCTGGAGGTGTTCATGGCCAGGTTGGATGGAGCTCTGAGTAACCTGGTCTAGTGAAAGGTGTCCCTGCCCATGGCAGAGAGGTTGAAACTAGATGTTCATTAAGGTGCCTTTCAATTCAAACCATTCTCTGAAAATTTCAACTGCATTTCTTGGGATGTAAGAAGAAGTCAAAGACACTACCCTAACAGCGTAATTATGGATCCCCAATACAAGTTCAAAGCACAAGATATCCAAATGCACATTAATGAACACAAAATATTGCTTGCTTACCTTCACCTTTGGCCTGTGTTTCAGGAAAAGTGTCCTTGTGTATAAACTGAGGAGAAGGAAAAAAACCATGCTTAAAATTTCATGTATAAAACAGCATATAAAATAATGATGTACTAATCCCAGTTTTATTTTCCAACTAGAAATGAAAGGCTTCTGTGATTGCAGAGCTACCCACTCTGCCTAGATTTATTCAAAACAGGAGACATTAACTTACAGAAAATCCCTCTGTACTAGACTCTAATCAGCAAACTAATTTACCCTATCACCTATGTGGAGAGAAAGAAAGAACTCAGAGGGGTAAAAAAAATTAAACTGGGACTAGAATCTGTCATTTTACACGGATGAAATATAGCAGAGGCAGAAGAAGGGAAAAGCAGCATAGCCTGATTCTCTCTCTCATTTTTGTTCTTAGACACTTTCTCCTCTTAGTAGAGCTTTTCCTATGTATGATCTCACTTTTTTAAAGTGGACATAGATGATGCCACCGTGTGGCTAAGAAAATACTCAGGAAACTACTTCAGGGAAAGCATACAGTCCACTGGGGTAAGACAGAAAAATCAGGAATCTGCACATTCTCCAAGGGCTAGAGGATGCAAACCCAAATTATTTTTTATGTGCTGCATGTTGGAAAAAACCTTACCTATGCTGGATTCCATACGGTATTTTAACATCTGACCGAAAAAGAGAATACCACGATAGATATAGGAAAATCGATATGTAATCAGGTTTCCTGAACTACATAGACTGTATTTGTAAAACAGACATTCTCTTAAGTTATTGCTAAGTGGTAAAATATTATTTCATTATATGATGAAAAAAATGCAGAAATTCTTCACAAACTTCAGCTTAAATTCTATTCTGGTCCCTGATTCCACTAGATGGTGGTATAGAGCAAAAACGAGACAAACATCTTGTGGCTCCAGATTTGGTAACTTACATTCTTGTTTCAATCTCCTTCTAAAACGAATATCCTGCCCTTCAGGGAATAGCTCTACTACAACTACTTCAGCCATCACCCTTCTGCACTACTGCATGATGCCTGCTAGTTTTTAGGAGTGACAGTGCCTATCAAAAAGATTAGTTGTGCTCTGAAATTTAAACATGTTAAAGTACTTTAAGATTGCTGCTCAAGAACAGACAGGTATTAATGGTTTACATTTTACAATTATTATACTGTCAAATAGTTTTTCAGTTTAACTGCGAAAGGGTCCTCATTTCTGAATTATATTTTCTTGAAGAACCATGACTATTTAAAGATTAGTGATCACATTTTGAAGAATATAAAATAATTGCTGAGAGTTTTTAGATCAGTTGCAAAGAGGAAAGTCATTTTCCTGCACTTCTGGACGATACAAAATTCTGAAGTACACCTGAACCTGGGAAAACTCCTAGGAGCTCTTTATGAACACCCAGTTTAGAAAACATTTCCTACCTTAGCAGGATATGAAGGTAAGAACCCAGGCCTGTGAGAATATGCCACCATGCATGAAACTGTGTCACAGCTCCCACCACAGGAGGCATCTTCTCTCGTAGTGCTCTGAAAGAAAGAAGCCCCACACAATGCGATATTTTTTCCCAAGCTAAGCAATCTCAAATCACAGTGTTTGACTGTCGGATCACACATTATTGTTTCCATATCTCGGGCATGTGCTTGATGGGTGAGGCTTCACATGATCAGGCTTTCAGCAGGTGAGGAACAGCACCTTATACTGCCAGTACAGACAGATATTGGCACACTTACACATTTAAAGAAAGCACACACTTCCTCATACAGTGAGTGATCAGATACTTCTGGACTCAAATTTCAGGGGATATATTTACGGCACCCCACAGTCCCAAATGAATTCTACCATTCTCCTCACCAAAACTCTGTGAACTACTGTCCATAGGATGACACACTGAGTTTAAGGTCCGAGAGAGAAAATGGGATCTATCAGACATCAGCACTTTATATGTGGTAATCACACCACCTATTCTCCTGGTCCATGGGACCTTAACTTGCCTTTCTCCATTGGACTCTAAATCAGGGACAAAATGGGTGTTTAGTGAGGAAACAATGAAAGTAGAGGGTCTGAAATACTCCGCCAAGACGCTTTGTATTTTGCAGTTATGGGATGTGAACTACTTGGAAAGGGGCTAAGGGATGGAGGTTGAGAAATAAAAGGAAGGAATTACATTGCTCTGATTTCTCCTGCTCACTAAGTTTCTACAGACATTGCCTACTTTGGTTGATGGTGGAGCAAATGTTTGCCTGTCTTTTTTCACTTTCATTTCACATTCAGTCAAAACAAAAAAGGAAAAACGATTGCAATATGTTAAGGAAGAAAAATCTGCAGCTTCTTACTTACTGCTTGAAGTTATAGCGCTTAGTCCCCCTGACTAAATCCTGAGCTACTGCTTAGTTTTCAGAGCTGCTCAGTCACAAATATTAGTACAGAGCTTCAATTCAGTCAGCCCAGCAACAACACAGTGGAACACACTGGATGTGCTGTTGGCCTGGCACAACCTCTGAGCCTTTGGATGGCAGGAAATTTCAAAGCCTAAATTCAAAATTTTTAAAAACAAACTGCAGATTTAAAGTAACATAAAACCTGAACCAAAACCCAATTTTGAACTTGAAAACCAGAGCAAGTAGGTGGATGATTCACAAGTTAAAGCTTTAGAGAACAAAAGATTTCAAGGAATTGAAATGCATTTTCTCCAAAGGTTCAAATTATAATGCCACTGACAGAAATCCAACGCACTGCAGATGTCTGATTAAAGCTAGTAAACAAGCATTTTTTTTTTTCAGCACCATAACCAAACAAGTATTACAGGAATTACACTAGCATTTTTTCCCTTTACAAAATGAGGATTAAAAAAAGTGCCTCAGCAGCTGGGGTAATTTTTGGGCCTAGGAATCAGCTCAAAAGCCCCATGGGCCCACAGCAGCTCAGCAAGCTTGGTGAATTGGGGGTTACAGTCTCACCACTGAGGTGAGGCAGCTAAAAAATCAACCCTGATGCCAATATTTGCCAAGTAACTGCATACCCTACCGCTTGTGTTGGCAAATAACTTTTCTATTGCATTCTGTATGAAGCGCTTCTAGGGATGAGGCACCATATATTATTTTAATTAAAAAAAAAAAAAAGCTTCAAGAATACTCTGTTGGAGTTAACTTTCAGTTGGCGTAACCTACTGCAGGGACTACAGAGCCAAAAGGGACAGATGGAAAACTCAGACTCTTTTACAGCACAGTATTATTTGGCCCTGACAAAGCAACCTACTGGGACAATTCTGTACACCACAGATTCAGTGGCATAACAGTGTTTGAAATTGCCAGAAGTGTATCTTTCAAGATGCTGGAATCAACCTTTCCATTTCCTCCAGTTTCTGGCAGAACACATGCATCAGAACTAGGAGTTGTCTATTGGTAACATAGACTTAAAATAATAATATATATTTTTAATATATATAATATATATAACATTAATATATTGTAATAGGGATTTCTTTTGTGTTTATTGGTAACATATATATTGAAATTGGTATTTCTGTAACGTGCAGAACTACTGCTTTTGATATTTTGCTGGAAAATGGCAAGAGCAGAAATAAAAAAAAAAAACCAAACCAAAAAACCCAAACCAACAAACCAGCAAGATAAAAACACATTCAGATGAAATCAAGTGTAAATAGCAGGCTTTAATAAGCCAGAGATCCTAAAAAGTACTTCAGTGACATAACTCCTCTCAATTTAATTTCAAGTTAGAGAGTTACATAAAAAAAATAAATCTATTAATGGATAAAACCCATTAAACTAAAAAAAAAAAACCTGTTGAGTGCTGAATCTGGTTATGAGGAAACTGGATAAAACCCTCATGGATGTTTTGTAGGCAGCATACCATATGTAATATGAGATGAATTTGAATATACTCCACAGAAAAAATCAAATCCTTATTCTAAAAGACTATTAAGATCTATCCAGACAAAGTGAAAAAAACTCACCTCAATTTATCACAGAAAATGTTGTCCACGTTCCAGAGAAAAAATCCCATTAAAAATACAGTTAAAGACGTATAGCCTAGACCTCTAAGCCATGGGTATACCCTAGAGAGAAAGAAATAATGCAAAGTTTAGTTCAGAATGCTTTAGAGGCAGTGTGTAACATACACAAATACTATAACATATAAATAAAATGCTTTATCAATTTTGTTTTTTCCCAAAAGAAATAATATTATCTTCGAATTTCATCTATTTAAATACTGTATTTTACTTCTCCTCTCTCCTGACTTCACATTCTCTGAGACAGTTCTTTTAAATGCTTCACATCTATATATCTAATTATTTCCCTAAATACTGCACTCTCCTAATGAAACAAGAAGTGGGAAAACTGACGCTGGCTAAAAGGCACTAATTCTTCAGTCCCATGTATAATCTTTCATTAAAAAAGAACCACCAAAACAAGAATGCGTGTTACAAATTAGGACTCTCTCAAAAGAGGCTCTTTTCCAATAGATATCCTTATACTAGGGGACTTGTTTAAATACGGTGTTTCAAAATGACTTTTGTGAACACAGACCACCATGACCAACAACTAAGCAAATGAATAGTATTAGGAAACAGTAATTTTATGTGTATTTTAGAGTTGAGTGCTGCAGGGGATAGAAAAATGTCAATTTAATTTTTGGAGAAAAAAAAATCCTGTTTAAGATATGGGAAACACACTGAAGAATCAGATGCAAGGAAATGTATCATTAATAAACTTACTCTCCCTATCTACATTCAGGTTGGACTGTGGAATTGTAAACTTGCTACATGGAAGGCTCCTTTCCCACTAATAAGGCAAGTCCAAAAGAAAACCCAAATCCAACCCTAAAAGGCTGCCATGAAATACTGTTCAAGTTATTTTTAAGTGTTATGAATGCACAGTTGAAATTCTGGGTTAAAACGCGTTCCTGAGCTGCTTTTCCCTCCACTGTGTGTGCTACACACAGCACATATTTCAGAGCTGTGAGCACTGGGAAACAAAATGTGCAAAACATAACAGGTAGAGCTTCTTCCACAGGGCAAGCTAACCAGATACAAGCTGTTTATGTTAACAAATGCACTGCTAATATAAACTAGCAAAACTATTACTTTTTTATCTAATAAATGTGTGGAGCATCATGCAGTGCATGGCAGGAACTACACTGCAGTATTCCCAACTCAGTGCCCCAGAGACGTAAGCAAGACCAAGACATTAAGGAGCACTAAATAGTATGTTAGACATGCTGGTAAGTAGGTAATTATGGCTAGAATTGTTCAGGGAATAAACGGTGGTGTTTTATGAAGGAATGAGAAAGAGACTGGCATTACTTAGTAATAGGGAAGATGCTTTGTGAACAGAGAATAACATTTGCCCAGTTGTCATGTTGGCAAGGAAGCAGACCAGGAAAGAGATGAAAAGTGTGTGGAAAACAGGCAGGACAAGCAACAAACAATGAGGACAGGATGCAATAGTAACCTGGAAGGAATAACATGCTGGTTTTTGGGATTTTCACTCTAAACTCAGAGTGGCTTTAAGTCCCGCACTAAGAAATACGACAGGAAGTGAAGTAAAAAACCAAAATAAACAGAAATCAGGGTCAATATTTAAACTGAAACAGGCTTGGACAAGTGCTAGCACTACTGACGGAAGTACAGGAACATGTTCTAGCAGTGCAGAGAAAGTAAATCCAAAAGTGTGCTTGGAGATGAATTTTAGAGAAAAGAAAGGGTACCTTCAGGTTGGCACAGCTTCTCTAGCAGAACTAATTTAAAATTAGTAGTAGTTTAGTTAAAATTTAGAAGTAGTTTAAACCTACTTCTCTCCCCATCCCAACTTCCTAACCAGTTTGCATAATATAATCAAAGGGGGGAAGCAAGTCATTGTAGGGTCCTGTTGCAATGAAGTGAACGAGCTAATTAAGAATATACACTCCAAACCCCTAAAATTGAAACAAAAAGTCGATGGAACTTCAGAGGCAGACTTTGCTGGAGGAAAACAATGAATGATACTCTTGGAGAGAGAATGGTGATGTTGATAAAGACAGAAGACTAAGATATGTGTCAGAAATAATGGAAATGCACAGCTGTGTGTAACTTGCAGAACCAGACAAATAGCAGGCCCAAGAGTTTGCCTATACAGACAGAAAGAAATTTAATCTAAGTGACTAAAACTGTGCTAAATCCTCGAATAAGAACAAATTAAAATGACTTGAACTTGATTCAATTTAGTTCCCCCCTGGAAGTGATTTCATATAATATCACTTAAGATCTCTAGGTTAGGATTAAAACTTCCAGTTCATGGATTTGAAAAGTGCCTTTAAATTGATGGTTGTTTCTAAAGCTGCAACACACTATTAGCTTTAGGCTATTCTTGCTTAATAAAATTCTGCAAACGTTAACACTTGATCTGTTGGAATTTCTTGGGGAAAGCCAGACCACATGAACTGAAATTGCAATTGGAAGGTGATTCAATGCATGTACTTGAT
>JAWWLV010000001.1:29943285-29972349 GCA_035041135.1 Platyrinchus mystaceus | reverse complement strand
AATCCCCAAATACACAAGAACACCACCAATTCACAGGGCATAGACAGAAATGGACGCCCAATTGAGCTCCTGAGAGCCAAAAGTATGTGTTTACTACAATACTCATTCAATTCTATTTTCTTCCCTTTTACCTACCAAGTCTGTGCTCTGACCATTCTAATGCTTCTCATGTCTCCTAACACTTCTAATAACTTTTGTTTGGTACAGTTTTTATTTCAATTTCCATAACGTATACCTAACTTTATGCAGCCCAAACTGTAAGAAAAACCATCATTTACCATCTTTTCCATTTGAATTTTAAATACTAGAGCAGGGATACTAAGTTCTGAGTGATGGTTCTGCTCTGCAGTCTTACTCTTACCACTCTCCAGTTATCATCATTAGTTTGGACACCAGCAATAGATTTCACATTACCCAGCAACATGAAGACAAAAACTCCACTCCCCTTGAAGTCCCAGGCTAACAGCTGAAGCCACCAGCAGGACACTTGGCAGTGAACACTAATCATAAATGTAGAAATCTTAGTTCAATGTTATCCCAGTGGCTTCAAACAGTGCAAGGTGATGAGCCATTCCCTATAAGCCAAGCAGAGCCCATGAGCTATGCATTATGTACCTACTTAAAGAAATTCTGCCATTGCCAATTTCTTACGTTAAGCCCACCAAAAAAAGGATGCACATGCTATGTTATAATGTTGAAGTAAATGGTTACTTACCATAATACTATATAAACTGATCGTAGAACTATAATAGAAACTAGTGTTCCATACATGACCTGGGGAAAAAAAAAAAAAAAAAGACATACAATTCAGCAGTTGGATTCAAGAGCCCTCATAAAACACTACCAGAGTAAAAAAAATTTGAAGCCTCTATGGTTTTTTTTTGATTTCTCAGTCGCAAGAAAACAGCATTCCTTCTAACTTCCTCTGAAGAAAGCCTTCTGTTAAAGTTTCAAATAAAAGTGTGATTCTAAACCATGGCCTTTATGCAATAACAGGAAAAGGCAGTTGTGTAAAACCACTGTTTCACTGTTTTGAATCAGAAAGGAAACACTAGATGGCACTCGTAAAGCATCCTGAAATCAAAAATGGTAACTAACTCCTGTCATCTCTTCTTTATCTGTGCATTTCAGCTCAGGATTCTGTAAGCATCAGCTAAAATCACTTTTGAAAGCTGCACTTCTTTCACTGATATCTCATAATACTTTTTCCTGAAAGCAAACACCTGACTAGACTTTGCACTATGCCCACACTGAGCATCAATATGGAAGAAACTTTCCAGAAAGCATTTCAAGCAACTATTGCAGATTGTTGGGATTCAATCTAATTATATAGTGGGAAGGCTGCATGCTCTGAAGATCCATGAGGAAAATCTGGCTCACTGCAGGCTTGATGAATTTGAATGCAATCACCTGACATATATAAAAAGTCAAAGTAATAATTTACTTTCTGCCTCATGATCTTTAAATCACTGTTTTTTATTCACAAACTTAGGATCTGTGTAATACCATCTCTGAGATGTAAAGACTAAAGAAAAGGAAAAATGTGGTCAGTCATGCCTAAGAATTGATGCAGAAGCCAGTGCAGCAGGAAGGATTTTTAGACACTAATGACATTCAATTACTCTCTATAGTTTTTATTCTGAACACTGCTTTCCTCCTGCCAAAAGGCAGTTTGTTCCAAGCAGCTGTGCCTTGCTCTTTGCCTCTCTCCAGTGGCCCACAAGCCCCTCACTATTTTTTCTTACTTGTTCACTGACTTAACCTTTCTCATTTTGCTTCTAGTTGACTCCTATCTAATGCTGCATGAAAGACAAAAATGATAAAGCTTTGCTGTCCATTTTCAAAAGCCACTATAACTCACAAAAATGTGTTTACAAACCAGTGTCCTTACCATATTCTACTGACCTCCTGACACCCTTCCTTCTTTTAGACTATGTTGCCTTCAAGACAAGGACTGCCTCTTACTCTGCTGTAACTGGGGCAGTCAGATACTACTATCCTGTAATCATATGCATGTGTCTAGTCATCTGATATAAAACAGGTAGCTGTAACAATGCAAAGTGAAACCTGCCTTTCGAAAGTCCATAAAGTCCAATTTACCAACTCCTTTTAGCTTTAAGGATGAGGTTTGTAGTACAAACCATATTATCAGTGCATATCTATAGAATAAGACAGACAGAGTCCTTAAATTTGACAACGGCTCCAATATTGACTATTCAAAGTTATTCAGCACAGCAGCTCTTCATAGGCATGCAGAGTGAGATTAAAGAACTTCAGTAAATAAATTACTATTACTGTGTGTTCTGCTCTGTAGGCTAATTGGTTCTGGCTTGTACTTTGTACAAAACTGCTAATTCCAGTCCCCTTGTTGGGGTACGGCACATAAATCAGGAAATAAAGAAAACCAACAAAACCTGCTGGACACAGCCCAAGTATCAAGTGCCTATCAGTCCCAAGCTAAAGGCAGAAAGGAGAGTGCTCAGGTGTGCTGGGTGCTGCATGCTGGTACAATTCTTCATTGCTGACATTTTGCCTAAAAAGGCCCCACCATATAACAAATACAGACTAAATGTAAAACTTTAACAACATTTACTTTACCAGCCTCATGTAAAACAGCCTGCTTCGTTTTTTTCTAATCAAATCCAGTAATTTATTCTAAGAGAAGAATGGCACATAGGAAGATGACACTTATAGAAAGGCTCCTCTAGAATCCAGATTACAGTTTGATGTCCTTTCTTTGCTGATCTCCTCCTTCATAAAATCTATTGCTAAAACACTCTTCTGCAGCAGAGTTATGGGAAAAACCTATCCATGAAGAGAAATTTCTGTCATGCACATTAGGGGTGTGACCCCCTTTATGCTTGTACCCAAATTGCTAGCGTATTCTTTGTACAAGGAGTTAAACATTATCAGACTATGTCTGGAGAAACAGATCTTACAGGCAGCTCAAAGCCCAGGTAAAATGCTATTTTTTTAACAGTTGCTAAAAGCGGGAAAGAGCGAAGGCTAAGAAAAGCTTTCTTTGTAGATCTTCTGGCTTGGTATTTCCTAGTAAATTGCTTAATGGCTTGCAGAAGAGGACAGTCTTAATTAAGGGAGGAAGGAAAAAAAAATAAAAAGAACCTTGCAGTGACTGACGAAAAATATGTCCACAGCTGACAGTTCAATTTCTTGTCTTTTCCGCTCCCCCACCCAACCAGGTTGTTAGCAGTAAAACACATTTGTGTTTAAAAGCCTGTGAAAGATTGGAACAACAAACTGTTCTGCTCTGCACGCTCCAATCCTCCACACTGAAGGTGAGCACTGAGAGGGTGTTGCTGTGATATGCAGAGACTATAGCTGCATGTTTCTCTACAGCTGTTTCTTACTAGAGGGCCATACACCAAGCTGCGTAATTTCATTCAAACTCCAGGGAGCAGTGCTTACTTTATCTCCCTTACCAACTATGGATTTACTATTTTCATCATGGTAAAAATTTGTTAGGTATAATCCATCCACCCAAAGAAGGATAAAGTACAATATTAAAAAAAAAAAATCTACCTTATTCAAGGTAACTGAAATTTTTCCATTCCTTTAGCTCCCTTTGTTCTTTTTCTTTAACTAACACATCACTTAAGCGACAGATGAAAACCCAAGCAAGTTTTCTGCTCTTTTATCTCACATTGTCTTTAAGCTGTAAGCCAAAGAACATCCTTGCACTGCAATTGAAACAGAGGGAAACAGCAGAATCTCATCATCTTTTGTTATCACTAGACAGTTACCTCTTTGCTGTTTCAGATGCAAATAAAGCTGCACATATTTCAGCTTTGAAGCCTGTATCTTTGCAGTTGGGGAAAAAAACAAAGTCTGGATTACCTGAAAAGAAGGCCAAATATGAAGAACATCCTTCTAATTCACAAATGGGAAGTAAGCACTTCAGGGCTCAATGTCTGGCAGCACTTTTGATGTGGAGGCAGTTAAGCAAATCATATAGATTCACTTACGGAAGTCAGAGGCAAAGTTGGTACTCCACACTGAGAGAGGGGAGCATAGAAAACTGGTTCTTCATCTACCCTTCTAGTACAGAAAGCAGAAATAGCCTGCTATTTCCACTTCTCTGTTTTCTCTGCTCCTGGCCTTCTGCCCATCCTTGGTTAATAAATTTGATTTATCAGCCTCAAATATTAGTATACACATTGGGAATAGCAATGAGAGATTCTGGGTTCTTGGCAACCACCACTTACCTATTAATACACCAACCAGCTATCAAAAGATAGCTAGCATAAGTACTTGAACTCAGAAATTGTATTTACAATCTGCAGCAAAGAAAACTGACTTCTACGTGTTTTTGAATTTCTGGAAAAGAAATTTGAGTTGAGAGAAAAAGGAAGGACCATCCCCAAGATGCTGTTGAAACATCGAGTAACTCAGCACAGTTATGGCTGTGTAGTACTGCCTGCTGCCTTGACAGGTCCTGAATGAACTAATTCAGATTCACTTGGTTTGGCCCTGTTCAGATGCATGTACTTGATGGCAAAATGACACACAAGTCACAAGACACTGCTGTAGAGCTTCTGGGACGCTGCCTGTCACAGCAAACCAAGCTTCTCCTTCAGTGACTTGCAGAACTGAACCTTCGTAGCGTCAGAATATCCTTCCTCATTCCCTAAGCTACCGTGCAGGTAAAAGCACTAGCCAAAATGAAAGATGTACTTGATCTCTGGAAGACATCCCCAAATGATCTATGTGACAGTGAAATATCACTCAAGTCAGTTTTATATGTGGTATTCAACAGGACAACAACAAAATAGAAAAAACTCTGTGGTGAAGACATGCCTGAAAAGGTCATTTTTACCAGAGTGCTTGGAACCTGAACATACAGAAAGTAAGAACACACTCCACTAAAAGGCACAATATATTTAGCCACAAGCCTACAACTAACTGTTGCCTTAGCAGCAGGAGGGACTCTAGCGAGCTGTAAGACATTGAGCGGGTCCACACAGATTCCCCAGAATGGGGAGTCCTATAAGTCTGAACAAGTTGTGTCCTGACATAACATATTCTTCACACAGTTTCAAGCTCCCCTATGTACTTCTACAGACATATTTCATTGTGATTTCACTTTCTTCTTTGCATTTGTATATTTAAAATGCCCATAGAGAAGAATGTTACTACTTTTTCTATCAAAGCAAATGAAGTACCTTTTCCTGCCTTAGTCTTTCTCTCTTACTCGAAGTCACCTTAATTGGTAAATCTAATACTTGTATTTTACTTCTATCAAAAGTAAAAAAAAATATTCACTGGTCATTTTATTGTGCTGTGATCAGTAAACATCCAGGCACTCCCTCTCCTCCTTTGGTAATCTGTTGAGCAGTTTAGAAGTATGGTTGGTATTTGTCCAATAGTGCATCTCTTCAATTTTGAACCAGCTGTCATCCTAGTCCTCAAGTCTCCCAGTTATTTCTTCATCTCCTCCCCTGTACTCAGTGATGCCTCTGAACTTTTATCGTCACAAATACCATCAGTACACTACCCTTTTTCCTGCTATGTGTTGTTAAAAAAACCTCCCCAAACAGTCTCACTACTTATCCCAAGAAAATCCAGGCTTTTCATCATCTCCTTTAATTATTTTTCACTAGTCACTTATTTACCCTATTTGCAATTCTCATACTGATCTACTTCTCCAGCTTGCTTAGTTTCTCATAGGACACCACAACCACATTCTGGAATGTCAATTTTTTCATCACATTTCCTGATGTAGAAGAAACAGCTATTTAATCTGATTTTCCATTTACCTTTTAATTATTTGTTTGCTAGAATTTGCTTCAAACTCTTGCAGCAGACGACTATGCAAATAAAATAGGTTCTTAGATCTATTTCATTATTCAAGTAACTTGGCTCACTAGCTGAATGAGGTTTTTCACTGCCACAAGTGCAAATGCATAGTCAGCACATGGTATGCAGCAAGCAAACAAATTAGGATGGAAAACAATGCTTTGTAGGTGACAGCTTCCTAGACCTCAGCATATTAGGAAGAAGGCTACTTACTGTAAGACTTGACTTGAAAAGTTTAACTGTTAGGGTAATTTTGTCTGCTTCCAGGGCTGTCTTATATTTGTGTCTATGGATCACTCTATACCAGCAGCTGGTCTTCCCCAACCACTCTTCTTGTATAAGCACAAATTTACATGTGGTAAACAGGGATGAACAACTAATCTGATATAAAACTAATTCTGAGAAGAATTAGTTGTTTATTTGAACCTGAATCTCCAGTCAAATTGCCATCAGAGAGCAAATTTGTGTGCCAGATGGAAAAGAGGGGAGAGGCACAGTGGTTTTCTGTGACATTGATGCTGGCTTAAAAACAACTAGGCAACTGGGATGTAGGGTTGTTTAGTACCTTGAAAATTAGATAATAATAGTGCTCTAGCCTGAGTAATTTGAACATAATCAAGACAATATATGCTGGTAAAGGCCACCGGTATCTTTCATTTAATTGATGAGGTGGCAAAAAATGCTAGCTCAGTTGTCAGGCAGGGAATTTTTTTCTTCCTTCTAATAATGTGCTGCCTCCAACTGCCCAAAACATGCACCTCATCACTCCTATGGTTAAAGCACTAAGACCCTAAAAGACCTGCAATATGTGGATGGAGAAAAAGAAGTTGGTCTATGTTGCCAAGTGCCATAGATAACAAACTGAAATCACCATCATGCCTTGCTTGCAATCAGCAATTTATAAGCTTAAGTTGGGAAGACAAGTAGAAAGTAATTTGTGGGAAACTGAGGCTCGGATCCTGGTTGCTAAACATAATAGCATCCTTTTGCATTCTTACTGCTTTTCTTTCAGGGAAAAAAACCACCCAAACTGAAACAATGAACAATATTATGTTGTCCATGTAGCTATTCCCCTTTTTGCAAGCCTGACAAATTATGATTATCGCAGACAAACACCTAGAGGAATCAAATGCTGCATTATCTCCTGATGCTGCTTTCTAACACAGTTAGGGACCAAGACCACAATTTAAACTATGATTGCACAAGCATATTTAACGGTACTTCAAGTCCATGTGACCCATTCAGTTGGGAAATGCTTACTGAAATGATTTTACTTTTTTTTAATGCACTCTAAAGTAATGGACAAGTATTAAGAAAATAACCTTGCTTTGCTATGCAGTCAGAGAAACATTTCCTCAGGATTTACAACATATTTGGCAAAGACTGCGAAAAACCGAGTACAGTGCTTGAACATTTGGAATTCAGCCATAACTGTACGTTCTCCATAAAAATCAATTTGCAAAGAGTTGTTGTAAAATGTCCAGCACTTTTATGGGCCCAAATATTTTCTACATGGATTCCTTGTGTATAGATTAAAACAGAGAATTCATACGTTGAACTTAAGAAAAATCAGATGCAAAAAAATTAAAGGTCTGGGGCAACAGTTTAAAGTTTCCATATTTCTTTCTTTCCCAACAAGTCACAATATCTATTGCCTTAGTCTCTGTGACATGGGACAATATCTATGCCAAATGCATCGAACTGGAATATAGTGAGGCTGTGACGTATTTATTGCAATAAATGTAGGTTGAGTAAATAAATGATTAAAGAGATAAAAGTTCATAATAAATAAATAAGTAAATAGTAAATTCTGCCACTGTTGTAAACAAAATTAATCTAAGTCACGTCATTCAAAATCAGTTATGACCAGCTCAGTAAAAACACCAGAAATTGCCACTTTCATCCCAGTCAGTATCTTCCTGCTGGAAACATAAGTAGGGGGAAAAATGGGAAGGATTTAATTAACATTATTAAAAACCCTCACCCTGAAAGTTTCTCTTTTATCTACAGATAGAGCAACAATTCATGTTTCTAGGAGAGATTATCTGGAGCAGCTGAGAATGTATTCTGTTGATCAGTGCCTCACAAATCCAGCAACAGAAGCCACATATCATTTTTACAACTGCTGAAGCAGCAGGCAAATTTTGACAAGCAGTGGCACTACCAATTTTAGAAATTAAGGCTTTAAAGCTCTGTCCAGCAAAGAGCTCAGTGCTTTTTGCTTGGCAATTTTTCAGCCGTTATCCCTAATCAAAAAATCATAAATGAGGGAAAACTACCCATGGCATACAGAAACGAGCATCATTTCTAACCTCCGGTGAAGAGGAAAGCGATACAGTCCAATCCCCCCAGGCAGGGGATACATATTAATATTCCTGAGCTGCTACAAAAAGAGCCTGTACCAAACATGCCATTAAGCCTGTACAAACCAGTCTGCTGCATAATCCTAGAAAGCATTTTGTATTTAAGTTCCCCTTGAATTTACACTAAGTAAAATCGAGTAGTTAAAAAACCCAATCAACTCATATGTTAAAGCAGAGAGAAGAAAATGGTTCTAAGTCACACAGGCCATGTTATGATGCAAGGTCATAGTTTCAAAGCAGCTATTAATGGAAAAAAGCAGGAAAGGATTTATTAAGTCCTCCCTCTCACACACACCTTAGAGACACCTTGTTATGTTTGCCCCTGATGAAAACCATGGGAAATATTAGGTCAAATGCTAAAACAGAACACACACTAAACCACTCTAGTTTTTCAGGTCACTAAGTAAGAGGATGGCAACATGACAGGCAGCAATACTACTCAAAGAAAAAGCAAAAGGCAAACTGTTCTTCCCTTTCATCTTCCTTCCAGCTATAAAATACTGTAAAACATTCCACTAAAACATCATAGTTAAAACACAAGATTAGCTGCTTCAACAAAGCAAGATTTACCTGATGGAATACAGGCTCTTTCAAATTTAAGTAAACCTGGAAAGATTAAAAAAAGAGAAATAATTTGCAACACAGAGCAATTGTAATATTATTTATCTAAATATTGCCAAGACTTGTTCTGTTAGAATCAGCCGTGAGTGTCTATCCTCGCACCATTAAAGTTGATGAAACATTTGAAGTTTCCTCTGGCAACACCTGAGGTTTTAACTGTGGAATTATTTTAAATTAAGAAGCAGAAATAGAAACATTAACATCTAACATTAGGCTTCTCATTTAATAGAGTTGCAGCACATACAAAACCAATTAAGATGCTGAAATTACCAGACACGTTCTCAATATTCATTGAAAGAAGAAAATGTACTCTACTTTGCATTGCTATTACTAATGTTTTAGATAATAATTTAACATTTCAATTCATTTTACAAAAAGCTAGTAGTTCTTTCTATTGTTAATTAAGGTAATTTAATTTATGCTCTTGAAAAGAGAAGGGCACTAGACCTTAGTCATAACATGCTACAGGTGTAAAAAACTGTAGGAGAAACAGAAGAGAACAGCTAGAATTTGGACTGTTGAAGATGACTTACAATAATACTAATTTTTTTTAAGAAATGGCTATCAACAAAAATTACAAAGGAAATTTCATCTGTCATTGACAGCCAGCACAAAACTAAGTTTATTCATAAAGGGAGAACACTGGACTGAGAAAGGGAGTCAAATTAGCTGCGACACAAAAAAAATTAGAAGAATTTTAACTAACAGCTACGTTCTTTTTCTTATTCTGGCTGTTTTAAAACACCAGTCAATATCCTGGACTGGATATCACAGTTCACTTTTTGCAGCCTGTCAAGCAGGATAATTCTTATTTCTATAGATGAATTCCAGTGAGAGAAGGTGAGGAATGCAGCTTGTCCAAGGTCTCATAACAAATCAACAGTGACTATTTTTCTCACATTCCTATTCTAGCAACTGGATTATTGCTTTTCCCCTTCATTTATTCTATACAGAGGTTTAGATAGAAAGGTGGCCAGCACATCATTTTCCCAACAAAAGAATAATTTGTCTTCCTTGACTGGAAGTGACAGTGATTCAGTATTGCCTCTATAATGTTCCTTCGCTGGCAGGAAAACTGTCAAACCTACAGGTGAAAATACCATATTAGAAAAAGTTACTTACTATGCTGACTACAAAGCTGTATGTTATTAACAAGAAAAGCAGCGGATAATTGACTGTGTTCTTGTACTTGAAACATTCGTACCTGGAAGAGAACATAAAGGAGAGTGATAACATTCATCACTTACCATATAAAGGACGCATTTGTCAAAGTATATTATCACAAAATTTGGGAGAAAATTGATCCTAATGGGTCTTAGCCCCTTCAAGAAACTGTAACTCCTCCAATAAAGATGTATTATTTTAATAGAACAATTCATACTTCTACCAATAAATGTTTTTTAAAAAATCTAATGCACAAAAACACCAAAAAGCTCAAGCATATACAAAAAAAGTAACCCTCCCTAAGAAAAGAGTTTGTAAAAAAAGTGTTTTCAGAAGGTGCTTAACGGGAGATAATGGATGACAAATTAGAAGTTAGTTTGAAACGCAATACAGCTGTCAAAAAACGTTACATCTGTGAGCTAAAGGCAGTGTGGAAAAAGGACTGCCTTTCAAAACAGTGAACTGCAGACATATGTTAAAGTGCAGATTGTTTATGCCTTCACTACAGTCACAGTACAGTACATTTGCTAGATTAGGTACTGCTAGAAGTAGAAGGTAAAACTAGCTAACTGTATGTAAACCAACCAATTAAAATTAGCTTCACAATCTCTGCACTACGCCTCAGTGTCAGTTGTGACGGAAATACACAGACATTGCAGACCGTACCTCCATCAGAAATAAAGGTCCAAAAAATCCCAACAAAAATGAACTCAGAGATGCCCATCATCATTAAGGCTGGAGAAAGTTGTCTATATAACTCCAAGTCACACCTGTCTAGTTTATTTGTTTATAAACTTTGAGAAACAGACACACTCATGAATGAATAAAAGGAAACAAAGAAAAAAGATATCTGAGGAAAGAAAATCTAAAGGCAGCACAACGTGCTACACTGCAAAATGGCCTACTGGAGTAATTACACAGCTTAAGAGTCAGCAGGACTGAATGACATATAAGGGAATGTCCTGTGCAGAACCACCTGCAATCTGCCGTCAAGAAAACCAAAACAATCATTAAAGGCCTTCTAAACTACACATTAGCACATTCTTTTGAACATTTTAATTGCTACCAAGCTTATATACACAGACTTTTATTAGAGCTATAAATGCAGCGACAGGCTTCAGCCCTTTTAAAGATAATATAGTAACCACTGCAAACAAAAAAAAATATTTTTTCATACAGATTTTTATAGCTACTTCCCATGCTTTTTCTCAATCACATTCAAATTAGGCAAAATAAATGCAAAGGTAGTTTCAAGGAGATAGGGAGCCACAATGAAAATATTTCTGCTAAGAGAGGCATTATGATTCTGGTCCTGAGTTTGTACAAATCATACCAATATATGAATCACAAATTGAGGGTTATTTCCACAGACAGAGGTTTAGTCCTTGAGCACCCCAACTCCATTGCAAGCTGCTGGTAATCTTTACCAATGACATTACAATTTTCAACAGCTGACTATTTGATATTTTCAAAACCAAAAAGACTTTTTTTCTCCCTTTTTGTCTGCAACAAGTTGATTTATCATTTAGATTTTCCAAGTGACAGAAAAAATCATGTTAAATCCAGGCCTTGCAGCACAAAAAAAAAAAGTTGGTAAAAGCCAACTTAGGGTATCTTTACAGTTGTTAAATGTTACATTGCTCCCAAAATTAAATTGTTGGAAACATCCTGGCATTGCATTAAGCTGTCACACATGTTCCAAAATACTCTCCACAAAATAGACATGTAACTCTTCATAAAATCTTTTCTTTAATTTTCCAGATGAGTGGAAAGCAGGTTTATCCAGAAACCTGAAGTGTTTGGAGTCAGACTACATCACAGAAATCCAGCTCCAATAAATTATAATGTTGCTAATTTTGTAGGCGTTACTGAGGTTGATTTTATTATGTCTGCTGTTTTTATGGCAAGTAGTACTGAGCTTTGATTGTATACTACACTAAATCTTTAATAAAAGTGAGTGTTTTTCCTGCTAAAAAACACTGGTAAAATATATCGAAATTAGCCTGGTGCTCCAATGTCATAGTGCTGTGCAAAACCAGACCTCACTGAAAGCAGTAGAAGCTTCATCTCACTATACACTAAATTTGGCTTCAGAGACTCCACATTTCAAAAGTTAACATTTCATAGGTATTCAGGGAAAAAGAAATTAGCAAATACTTACAGGCAGTAGACAAACACACAACAACTGTATATCATTGGCAGTTCATCCAACAGCTATAAAAAGCAAAGACATTAAAACATGAAAACTACTTTTAAATCACAAGCTTGAGTAAGTTAATTAAGGGGAGATAAGTCTTCAGTAAATATGAGTTTTTACATCACTTGGATATCCATCTCCTTGACTGTACTTTAAGATGTAGCAGTATCAAACCCTATTCATCTACCAAAAGCTGCTGTGCTAACGAGTTTATTACTCTGAATCTTTTGAATATTACTTTTCATAAAAGCCCACAGCTTCAAAGAATCTTGCTATATGCTGTTCATACCCCTTAAAACATTCGTAAGAATTAGTTTTGTAAAGTCAGACTGAATAAGACCATCCCATCTATAGCCTTACAGTCAGTAGCATCTTCTTCGTAGAGAAACTGAAACAAATTTTTTTTTCCACAGCATAAAATACAACTTTAGCCCATTAGGATGGGCAGTGTGCTTGCATGTTTACTTCCTAATTTTAGAAATTTCTTACATTGTTTTAATTCAGAAACAGGAATTTTTTTTTTGTTTGATGTCGGGTTCTTGTCCTTTTTGTTGTGGGGTTCTTATGGGGTGTTTTGTTGGGTTTCCTCTCCCCTCCAGAATATGACTACATATAAAGTTTTATTGTCTTAATTTTTGTACTTCGGGAGAAGATTGGCGTGTTACAGCAAAACCAGTTCTTTTTCTGGGAACTTGCCATCTTAATAGAATGGAATTAAAATAGTAATCACAAGATAGATGGTTTCTCAGGAACAGGTACACTCAAAATTGTCATTTATCATTAGAAGGAAAAAAAATCATAGTACCATTTTCTTCTAAAACTTTTCTCATCAAAGAACTTTAATGAATTTTTGCTTATAAATATATAGCTAAACTTACCTCTTCTTATGAAGGACTGAAAATCACGAAAATGAAAAAGCACACAAATGGATCAATGAAGATCCACAGCCTCTGATTTCTAATGTGTTAAGCAAACATTAATAGTTAGGCCTTTTAGAACTTGATTCATTCCTAAGAAAAACAAGAACTAGATGCAAAAAAGATTTTGATCTTTTTCCGTTATCACTCTGAAAATTCTTGATGGCCATGCCTGTACAGAAATTGCTTTCCTGCTACTGGTACAGGATACCTGACAAGCTCACAACCATGTTTTTCTAAACTGTGAAACACATTAAGAGCAATAGCAGCTTATGCAAACCCTTTTATAAAGCCAGCCTGATTCTGCTTGGTTTGAGATCATTTTTCTAACTGCACAGTCAAAAATGACATTTGAGTTTTCAAATTTCATACTAGATTAAAAAACAAAAGGATCTAATTCTTTACAGAAGGAGATAGATGCATTATCCTGAGTGTGAAGTATTAGCTTGTTGTGTTTTTTGATCGTAGAAAGTTCAGGAAATGTTTCACAATGCTGCTAAACATCTCTGCTAATCAGTTGCTACTGAAAAGGCAAGTCTTGCTGCTTCGTCCACACTCCCACTGCTTCTCTCCAGTGAGGCAGTCGTACTCGTCTGACCCACAGTGAGCCAGGCCCAACATCTGAGCCAGCACACAACTAACCTTGCAGAAGAAGGTTTAAATCCCTGCACCCATGCATTATAGGGTCAGGGACCACACAAAGACAATATCAGGAACATTGAAAGCAGCTGAAGCTAACAGGTGTGTTAGGCAGCACTTTGCCATCACATTAGTCTATCTTTGCTGTGATGCCTTGGAGGGGAAAAAACAGGAGAAATAGCTGCATTCAGCTTTATAGTAATAGTATTTTATAAAATCAGTGATGTGCTTTTCCAATTCTGACAGGCACTAGCTGCAGGATTAATTCATGTGGTTGTTAAAGACTGTGAGTCATTTAACACTTCATAAAAGAAAAAAGGGGGGGAAGAACAAGAAATACAACATGGAAAATTTTTCAAATTTGGACAGCTGATTAAACTTTTAAGTTCATATGCTGGCAACATCTCAGGGAAATTACAGTAAGAACAAAGAGCCTGTCAAACAATCTTAGAATTTGCATGCAGAAGACAATGGCTTCTGTATCCAAAGGAATTAATGATTCTAGAATGTCAAAGGCATGTCTGGACAATGAAGAACCATGGAAAGAAGGAAACTCGGTGAGATGATTTCACTGTTAAATAAGTATTTCGGATTCTTGATGAATGCACAATTATGCAGCTCCCATAAAAATAAGAGAAAAAGGGGTGATTGCTTTAGAACTATTCTGAACAATTACTTTCAAGAATAGAAGCTTTCACATTTCTCTTACTTAAACTGAATCAACCATTTACTATATTAGGACTGCAAAACAAATGTAAAAAAAAATCTCTTTCAACAGCTATCAATGCTGATTTTTAATCATAACAAGAGATAAAGTGAACAAGAAAAGGTTATTTATCGGTTGAACTGTTTCTTCTGTGGTGATCCATGAGCTAGCAACTGGAGTATTTATAGGCCACTTGTGGATTTCACTTGGCTGCCAAAAAAAGTGTACTTTCTCTGCCTCACACGAAGCCTTTTACATCAGTTGGAAAGATGATGCAAGACATTGCTGCTTCCCTCTCATTTGCTTCTGTCCACACTTTACTTACCACAGTTCATAGGCCCTTTAGTTGTTCTGATGCAATACCAGAACTACATGGCAAGTAGCAGTAAAATGACTTGGATTAGAATAGCCTCTACACAAACACAAAAACTATAAAAAAAAGCACCAAGAACCCCCATGTAAGAATGTTTTAAGTCTGTATCATTTTAATGATCTGGGTTTCACGGTGCCCTTGCTCACCTCTGCATCAGTGTAAGAAAGAGGATTTGAAATACTGGCCATGTTAGGAAAAAAAGCAGCTCGGGGAAGACATGAAAAAGGTTGAAATTCAAGGCAGTTTCACCACAGAAGTGAATATAGGTAAATCATACCTTAATTTGGGAGTAAGTGGTAAAATGGCTCTACAAACTGCCTTTTTCATGCCAAGAAAAGCACCAAATATTCTTACATGGTGTCAGCTATATGCTCTGTGGAAGCTGGCAGTCTACAGCACATGCCAGAGATATCAAACAGAGCATTATGGAGGCAAACTTCAAACAACTGGCAATATGCAGGTCCCACTATGATCAGCAGAAATCCAGGACTCAACTGAGCTGCCGCACCATAGTTGCCTAATGCTATCTGAGATGCTCTGTCACATCCAATACACCCACCCAAGACTAGCAGATGTGACAGGGGAGTCTAAGAAACCTGCACCTCTGTGGGATGGCAGCTGGATGCCTTAATAAACACTCACAGGATCTAAAATAACACTAAACACCTTTTTTAAGTGAAGGTTGCCAATGCAGTCTGGAGAACGACTCAGCCCAGCTGCCTGCCTCCCTAAGTTCCACTGACTTAACTGTATTTCCACTCACTATGGTGAGAGCACAGACTTCCAGCAGACTTTTAAATGTAGATTCCTTTATTTTGAACTGAATCCCATTCATCCTGCCTTTGGTTCAAAGACGAATTTCCCTAATCTTCGAAGACCTAAAAGAGGACAAGACTTCCTGTGTCCCTTTAGAAAACAGGAAATACCAGGACTAAAATTCCTATGCCCTTTGATTTGTTCCAGAATCCTTCTACTTAAAAATAAGAGAAGACAACTCAACTACTGCTACTCAAAAGATACTGACTTCACTATTGATGCTACAGGTACCTCTAGATAAATGGAAATCATAATAGAAAACAAAGATGAAAAAGATAAAATAAATAACAATAACTCCTGCCTATACTGCTTGTTATTAAGCCAAAGCTGTAGCAATTTTAAAATAACAACTTGTATAAAAATATAGCGTGATTTCCCAAAGGATAAAGTGTCCTCTATCAACATAAGCAGTTGATTACAGCTCTTATTTTAGATGCAAGTGTATATTCCTCTATGACTATCAGTGGAAAATACCTAATGATACAAGACCTGAATTACTCTCTTGTTGAGAGCAGGAGTCATGTACAATGATACTTCAAGCAGATTAACTCATTTCATGTGAGTTTCATCTAGTCAAGAAATGGCAATATGACTGTACAGTGAGATACACACATAAAATAATCCACAGCTACTTATCAGTACTCACCTGCATTTCATACTTCAGGGTCATGTGGAAGCACCAAGATCCCAATCCCACAGCTGAAAAGAAATCAAAACTATCGTCAACATAAAAGTCTAAAATGTAAAATTTTCAAGTATATTAACTTAAATGCATGAATTTTACAGTGAAAAAAGATAGAGTATTAGCATATTCCACTACAGAGACAAATCTCCAGTGTTCTACAGCCTTCTACTAACTGTCTCCTATGAACTGGTGTAATCACAAAGAGGATAGGAACAGAGGGAACTCAGAATGAATGGAGTACTATTATTCAAAATATCTTTTTTTCTTTTTTCTTTTAATTTTAAGTACAACATTCAATGGCTAGTACTGCTGAAAGCCTCTTATATTTCTGCTTATTGTCCAGTTTTTAAAACCTACATTTTACATAGAGCTTTTTATTGTCTCTATAAGCAGAAATTAATTGCTACTAGAACTCAGAACTCGAAATTCAAGGCAAACAAACTAATTCCACACAGTATGGATTCATTTTGTGAAATGAGATCACCATTTCCTGGCCTTCTACAGAGAAAGACAAGCTTCCAAGAAATTATTTATATTTATCTGAAATACCCTCTTTTCAAACTCTGAATTTACTTCTGAAATTCCTTTATGAGATATATACTTTGCCTGTGCACAGCTTTTTCACTTAGACATGGATAATGTTTCTTAGAAGTTAGATTTCACTGTTTAGAGCAAAGCTGGTACAGTATTTAATGCATCATTCATTACTTTGAAATGTTATCAGTAAAACACTCTCATTAAACACCAGTTCATTTTTATTTTGCAAGAACAGTAATGCCACATCTTGTCTTCCTGAAGAGAAGAAATTATGTTTTACCTCAGGCTAGTTTCAGAGACAGCCAAGTAATTTGCACTCAAGCCTTGATCACCAAGTACTGCTGCTGTGTTTTGCAGCAAGAGCATCACCTTGTCTACACATGACAGTCAGGTTTCACTGATGCATAAACAAGACCTCTATCTCTGTACATTCTAGAAAGGATTCCCAAGACAGACATGTCTGGAGACGCTTTAGATGTTTTTAGACTAGAACTGTGATTATTACACGTACTCAATGAAATTAAATACCTAAGCATGTAACTTTACTGAATCGTGAAACTGTAAAACAGCTACATTTAAAAATCTATTGCCAAAACTTTAATGCCATTAATTCTCTGGGAAAACTCCACACAGCTCTCTACCACCTCTCTACTATCAACAACCATATGCACTTCTGTAAGCTCTGATTACATTGGTTTGCTTCTGAAAAATCTTTCCAAACAATAAGTAACAGCTGCTTTCACCTTCATTGAGATTCTACTGAGAAATTCTCATAGCCATTTTTCTATGTATACAGAATATATGACAACTACTATGCATTCTGGAAAAAAACCCGATTAAGATCATAATTAAAACAATACCATCCATTATCCTGGCTGTCACAGGATACAAACTCTTACAATTTGTAACAAATGTGATTTTCAAATATGGGCAAAATGTTTGCATAAGAAATTTCAACTGATTTTAAATTAACAAAATATGTCGTTGGGTTGTGGGGTTTTCTGTTTGTTTTTCTTAATGTTATTTGGGTTAATAAATCTCAACAATCAGCTACTGAACTCCTCTTCTTCCTCCTATATGATTAGAAGCACTTCCTTTTATAATAATTTTTCCTTACTAGTCTTTCAAAAAATCAAGAATGCAGCAGATATTACTATTTCATTAAATCCATGACTACAATTAATTTCTAAAATTAAACCTTTCTTGTTTCTGTGTAATGATCACATTTACAGTTTCTCTGATGATGAAATTCTACTATGCATTGCAGAATGACATTTTAACTATGTTGTGTAGCAATAAAGCAGATATTTGAAACAAGGAAAGTTGACAGGGACTTGATCACATGGTCCTTCCTAAAATAAAAACCTCTAATGGAAATGGCTGCAATACTGCTTGTTGCAATCATAACAGAGCTCATGAGCATGGTCAAGTCTGTCTGGTATACATGAATTCAGCAGATAACCCAGAATGTTACATGACTAAAAATTATACGACCTCTTTGTCCCACTTTATGTCTAACTTACAAACTTACACTTATTTGTCTCCAGTAAGCAGTGGTTTAATACTTAGGCTAAAATGCTTTCACACGTGGCTTCTACCTGAAATTCTACATGAATGCAGCTATCTTGAGATATACTTCTCATCATTGAACTTCAGGCTCAAGATATTTATAAGAAATATCTACCTTACAAAAGCCATCACTGTAATGAGACATTCTGCCAGCTTTGTACTTTTCAAAATAGGAGTGATCATAATACTGTGATTACACCGGTTTTCAAGAGAAGCAACTTTCCTGCAGAGCCGCGGACACACTGAGCAATAATTTCCTCCTTATCTTGTAAGCAGGGGTTGCAGTTTTTATTTTAGGTGTTTCCTTTTGCGAAGGAGCTTAAGTCACTAAAAGCCATAGGGAAGTTTTTATGCCATCTGAAGCAGTACCATTTCCTCCCTAACTACGGTAGCTCACTTTTCATAGATACTGCAAGTCACTCATCATTTTTACATCAATGAACCTCTCAAGTTACAGGGGTAATATAAGATTATGTCTTAAGCATAGAACAGACATTAAGTTACAATATTATGAGATCAGAATAGCACTTAAAAAGATTGAAAATGCACAGTCAGGTTAACTGCTATATGTAGACTAACACAGTCATCTTTTGTCCTGCAGCAAATACAACGTGTAGTTACTGCCAGTTCATAAAACAGTTGTGTTAGTGATGATGTAAAAGCAATGCTTTTGCAAACTTCATACACAGTTATTTCACCGTCAAAAAACTTGAGGGCAATGACTACACCGGAAACAATCGAACATTATACAGAAGATCCAGCTCTATACATGAACCATATAAGCTTTCAGGATTTGAACCCTAGAGGGATTTTTTCCTAGTTTTAGGAAGCATCAAAAGTAACACGTAATCAGTGATAATTCAGTTTTATATAACTACCTATCAGCATTCAGAATTCTCATTGTAGGCCTAAATCCTTTACAGAAAAAGCAGTTTATTAGGATTTCAGAAAGGGTTTGAATTTAAACTCAATTTAAATTTAAGGTTTCAGAAAGGGTTTGAATTTAAACTTTGTACGGGTGCTGTATGAAAATACCCTGAATGAAGGATGTTCCAGATTCAAGCACCTTTATTTAGGTATCTACACATGAACTAGGTGTCACAGTTCCCATTAAGAGAATGGCATTATTGAGAGTAATTCAGCTGGTCAAACAGCTATTTTAGAATGAGTCAAATGATTCTCCTGGCTTTACTAACTCCAATGGCAGACAGAACCCTCTGCACAGGCAGACACATATGTTTAGGTGTTTAAATTTGGAGGCGAATTCCATCTTTTTTTTTAACAGTGATAGAACTGAATTGAAGATAAACAACAACATACTGCATTATAAAAACAGCCAAAGAATGAAACAATGGAAAAGTAGAATTCAATTAAACTATTTTTAATTAATTATTTTGTTTTGCAAAGGTTTCCCTCCACAGCATAAGAGACAGGAGAGACCTTGGATACTCCAAGGTTACAGCTCTACAAGTAATAAAGACACTATAATACAACTGTCTGCACCAGTGAGTTGTTAGAACAGTCTGCACTGTGAATCTGGGCTACTCCAACTAGCACTTTCCCCAGGCAGCTTTCAGGTACTGCCCAGCAGCCAGAAGAATCTGGGGTCTGTGCTCAGCAGGGAATTTGTATGCAGTCACCTTGCTTTGGAGGCTAAGATGAACAGACATGGGCTGTTCCATCCTACTTGGTTTCAGCACTCAGGAATGTTCCATGTACTTCAGGAGGTGCAACATGCTAAAGTAATTGCTTAAAATTATTCTTCATACTTTATAGGTTGATTAAATGGTTCTCTAAAACTTAAAAACCACATCCAGTTCCTACTGAGTTAATTGACAACAAGCCTTTTGTGCTGAAAGGCAGCAGAAAAGAGGTCTGAGAACAGTATGTTGTATCTCAAAGAACTTGATGAAAAGTGCAACTCAGTCAGTGCACCAGTATGAACAAGAAATTTATTTGAACAATTATTTAGAAATAGCCCTTATTGTCCTGCCAAGATCTTAGCATGTATGTGAAACAAACAGTGCTTCCATAATTCAAAATGCATTTGGTTCTAAAAGGAAATAAATGTCAACCAAAGAAATTGTGTGTATAAAAGTGAAGCACTGAACACGGTGTGGTAAAACACAAAGGAACTGACAATCAGCTAGATGTCTGGAAGCATCCAAAAAAAGCAGCTGATTCGGATCAAAATAATGTCTAGAAACAACACTTCCTATGCTCTCAAATGCTAACAGATTTAATTTTAACGTCCGCTTTGACAGCTGTCTTTTCATGTCTTGTAAAATCTCAGTAACTATTCAAAGTTTTTAAAACCTAACTAAAGTGCCCTCCCACCTCCATCTTCACAGAAGAATTGTTAAAGCATTTCTACTTTGACAAAACAACCCTCAGACACTACTAGCTAGGTAGAAGCACTGCTTTATGGTCTTTAATGAAGCATGGTGCCTGAAGGAAATCAGAAGTTTGCATTAAATTCACTATCCCTTCACAGATTAAGTCTCTACTTTTTTGTTACAAATTAAATAAGTAGAATGAAATCTGTTAATAAATAAAATTCCTGTGAGGGAAAGAACTCACTGGTACTTTCTTACAAAAAGGAATTTCTGTACACTTACTATCTCCAGTATGCAGCTCATTCAGTCATATGCACAGAAAAAATGCCAGTGTTCCTGGCACATTTTAACTATATTTAAAATTCTGTTTATGTTCTCATTCACTGCTTTTATCCTGTAGTAGAGCAAACGTTAAGAGAATTGTCATTCCAAATCATCCTGTTCCTGTTTTTCATTGAGAAGCTATAAAGTCTTCTACATTCCTTTACATCTTTCAACTGCTGGAAAACAGTCCAGCGTTACAAATACTGCAGCAGAGACAAAACAGAAGGGAAATGCTTTTGGGAGTGACCTTTAATGTTAGGTTCCAACATACGAGATAAAAATCAAGTCATGCAAGCATTTATCACTTTAGACAGGAGTCAAAGCCATCCCAGTCACAGATGAGCAGGGCCCAGCTGGAACTCAGGACTGCCCTCCAGCAGTGCTGATGAATATGCAGGCTGAGCTCCCCTTCATCAACATCACAAAGAGTATAAAACTGAAGTCAATGGTATTTACTATGATTAAAGACATTTTTTAATTTTTTTAAGCATTTTAAAAATTAAATGGGATATGAGAAATGCCTAGTTAGTGTGACAGCCTGACATTCTGACCAGAGCCTGGCACACTTTGTCCATCATAAAGTGTCACTGACAGAGATAGCCACAAATTACAGTGAAGACAGTCTCTCTTTAATTTAATTTGATTTTTTTTAGTTGAAAAAGAATGGCAGTATAGGATACTTCGATTCAAGAACACACAAAGTCAGCTTAAGCAAATGCTTATACACCATTGCTTTCCCTCTCTTTTTAGAAGTAAACCCTGACCTTCAAGAATTCTGTTTCGTGCTGGAACAAAAACTAATAATTACTCAAAACCATAAAAAGCCTACAACTGGATATTTGTAAATGTTCAGACAACATGCAAAGGTGTGCATTGTTGCTGCCTACCTTCCACATAGATGAGCAAAGCTGACGTAACTGAAAACTCACCAAGTTGCACCTGGTGTATGTTACAGTTTAACTGGCATCAAGGATACATTTAGCACATGGATATGTGTTTTTCAACAATGTTTACCTAAATACAGAATATGCCAATATTAAAAGTAACATTTATCAATCCCTTACCACTGTAAGACTGAGAAAGACCTCCACAGAGTTGGGAGCTATAGCAAACACAGATACCTGTGAAACACAGAAATTCTGTGAAATCTAGTTTGAGACTCAACAGCCAAATGTGAACCATCTTCAAGCATCTTTTCTCATAAGGAACATGACTTCTATTTGCATGATTAACATTTCAAAGGAAGTTGGTTCTTTTCTGGATTTTGTTATTACAGAGAAAACAGACTGCCCTTAAGTAGATCTAAATATGAATATCACATTGTTCTTCCATCATTACAAAACTTCCCAGTTACTATGGCAATTAGATTGTTGGGTGATATATGCCAAAGAGGAATTGAAAACAAATTCAAACTCATGAAAGAACATCTTTCCAGTTCCCTCAACATCTTGGCTATTTCTTGTATTACTGTTCCATAGAAATGTAACAAAAATATTAATATAATGTGAAACTGTCTTTTAAGTAGAACATACAAGACACCTTCTGTAAATCATCATAAAAGTACAAAGATGCACCAAGTAAGACCTAAAGCCAGAAAAGGATCAATCTCATGTAGCTATTTACTGAATTCTAACTTCGCATCCTTCCAACAAATACCAATTTTCTGTACACATTAACAAGTATAACAATTTGAGGTTTACTTTTCACATACATAGTATTTATACTGTTCATTGCACATCTGAGCTCTCTTTATAATCACAGAGCAAATTAAGTTTTACACATACCTGTAAGACACAAATATGCAGCTAAATACCGTTTTTCAAGGCCATCTTTATAGGTCTGAATCGCACCATAGATTGGAGGTAGAATGAAAATCAGGTTACTCACTGTGTTCCCTGTAGGACAGAAACCAAAAGCAGAGATTTAGAACTGAGTACCATGCACTTTTAACTAAATATAACTAAATATAACTAAATTTAACTAAATAAAACTGCATTCACCCATTAAAGACAGATTCCAACCGTTTTCATCCAGAAAGCTGCGCCTTTTGGAAGTTGTCTTCTGCTTTCGCACATAATACAAAGTCAAATTTTTATAACACGCAGTTAACTACACAAAGGCAAAGAACATTTTAACTCTTTTGTCTTTTTTTCACTTGTGGATAGTAATAAAATACTAATTTAACTAACAGTTTGGCTTAGATGGTGCTTACTTTCTTGTCAGAAGGGAGAAAGATAGGATTACCTTGATGACACATTATGAATCAAGACCTGCTTCCTTAAAGAGATATAAGCTCCAAATAGTTCAAACCTGGTATTTTAGAAGACTGTTTGTTTTTTCTTTTCTAAAGCCGATTCTTGAAACTCATCAAGTGACTCATTCCCAAATGAAACCAGTTCAATTTTTACTCTTAGTGTACTAGTCACTGTGGGCACACAGAACAAGCCAGATGGGATGTCAGAAGCTGCTACTGATCAGCATGATGGGCAAGTGTCAAAGCTTATTGAGAGCCGGAACTTCAGCAAGACACCACTGCTCTCCATCCCTCCTGTTGACGCTGGGATGCTATAAGGTCTCCAGGAAGACCTTATACCAGTCTTCCAATACCTAAGTGGGACCCACAAGAAGGCTGTAGAGGGACTTTTCACAAGGGCCTGTAGTGACAGGATGAGGGAATGGCCTCAAGCAGAAGGAGGGCTAGTTTAGATTAGATACTGGGAAGAAGTTCTTTACTGTGAGGGTGGTGAGGCACTGGCACAGGTTGCCCAGAAAAGTTGTGGATGCCCCATTCCTGTAAGAGTTCAAGGCCAGGTTGGATGGGGCTTTGAGCAACCTAGTCTTGCAGAAGGTGTCCCTTCCTATGGCAGGGGGGGTTGGAATGAGATGATCTTTATGGTCCCTTCCAATCCATACCATTCTGCTATTCTATGATACATTCTATGCAATGCAAAGAGATGACACGTTGCAGAGATCAGAGAAAGCGAGAACAAGCAAAGAGCTCAGCTCTTGTACCAGGGGGCAATCTGATTTAGATGTGTTTTTTTCAAACTGTGCTGGCTTATGGAAAAGTATAATGAAATACTGCAACTTTAAGTGAAGCATAAGGAAATGTTACATCTCTCAGCAGAAGGGATGCAGATTCAGCTTTTTAGCTTAACCACAAATGATAATTTTGAGAATAAAGGTTATGTTATGGGAAGTAAATGCCATGCAATTTGGGAAAATAAGCAAATCTGTTAAAAAAGGCAGAATTTTGTTTATATAAAACTGCACACTTTTACACATCATCAGTTAAATATATATAAAACTGAAACTCTAATTTCCTTATATCTCAATGAATTATACAATGTACGAGGCTACGGAGACACCAAAAAACACTCCCTATTTTGGTCTTTTTTATTCAGCAGAAAATATCAGAAGCATTTCACATTCTAAAACAAAGAACAAGAGTGAGTGGGTCCTGTCTGAAGTGCACCCCTAATTCAAGCACCTATTTTTCAGGAGTCCTACTTGCCAAGTTTCTTCCCAAATAAAAGCAAAAACTATCAAACTACGTTCATATAACTTAAAGTATTACAGCCCCCCTGGAAACAAAAATTCATACTTTACAGTTTTAAAGAAAATTCAGTCCAAAATGGAAAAAAAGTTTATTTCAGAACACATGTAGCAGAAGTATCTAACTACCTTCAACAAGGCAACTCTTCTAAATTCTCACCATGTAGATACAAATCTCATTTTGAGACAGTCTTCTCAACCAGATAAAAATCTCATCTGATTTTAATCAGATCTTCTTTAAATCACTTCCTTAATGATTTAACACCATCTCCTGCACAACCATGAATTTCACCAAGTTATACCAGGCAAAACAGAGATGTGCCAGAGATCTTACTCTTCTAGTCAGCTCTGTAGTAAGTTCCTCCACATAAAAAAAATCCCAACTGAAATCAAAACAGCTTCTGCAAAGACATACAAGTTTATACCAATATAAAAGGCCTTTTTCATGTTTAAATTCTTTGGGGAATCATTAACCTTTTACCACACTCCCTTAGTGTTGCAATGGGTAGTGATTCACTTTCGGTGGAGACGAGGTTTAGAAGAAATTCACTAAAACTCCACTGTGAGGCACACTGACCATTCCCATGTTCTCCCATAAATCATGCAAAGATGTCATTCAGCCTTGAAAAGGAGTCTGGGTTAGTGAATCTTCTGCTTTCTAAAGCAGTCCTCAACTATGCCCCTTATCAAGAAAAGTTATTAGATGTTATATAAATGTCACTGTTCAAGGTCACTTAGTTATGAAACTGTCATAAACCTGGCAAAAATTCAAATATGAAAATGCCAAACAAAAGAAATACCATGATGTTCATCCGCAACTGGGAAGGCACGTGACTGCAGAAGAGAGTTGCAGTAGGATAACAAACTTCAGATGGATGTAAGGATGCAGAAAACAATCTTCTGTAGGAAAGGGAAGGTTTCAACACTTCCTCTAAAGCTATAATTATGTTATATTATCTAAAATTTACGGGCATTTAATCTAGGACCATCTTGCTGAGAAAGGAAATACCGTAGACTTAATCTAGCTGCAAATTCCTGCCACTCCTTCTCTGCACTTTTTGGCCCATATTATTCAGAACATTTGCAGCATGGATTAGGCAAGCCTTTCTGCAAATATACTTATCGAAAGTTGCATACATTTTTTTAAAAGGGGAAATGGGGGCAGGGGAACAATACAGTCTTCTGGCATGCTGCTAGCAAAATTACTTCTTTCAAGAACAAAAATTGCAAGGTCTCTTGCAAACCCAAGGTCCCTAGGACTGCATATTTCATAAAAGTCTAGCTAGTCTTTACAAGATTATCCTCACACAGAATAGCTTATAAATACATTAAGAGGGATTTTTACTAATTCCATCAAAAATGGCAGTGAGATACATACAGATATTAGCAAAGAATACCAAGAAAGAAGAAAAAAGGTGACACAAGTGCAGACCCATAACCATTAAGTTAAATAACAAACAAGGGAGTGAAACAAGCTTTGAAGGAAATAGATGAGGAAGTTGAAAATGGGAAAATAGTCCAAACTGTGGAAAAAAAAAAAAAAACACAAAAATTTTTTTCACTAAATTTCCTTTCTAAAAGAAAGGGGGAAAAATAATGCAGCAGACCTCCATGAGAAAACCAGATATTAGAGAAATTGCAACTAAGGCATGAGGTAGAAGATATGCAAAATAAATAAAGAAGAGATTATTGGTTTGCCTATGGGAAACACAATATATAAGAAATTTGATGAATGTGCACGGATGGACCTGGGCCTAACTCTGTTCAGCGCTGTTATATTTCAGTACTGGATTCCTTGAATACTGGTCCAGAGAGTGACCTGATTTTTCTTTAGTGACCAAAGACTCTTTCTCAGCATTGTACTTTCAGCATTTCTGTCAACAGAATGGAAGACCATATTATCTAAGGAAGAAATGAATGAACTTGCAGACTGAAATGACAGGAATAGGATTAAATATGATGGCCAAGGTGAATATGAATCCTTATTCCAAATGTAGAATTAATCTATTTGAAGAGGCAGTAAAGTGAATTTAGATTACATGGTAACTGACCATATGCCATCACTGTAGGCACCAAACCCCCTAAATTTATTTCCAGTAGAGGCAGGGAAAATAGCAATGTCTTCATGCAAGTCAGTAGCAGAATACACTGTTCTCTAGCTATCGATAAAAGAAGAGAGAAAGTACATCATGTACAGAGAAGCACCACTCAAATGGGAGTGATGAATGGGTGCCTACAATTCCAGAATGGACAAAAATTGCTCAGCTCAACTCCTGAACAAAACAGCTGGATGGATTAAAACTGTGCTCTGTAAATACATCATGGGTCAGTGCCAAAGACAACAGGGAGCTATTTGAATGAGAGGATAACACTGACAAAGACTAAATAGATATAAACTAACGCTAAATAGATGTGGGCTAGAATAAAGAGGAAAACTTCCCACTGAAGCATAAATATTTACAACTGCTTCCCAACAGAAACGGGCAGCACAATGAACCTGCTTTCAGGGTGAAGCTCAGTAAGCTCCACAATCAGACTGCATGACGTGGTGGCCTATCACAGTACTAAAACAGACCATGTCCACAAAGATTATACACAGTACTAGGTATACGGCTAAATTAATGTCTAATCATGATAAATGCAGACTGTGTGATTGACTGCACAATTTTTTCAGAAATCTTCAAGACTGTTTTAATGCAAGCCATTGTTTCAAAGTACTGTTTTATTCCTCGAGCAAATGCCATACGGTACCAGAACAAAATCAAATCTATGCAAAACATCATTTCAACAAGCCTCTGTCTGTAGGAAGGAGAACAGCACAAGTGTTAAACCACATCTGCACCCTGTTCTACAAATACAGCAGCAAAACCTGACAAGTCTTTTTTATGATGGATTTACATTCAGAGTCATCTTCAGGCCCTGAAAAATATATACAAATACTGTAAATGAACAAAGATCTATACAAAGACTGACCTCAAATATGAAGAATACTTAAAAGGGGAAATAGTATCTACAAGCAAACACAGGCACAATATACAACTTACTGTCATACAGACATTATACAGACAGTTGGGAAGTACACAAATTTGAAGTACCTTACTTTTATAAAGTTGTCATTTTTAAATTCCACACTAGAAAGTAACTTCTACAATAAATTTGGATGAGGAGTCAAAAGGAAAAAAAAAAACATATAAAGTTGTAAATAAGTTGAAACAGAACATGGTCATAAATAATAAACAGCACGTAAAAACATCAGGAACAACACTGGGAGTTAGAATACAAATGCCGGTTTCGGTGGGGGAGGAAAAGTGCTATTATAAAAAAGAAGCAAAAATTATTATCTTCAGCTTTTGACATGGTGTTCAATGTGATTTACCCTGTATTAAGAGATGCTTTCTTTTATGTTTGTACACAGAATGACTGCAAGATTTACCAGCCAACAACAAGGATCTTTTCAGATTTTAAAAAGTTTGTTCTCTTTCTGTCAAACAAATGAAGACTTTTCACTCTCTTATGGTTTTTACAAGACTCAAAACCAATAGAATTAAATGTTACTCTCAGAGAGCAAAGAAGAAAATGTTTGCAGTTTAAAACATTTACTATACATAAAAAGCTCACTGAAAATCAGGACTAACAAACCGACATTCACTACAGGAAGATTTTTCAGCCTCTCCCTAAGGACAACAGCAACTCACTGTGAAAAAGGAGAAATAAAAGTAGCTGCTACTTTCTAAAATAGATACCTAAGTTGCAATAAAGTCAAAGTATCCTTTTAAGTAAAAAAACACAAGCAAACAAACAAACAAGATTTTAAGGCTGAAAACATTCATTTCATTGTCTGGATATCGTGGGGCTCTGAATAGTCAATTTTAGTGCACTTCCTGGACCATGTAGCTTTATCTTTTTCCATCACCGCAGGAAGACACTAAAATAATGTAAAAAAACAAAGCCTGTCAGAAGGCATCATGTAGAACTTGATTCACCCTCCTAGCTGCTTTCAGTTATATGGAATTCTACTTCATGGCTTTTGTTTCTGGAATCACCTCAAGCAGTTCTGCTCCAAAGTCATTTGGTAATGTCTGATACTACAGCTCACTATAAGAGAGTTTACCATGTTTAAAGAAATGGCAAAGCAACACAATTTGAGGCACACTTGAGAGCATAGCCATCTACCATTAGGTATCTCTCTTTTAAAAGAAAATTCTTTTCTTTTCCCTGGAAGGAACTCCATGGATGTGAAACCAAAGACAAACACAAAAAGAGAATGGCAGTGAAAGGAAGGTGAGTCCTGTGGCCCAGCAGCACCAGATAAGGTGAAATAATGAAAGAAAAAACGTATTTGGAAATTAGATATGAACTGAAGGAGTAGGTAGTCTAACAGCTTAAAGATTGAGGAGGAATCTAGAGTATCTCCTTAAAAGAATAAGAAATTTATTCAAATCTAATTC
>JAWWLV010000001.1:29899331-29943185 GCA_035041135.1 Platyrinchus mystaceus | reverse complement strand
AGTCTAACAGCTTAAAGATTGAGGAGGAATCTAGAGTATCTCCTTAAAAGAATAAGAAATTTATTCAAATCTAATTCAGGAGATTTTGATAAGATACAAGCACTTCATAACTCACCTACCACAACATTCAAAGTGCCAACAGAGGAATTAATGTGAATACAACCCAACAAGTTGCCATACAGTATATGCTATATATTATCAGTCAATAAGAAGTAATCCAGAGACCAGAGAAGGTTTGTATAACCGATTTTTGAAAATAAGAGCATTTCATGACTGTTCAGAAGAACCAACTACACAGAATTGGCTGGTTTAGCCCCTAACTTCAATCTCGCTCTGTTTTCACTTACAGCTTATCACCAGGAGGGCAGTGCAGCAATTAGATTTTCACTTCCACCAGCCAGTTTTAATATCTTCCACTTCAAAGTCTACAATAACTGCACTTCGGAATGTCAGGAAATGAAAACTCCTGTTTCCATTTGATATTTCAGAAGGACCTCAAGGGCAGAAAACCGAGTCATCCTGGCAGGAATTTTGCCAATATGTAATTACTGAACTCCCTACTTGCTAATGTCCATGAAGGAGCAATATAAACTTCCTGTTACTAAGTGAAATACAACACAGCATTACTCCAGGCTGAAGCACAAGACCAGTGCTGGCTTAAAAAATAGAATTGTAAAATAAAAATAAAGAAATGTGAGTGGGGAGGTGTTTAGAGTGTTTATTTTTAAGTGACAAGATCCGTTTTTCACCGTGCCTAACTCTCCTTTCCAAATACTAAGCAAGCTTTGATTTTGTTTACCAGGGAATTACTGAAGTTACAATTTCAGCAATTCAGCTGCAACTTGTATTGGCCACCACATCTAGTAACAAAATAGGAAAAATACCAAAGGAAACAAATAGTGAAAGAATTACTGAACTGTATAAGCTGTATGTAAGCCTCCTTAAGAACTATAAAAATGGGTAAAGATAACCAACAATTCAAACTAATGTATTATTAGAGAGTCTATTAGATCTCCCTAAGTATTTACAATAAAATCAGAAATCTAGAGAGCAAGTTCATATAGGTCATAGGAATAATTAAAAGATAGATAAAATAGCATAGAAAAATGTGATGATGTGTGTACATGACAAAGCAATATGCATTAATCTAGCTCTGTACAGATGTTGTCATCCTGTTATGAGAAAAACTGTAAGGAACAAATGAGAGGGAGGGAGCAGATACAGCAACTAGGAGTACTACAGAGGAAAATTATTTACAAAGGAAAAGAACAGCTTCCTAAATCTTAGCCAGGCAGTACCTACAAGAAAGTAACATGGAATCTAACAGATTTACATGGGGAAAGGACTGAAAAAAAATATATTTGCATTACTAATGAAGAGCAGCAGTTAGTGATCAGCGCTAACACACTGAAACAAAGAAAAGTGAAGTTCCAGTAGAACATCTAGAAACCAAACTTATTTGGCAGCAGAAACATCTCCCAAAAGAAGCCATGAATCCTGGAAGAGTTTCAAACAGAATGGACAACACAAGGCACTGTGGGCAAAGAAGGGCAGCAAGCGAGGCAGGAACACAGGCCCCTCGATGCCAGCGCAGATGCATACCACCAGTGTGAGCACGCTGCGTTCCAGTCGCACGCGGCTCAGCCCCAGCACAGCACTGCTCCCACTAAGTCCAAGTGCTGGGACAAGGCCAAAAAAACTGAAGGCAGCATTGCTGCTGCAGAGCTAGTGGCCAACTGGAAGGTTTTAGTGTTTAAGTTCAGCATGCAGGGCAGCTCTTCTACATCTTCTAGGCTGCCTCTGCCTTGCCGGGCCTCCACTTCTCCAGGGTATGTAAATGTATGCTGATACCCTTCTGAAGAGGTAAACCATTTCAGTGATTTATTGAATTGGGGAGGAGTAATGAGGTAATTTTAGAAAAAAAATATTCATAACACAATTTGATTTTTATTCCCAGTGTGCATAGTGGTTCTGACATACTGATACTGATATGTTCTCATTTATGGTCTTACACACTTTACATTCCAGCTGCAGAATTAATTCCCTTGAAATTCATCACAGCAGTTCAGCTAATATTTTTGTAGATTGTTTTACTCTGATTACAGTATTTCGTGTTACATTTGTGTTCTTCAAAACAATCAAAAGGTAATTAGAAGGAAAAAGCTCTCAACATTGCTGACTAACAAAGCACACACAAGTAAGCTCAGTCCAAACACGTAAAAGTGTGGGTGTTTTCTTATGCACAAGCCTCTTTGGTATGCACGTCTTACAAAAGCACTAATAATAAACTGCTTCTGAATTGCCCAAGGTTACAATTAAGCTATCCTTTCCCTTACCCTCATCTCTGCAAAGTGCTTTGCTGCTGTGCAGTCAAGACACTTGAAAATTAGAATCTAACAGGAGACTTTACTAATACTGACCTTGCTTCTAGTGTATATTACACTAAAGATAAATCAGTGAAAGCTAATACTACACAAATTCACATTTTAAAGCTCTACTTATTTCTTCATGAGAAATGGATACCCTTGAAGATACCTTTGCAATCCCAGAAACGCAATATTAGTATTTATCATGCAGATTAAAATTTAGATGGTGAAACATTTATTGCTGAGCTAAAGAAGTTTTTGCTTTTTCCCCTCAAACCCAAAACACATTGGTTACCTATTCAGTCTCCTTTACTGAAGGGTCTGGGCAACCCCAGTCTTCTGTGTCCTTATTCTCAACATCCTTGCAAGGAGAGGACAGCCTAGATGAGGGTGCTCGAATCACAAACCTGCATAAAACTGAAATCAGGACTTGCAAACACCAAGTGTTTCTCTAGCTACTAGACCATCCTTATCTGTACAATAAAAATGAATGAGTTCACCACACCACCTCTTATAAATAAAGCTTCAAAGTAGAAAGGACATCAGATTAAGAGCTGGGTACTTTCCAGAAGAAATGTTTTTGTTACTGATTCTCATTTTTAGCATAATGGAGTCCTCCTTCTCCTCCTCCTGGAATTCTTAAAGGCTATTGCAAATGAAAGGAAAGAATCTAAAGACCCAGAACTTGTATTGATGGGGTTTTTTCAGAAAGAATAACTGCTAATTTTTTTCAGAGGGATCTGTCTTAAAGCCTTTCATGAGTGAAGTCTGAGATCAGTATGAGCTGCTGTTCCCCAGCAGAGCATTAAAAGGGCAGATTAAAAATGGAGGACCAACTGTGAAATTTAACAGGTAATTATGAAAGCAATTGCAAGGAAAATATTCCAAGGTGACAGGCCAGAATAAAGATAGCTACAACATCTAAGTTAAAAAGCCATGCTTCTCCCTTTTGGAGCCAATTATCTTACTGTAGCTCTAACTATGTTTATTGCATCCATGCCTGGCACCAGTGCAGGGCATTCTGAGGTATTAATAACTGGGTTATGCATTTTGAAGGGAGCATTACATGAAAAATAACAATATTTAAGGATGTAACAAAAATACTATCAGTGACCACTTTTTTGAGACTGCAGGAAGCAGCCTGGGCAAATATGATAGTAAATAGCTTCTTTCCAGAACATTTTATTCTCAATTCAAGATATCCACAATTACAAGGAATAAACTTGCATTACAACTAGGTGATATGTCATCTTGTAATATTTTAATATTGCTTTCCTGAGTATGGGAAGCCGCATGGAAAAAAGAGCATCATTTCCCTAATAAATATGCATCTAAGATGATCGTAAGCAGACCAATTACTTTGAAGTACACCTGGAAGGATTTTGAAAGCAAATTTAAAGTAGAAACAGTTGACACAGGCAGATCATTTGAAACACCAATCTAGAAAGCTCGCTAAAAGCAAGTGCTTACAGCTGGAAAATGCAATCAAAGTCTAAAGAGATTAGGCTGAGATGATGTAAAGTTAGAATATTACATGCAATAAGTTTGTTGCTGAAGGGCAGATTTGCTTCCATTACAGCCTTTACTGGAAAACAAAATAAAACATACTTTAAGTGTTATTTTAAGGCAGATTGATGATGTCAGACTGGAAGGAAACAACTGAGATGACAAAACTTACTCTTCAGCCCCTGCTAAAACTAAGCAGTGACTAATATGATGTTACAGTGATCATCTATTTGATTTTTGTCATCCTTAATTCCTTTCAACCTTTTTTCTCCTATGCTGGTGTCAGTGTCCTAGCTTCATGTTCAATGTCTGCACCAAGTCCTCTAATGACAGGGTTGTCTCCCACACTCTAAGGGTCTGTACAGAGCAGAAAGCACAGCTTTTGGCAGCAGGCAGCTTTGAGCTACCAAGTACATCTGCCCAGCATCTGTCTGTCCTCCCTACAGACACCAACTTGAGGCACAGAAGCTGTGGATATCAGCTCAGAGGCTTTGCTGGGGCTCTTATAGGCACTATGCAGTGACATAAGATCTGAGCCTGAGGGGAACCTAATATGCCTACTGGATGGTGAACAGCAGAGAATAATGTGTGCCAGTGCTCTTGTCCAGGTATCTGTAGCTTTAACTTGAGTACCCTTTCTTCAAAATTCAAAACCTCTTGCTATCAGTGTGGATTTCCCCTCAGTGTCTAGAACAATTAAATTCTCTCCTACTAATGACTCATAGCCATTTTTTTGCATTTTGCCCTACTTGGGTGGTAGGAAATCAAAGGAGAAGTGCTACGTGACAAATGTAGAACACCACATGGGGACAATGAAACTAATCAACAACTACAGCCTAATTCAGATATACAGCAACCACTGAAATACTGATTGGTGACATTCCCCCTCCTATCAGCAGTATTAATAAAAAATCTCTTCTGTAACTAACTATCTTTTTTTTGCAGGGCTGCTGTAAATGAAAGATCCCAAGGCTACACAGAACATGTGATAAAAGAAAGGCAACTGATCTCAGAAATGCCTTGGAATCATCTTCTTCGCTCCTAAATACCTAACTTTATCTCTTTTACGTAGGTATTTCTTTTCTCTAAAGTCTTCATAACCTTTTCCAGTTAATATAACAACCTCTGGCAAGAACTTTCAACAGTACCCAATTAATTCACTAACCCAAGACCCAAAGGTTTTTGCTCCTAATCCACAACTTCTAACTCCAACTGTACTGTTTAGTCACTGTCCAATTGTAATTTCAAGAAAAGTTTCTTGTTCTTGTTTGAAAAATGAAAAGAAAAAAAAATTGGCACTTGTCTATCCGCCCACAAACCTTGGCAAAAGCCATCTATCTGGAGGGAAAAATTTAGCTGCTTCTCCACAAAGACAGTAAGATCAAAGTCCATATCTTAAGTATCTCACAATCTAAACCAAATAGAGGAAGGGATATAAAACACATGGAAGGTTCAAGTTATAAACACTGTCTTTTTGTGATAACTTAATACAGTATCTACACAGTAACAGTTCATAAGGTGGGTGGTGAGCATTTGGGCAGAAGTCAGTTTTACCGAATAATGATACAACATAGTTGAAAACCATACACAAATTAACCAAGTTCTCAGCACAAATGGTGGCCCAAAGACTGGCAGAGGAAAACTGTCAGAGGAAACATTTGAGATAAATGTAGAAAAAAAACCAATGATGCAAAAACCAAGTGGAAATCAGCATGGAAGAGTTAAAAAGCAGGAAAAAGAACAGAGGAGCTTGGAAGGAAATGCGTTTAAGAAACGGAAATAGCTTTAAGATATTTTTCTGCAGCCCAGAATAGATGAAAAAACAAAAAAAAAGAAAAAGGACACAAAAAATTTAACTGTGACGGATTCAAGAGTTTTAGCATTTGAGTACTGTATCGATGTTAGATATTGTGTTGAGGAATATATTCTGAGGACCCTTCCAGGAATATAAAACTTAGGCCTTGAAAGATTTAACAGCCACCAAACCTCTGAGTGAAAACCAACTGTGACATCAGAGATCACAAAGCTATAGCAGTTTGTTTAAGTGAACGAAAACAACATCTGCTGTATGATTTCACTACCACAGTGCACTTCTCTGCTGCTTTCCACAGCATTGACACAATTCAATTGAACTGATTCTTATTAGGGACACTGCCCTCACCAGCTTGAAAGAGACACAAGTGACACAAACCAGCAACGATCCTCTGGTTTTCACTCTGCTACTTTTAATGCCACAAATTTCCAGTTGCTGCTAGTGCAGCTTTATAGAGATGGTGCTAAACTGTGCCCATCTGCAGGTACAGGGTGCTATGAAAAGAACTGCATTGCCAACCTTCTTTCTATTTTTCTGTTACTAAATTGAAAAAAAAATAGAGCAAAAAGTTTTGCTTCTCCAGTTTTCCAGGCAGTTTACTCACACACTGGTCAGCACATTGTGTACAGTTAGTTCTCTCTGCTTATTTGGGTCATTTCCATAAGTGTGAAAAAGACTTGGGAAGAAAAAAAAAAAAAGAAAAGATAAAAGCTTCAGTTTTCATTCATGAACAAAATATTACCTGGAACAATTCTGAGTTTATGTATTTGTGGGTTTTTTTTTTAAGTCTATTAGATTTAAAACCTAAAAAAAAATAAATCTATATCCTGTGGGAGGAATGCAGGAATATTTGCAGAAATACACCCTGTAGCTCTCCTCCTGAGTGCAATAACCCCCCAGGCAGCTTGTCTGCTGTGGTCCGGGGCCAGCACCAGACTTGACAGTCTCTGGCAGGAGAACAGCACTGGAAACTCCCTCCAAGAACAATCAAGTCTGTAATGAGAATCACACAACGTAAGAAGGTTTGCTGTGTAAGAAAGGGCCAGTATTTGTAGAGGAAAAGTATACCAATTTTACCTAGGAGAAGCGTGAATTCCACTCTGTGATTTATAAAAAATAAAAATAAAAATTTAAAAAAATTTTAAAAAAAGAAAAAGAAAGAAATCAGGTCTGTTGGTCATTTTAGCTCCCTGTTGTAGATGACACATTTGATTTTAGAGAAAGCCAGATCTGCAGATCCTTTCTCAAAGGTATGCAAGTAATTTTACTTTTTCAGTTATCCCTGGGTTTCCTCATTGTAAGCTTAAAATACCCACTAGAGGGGATCACAATAGCTAGCATGCCTTCCAGTTAGGAAGCAGGTCTTTTCCTGAATAAATGGTGGTGTTGACCAGGGAAGATGAAGAAAACCTGATGAACGAATGATGGATCTAATACAAAAATACTCTGTCCCAAGATCGACAGTGTACAGACTAATTTTAATGCTCAGTGCTCTACAAGACTTCTTTGAGCTAGTACTGCATCTGATTCCTAGATGCTGGTTCTTGTCCAAATGAAAATCCTTATTCAACTGGAATTAACAATTACTAAAAATCCAGCCTACAGAGTAGTGCCATCTTGAACTTCCACTGCAAATAAGCTCAATAAAGCACTGTATAAATCAGAGAGCTTCTGGGTCATGTTTTATGACCATTAAGTTGATACCTTGAAATCCCACTAGTTGGAAAGATCCTCTGGTGTCCTGTGCCATACATCCAGGACTCACAGAAAAGCAGATGTGAAGGAGAAATGGAGGAGGAGGCTCAGCTAGTATGAGTCTGGTTTCACTCCCTCATCCTTTATGTAGAGACAGATGTTCAGCTCACCCCTAACACCATGTCTTTTCCTAATTTTGCTTGTCTGCTTTTTTTCCCTGAAGAAGTCCAAACCTTGCCTTCTCAAACCTAAAAGTCAAGTCCCAAAGAAGCGTCCCAAATCTTGCCCAGCTGAATGAGCCAACACTCTTGTCCCCTTCTCCAGTTCCTCTGGTTAGGGGAAAGAATCAGGACAATGGTACCTGGATTAGGCCACAAGGGAAAATATCCTTTTGCTCACAAAGCCAGCAGGAGATCCTTCACGAAACACGCCTTGGCACATATTATTCCAGGGTCACTCCAAGGACACAAGATTTGGAAAACAAAGGAATGAAGGAATAATGCAAAACCAAATCAAATAAAATAAAGCCTCAGGACACAGCTGGGAAATAGACATGCTGCTGGACATTAATCTCAGTTTTGAAATAAAGTTGGGAATTTCCTTCAGGGAAGCTCTGTAATGTGAAGGGCAGGTTTAGTCACCAGTTGCTGGAAAGTCAAAGAATTGAACAGGAGCCTTGCAAGGCTGGGGGGAGCGGGACACAAAGTGTGCATCTCTCCACTGGGATTGGCAGAAAGGATTATTTCTGCCTCCCAAACTCCAGACACACTGAAGCACGTACTCTGCCAGAGGATGATGGACCTGACGGTAAAGGAGGTAATGATCCTGCAGATGCTGGCTGCATTGATCATTTAGAAATGTCAGTTCTTCAGTCACTGATCACAGTGCACATGCAGTATATTTCTTCAAGGAAATTCAATTTTATAAACAGAAAAAGAATATCCTTGTTAGACACTTCAGGATTTTGAGCTAGCACAAAAACTCCTGGTGTTTATTATTGCATTTTCAAGTACACAAAAGGGTCTGTGTCAGAAACCTTAAATCTAAACAGTGCCCAGCAAAATCACTGACATTCTATGCAGAGCTTGCCTATATGGAGATATTTAGATCATTAATGGTAAAAGACTGACACTAAAGAAGTGCTACTCTGTCTTGTTTTTTGGTTTTTTGGTGGTTTTTCTTTTTTTGCAGTTGTAACCTTCTCTAGAAGTTTCTTTCTTCCCAACACCTTTCTTCCCCTCTTTGAAGTACTTCCACAATCACAAAATAATCAAGCACCTTTAATTCATGCAGCAGCTCAGCTTCTCTGCTAATGGACTGAAAAATGTCCGTAATTAATGAGGCAGGTGTAAAGAGCCCTAGAAAAAGCAATCCAAGGTAGGTAGCTTTTTTCCTGATAACCACTTGTGAGTTCCCTTCTTCCATTATAAACATAATTTTTGATACATATTTTGAATTAAAAGAATGCTTTGCATTTTCTTAACCTGTCATGAGCCACAAACCTTTCCATGATTCTCTTGAGATAGTCAGAGAAACAGTCAAGTGTGTGAGCACCCGCATGTGTTGAAAGATAACGACCATATACTACTGAGGCAATTCTCAGAGTTATTTTGAATATTTTTGCAGTGATTATTAAATCTTTCTATTGTTTAAAAAAACATCTTTCCCCATCTGTAAAAGGCTCCAGCAAATATGGAAAGTGCATAACAAAAGTAAAAGTTTCACACACACACAAAGACACAACAAACCCCCTACTAAAGACATTTTTGTCTTTCAGTTATGACAACAGTTGTTTTTAATCTGTGACTAAAAGCTCATTTAAAGTAATTTAAAAGTCAGCAGTGTTCCCTTACCATCATTTATTTTACATTAATCTTCCTATTTCTAACCACAAATATATATTCTGCAAATTCATATCATGCAGTTCATAAACCTCTCTGCCTTAGTTTGCATATAAGAAAAATTAAACTGTACAAGTGTTACTTCTCTGTTACCATTTGGAGTGGCAGATGTCCAACTGCCAGCTGTACACGTGCTGGATATGAAGCACTAATTATAGAGTAATCAAATGCTTTGTTAAACCATATTTAAGAATTTTATTGTCACTTAATGACTACATGAGTATTAGTAGATAAACACACATGTGGTCCATTAGTACAGCATCTGCCAAGTTTTAAGCATGTCCATTATGTGATGGATAAATGAGAACTGATGACTGGACAAATCAACTTTCCAAGAGCCTTTGACCCTGTCTTTCAATGAAAGCTCTCGAGAAAACAGAAAATTAAGCTGTCATGAGATAAAAGGTAGAGTTGCATCATGGATTAGGAAGTGTCAAAGAGAAGAAAAAAAAAAGGAAGAATTAAAAATAATACATAAATCTTTAGTTGTGGCAAAATGCATCAAAACAGTGCAAAGAGATTATCTTCAGGCTTAAGTCAAGTATACACCTTTACGACCTGGGAAAGGAAATAAATTATTGCAATTGGTATTTGCCACAGACTCAAAAATACTTACAATCATTAAAAAAATAGGAAAGCATAACAGCAGAGACCATCCATCTGGCTCATGATTTTACTTCTGCTATATTATTCTTTGAAGGAAGGAACCTCTCTTTCAACTTTTTGTCTACAGCCCAAAAAGCAAGCTATGGAGTTAATCCTAAAAACATTCTACGGCTGGGCACTGTTCTGTACACTTCACTTGACTTTACACTCGCCATCAATTAGTTTAATGTTTCCTTTTTGCCTACATTGTCCCCTCAGTTGAGGGAGCTCCCTCAAGGAGCCTGATAAATTTCCAGAGGAAACTTGTAATATGGCTTCCTCCAATTAGGTCATTAAATTTACACACTCGAATCCCTTTACATCTTAAAGTCTCTGAACCTGTGACATTGTCTTGTCTTAAATTGCACTGCAGAACTCATCTGTGTCATGTCATCTTTAAATCATTCAGTCTCAGGCAGTTGAGCTGATCACACCCAATTAAACATAATAATGTTTCTTTCACCTGCCACTTTACTACTGAAAGGCAGAGCTCTTCAAGGCAGACAGTTGGTTTTATTTTATTTTTTTTTAAACTCACATGGGCAGTACCCAGCCTAACAGTCTCTGTCTGCTTTCCAAAGCCTCTGGCAAAAAAGGCAAAATACAACAGGATGCCCAAGAGGAACAAGTGACAGTCCATATGTGGTAGTAAAAATTCAATATTAATGACATCATTCTAAGTTCAAGTAAATTTTGCAAGTTCTAAAGGAACAATCCCCAGGCAAAACAGAGATCTGTGCATCTTTGGCAGTGGCCTTTTTTGAGCAATGCCTGAAAAGAAACAACAGGATTTTTGTGTCACTGTTCACAATGTAGAGAATGCTTGGATGCCACTCTACACCATCCAGGATGTGAAATAATGAGATATCTCACATCTAACAATGTAAATAACAGTCATCTCAACCTCTTATTTCTTGTCTTAAGCAAAAATCAGAAGGATTTGGGGAAGAGCATCAAAAATAGCTAGAAATATGGGCAGATTCTCATAATTTGTGTGAGATTTTTTTCTAATTAAAGAGTCCCATAAGGAAAGCCCAGTTAAAAGTATTTGCTCACCAGATCTCCAATGAAAACAAAAAGCAATGGATTTAACTCTGGTAGTAATTTAAAAAAAAATAATTCTTTTATGGAGGTATCAGAACATACTGATACTGGAACAGGACCAGAAGCCAAGAAAGAAATTATTTCCCCAATTCCTTGAGAAGCCCAAAACATAGTGAGGATGCTTGCTGCTGTAAATGCCAGCATAAGGATATACTATCTCGAAACCAGTCATGTTGTAGATGATGCATATTACTCATGGACAATGATAGCTCAAGGCAGTATTTCACATAACTGGAAAACATCACTCAAGTTTGATCCAAACTGTAACACAGCACTCTGTTGATAACAACAACAAATTTGCCCCTGTGACTCTCCTAAATGAGAATCATAAACCCTCATGTACCACACAGGGCTCCTTCGAATTTAAACTGTTTAAATTGATACTACTCCGCATGTTTTCAGCAAAGGAAATCTGTGAAAATTAGCTATATTCATTCATTGTATTCTACAACAAAAACTCTTATTACAGGGATGACAGGAGTGCAGGAAAGGTAAGGCACGTGTCATATAGACATTGACATCAAAACAGAACCCCAAACCTTAATGCTATGTGGGCTAAACTGACCTGAAACATCAACCCTTTTTAAAAGAAGGGAGTAAACCGTAACAACTAAGCACTAAGTGTTAAAGAACAGAACTTACATTTGTCCTTGTTCTGTTTGCTTTGGTGGGAGGATGGTGATTTTATCCTTTATTATTATTATTGTTATTTCTCATAATTTAGAGTACAAAAGTTTGGTTAATTCAGCATTCAAGCACTGGGACCTGGAAAGGATTAGTTAAAAAAAAAAAAAAAAAAAGGGAAGAAAAAAAAAAAAGGAAAAGAGAGCATCTCTACTACTTGCCCTTTAGCACACAGTAGTCAGTCCAAAAGTCCTGAGAACCCCTGAAAAAGGAATTACTACACCATACAGTAGATTTGATCAGTAAGGGATGTAAGAGTCATTTTAAGGTTTAGCACAGTTAAGCTCACAAAACTATTCTTTTCAACTGGTTTTCCATTTCAATTGGTTTAATATTATACAGAAGGCTGTAGAGCAGTTAGTCATCCACCTCCACAGGGGAGGAAAACTGGCTAGGGACAGACTCAGAAAGGCAGGAAAAAGCATTTTTCATTATTAAAAAAATGAACTTTTGAATACAGGTCATTGTGTTTGGGGTACATCAAAAGAATGCAAATATGCAGTGCTACACCACCACCTTACCTCACTTCCACATCTCAGACTACATACAATGGATTAGCTGCCATCACTTACACTAGTTCTTTAAGGACTGAATGGAAAAGAACTGCACGTGGGCTTCTGGAACACAACGTAGCAATTTGTACTAAAAGTAGCATATTAAAAGCAAATCGCTAAATGGCACAAAGATGTAATTTGCACAACAAGCTTTCAGTTTAGCTCTTCAGCCTGCAACCTAAGGAAAACAGTATTTGGTTTGAACATGCCAGTATCCTTAAGCTTTGGGCGTCGACAAAAGCTTTAACTGAGTGGTACCAAGTCAGAAATCGATTTTTCACTCTTCTGTAAGGTAGCACTGAAAATAATACAGGCTGATGAGAAATAGATTTTTGTACTTCTGGTTTGTTTACTCACTGAATTTGAATATTTTTTTTATTGAATATGGAAGGTCATAAGGGCACAGCAACTGACAGAAGACCACGGGGCCACAGAGACCTGGAATTTCTCAGCTCTTCTTAAAGCAACTGGATTTCAGGGTAACTCTGATCTTTCAAAGTAATCAGCTTCACATTAATTGTTTCAGAGAAAAAGTTGGGAAAGACCCCTTGGTTGTTTTATGAAAGATACATTGTTAACCACTTTAGCTGGCTAAGGTTTAAATGTAATGGGTTGGTATCATGGCAAAACAAACAAACAAAACCCCCAAACAACCAAACAAACAATTACTTTCTCGGACCCTGAAAGCACTGTTAAGAGAATTACTGCTGAAGAAAATTTAAACCACCTTGACATCTTTACTGGAATTAGCTACTTTTAAACTAACCCTAAACCCAAGTGGGCTTACTTACTGTTTTGCATTTTAAACTTAGACCATTTAAATGCTTTAATTTACAGCACAGCCCTTATACAGAGTTTTTTCAGTGCAACTGACAGACCAACAAACTGCAGTCCCAAATACCAAAACCGCAAGGAGGGATCAGACCTTCTATAATTACTCCTTTTTCTTCAGAACAAAAGCCTTTCCACCCCACCCCCCCCCACTAATCTCATCCTCATCTTCCTTCTCCTGAATAATCTAGAAGTGGACAAAAAGTATCAGTTCACAAGGCCAACAATAAGGGCATTATTTAAAAAATGTACATGCTAGTCAAATTTATTTTTACATGGGTGAAGCAACAGAACTTCCTCTTCCCTATAAGAGTTATCTCATGAATTATGCTTTACCATGAGGAAAACACAAAAATACACACTCTGCAAAAGTCTCATTCTATTTAAAAACTTCCAGGTTTGTCCCATTTAAGAGTATTTAATTTTGTTCCCTTTTCAGCCACCCTGACTCTTCTTACCATAAATCTACACACCAACTTCCTTCTTCCTCCGAGTTTCTATGCTGCCTATGCTACTGTTGTTCATTTCAGACCCTATTCTCCTTCCCATTCCCACGCTCTGAAACCTCTTTCACAACTATTCGTTTTGGTTCCTCACCCATGTCAGCGTTTGCAACCAGGAGTCACAGCCTGGCATGGACACCCAGAACCTTCCATCTCCAGCATGCCAAGCTCTTCCAAAGTGCTGCTGAAGCATCCCAGCTATGCGAAAGGCCTCCTCAGATTGCCCACTCCAAGCACTTCAGGGTACGAGAGCCTGGTCACTTGAGTGCTATTTTCCTAGGGCCCTAGCACTTCAAAAGCAGCCTTATATGTGTGAAAGTTTTTTGTAACACAGGGCGTCTGTCAGGCGGCAGCACATAATTGTAACTACTGCACCCTTTAAAGTCACTGGCTAGGATATAGAAATATTTAACTTTTCAACAATACCTCAGTGACATAGGTCTTAATTCTTTACCACCTGACACAATACACCCCCTTCTCAAACACCTGATGGATGGCCCTGTACTCGAAGCACCTTCTTCTTTCCCTAAAACATGCTTTAATATAGCTAAAATCCTGACTGTTTCTGAATAACAGAGCTTTGAGGTCAAAACGATGGCCTGCTCTCTTGCCACTGCTCTGAGCTATCCTAAAAGATAACCACCTGCAACAGAGCAACCCTTAGACCTATTCTAACTCCCACCACCTGCAACAGAGCAACTTGACTGATGATGGTCATGACCCACCAAAAACTAGTTAGGGGAAGGTATCGCCCCTGGATGAAGATGTGTCTTCCATATAAAGATACCTTTTCTCTCCCTGAATAGTTTTACACGGTTTGACTGTCCAGGCTGGGCAGATGCTTCCATCTCAAGGGGAGCAGAGCTGCAGACCCATGTGGCTTCACCGTATGGCATCCCACGCACGATTCCAGTTAAATCCCCCCTCTTCACCCACCCATGTGGTGCCACACAACCACCCCAGCTCCCGGGATAACGCCGGGACCCACCTCACCGGCCACCCCATCTCAGCCCTCCCTGCAGGCCCCCGGACAGCCCTTCTCCTACCCTACCATTCCTTCGGACACAGGCCAAAGGGACACACTTGGAATAGGGGCCCAAACAACACGGTGGGGAGAGAAGGGGCTACACCATCCCTTCCTTATGACACGGACTTGTGGTGGAAGGCGGCAGGAAACATCCATTTCCACCCAGCGGGGCTGGATGAGAGGAAGGGGCGCCGTCACCCCGCAGGAAAGAGGGGCCAGGGAGGAGAGAGGATTGCCTCGCCGCGCGGTGGGGGCACGGAGCCGGGGGAGGGACGCGGCCCCCGGGACAGAAGCCGGGGCCGGAGCGGCCACTCACAGAACTCGGCGATGTAGGAGGACACGGCGTAGTTCTCCTCGCACCACTCCAGGGTGGAGGTCGGCGGGCCCCAGTAACCCTCCCGGTCGGCGGCCGGAGCCATCGTAGTGCCCGCTTCAGGCTCGAGCGGAGCCGAGGGAAAGGGGAAGCGGAGGGAAAAAGGCGCCGGGCCCAAAGCGCAACACCCGGAGCAGCGGCGGCCGGGCAGAAGGAGGGCGGTCGGGCGGGCGGGCGGGGGCTGGCGCTGGGCCCGCCCGGCCGGGGGAGGAGCCACGGGTCGCCATGGCGACGAGCTGCGGCCTGCCGGGGGCGGATGACTAGGGGCGGTGAAAGAGCTTTGTGGTGAAAAAGGGGGATTTAGGGAAAGTCTGGGGGGAAGGATTGGTGCGGGGCACGTTTGGCTCTTAGGGAACCCGCGTGATGCCCCTGTAGGGCAGAGGCGGGACGGGCAACATCACGGCGCCCTCCTCACCCGCTTTTAAAGACGGTTTGCGGCCAGGGAGGAGGTTTCCTCCCTCAGCTTTCCTCACCGGTTTTCCTTGCAGACTTCAGGGAGGGTTTGTAGTGCGAGTGGGGCAGCGTACTGCATTCATGTTGTTAGAGCAGGGATTCACAGAGTCGTGGGGTGGTTTGGGTAGGGAGAAACCTTAAAGGCCATCCAGTTCCAATCCCCCTGCCATGGGCAGGGACACCTTCCACTATACTAGGTTGCTCAAAAGCCCCATCCAGGCCGGCTTTGCACACTTAAAGAGACGGGGTATCTGCAGCTTCTCTGGGCAACCTGTGCCAGTGCCACACCACCCTGAGAATGAAGAATTTCTTCCCTAGGGCGATGAAGAGGCAAGTGTTCCTCGTACTGGTGGGCTGAGAGGAGGAAGGAGGTTTTTTATAGCACTGCCTACTACAGGAGGGTTTTCCTCTCATCTGATGCCTTATTTAGTTTCCTCAGTGCTTACTACGTGCACTATACTTACACCCATAATATGCAAACTGCTTCTCAAGCAGGGTTGGTATCCAGAGGCAAGTAGAATCTAAAAAGGGAAAGACTCGAAACACATGGGAAAAGAATAAAGCGCACCAGTAAAGGCCTCATATTACCGTGTGGTTTTTATGTTTCAGAAGATGGTCCAAAGATTGGATGAGAAGCTTTGGGCAGACCTTGGGGGCTGTACACAGTGCTTACACCCTGCTGGTCAGCAGAATTTATTATACTCACATATAAACACAGACACCTCTTTTCTAACATCTAATTTCTCCTCACCTCCCCTTCTGTAAGCTAAAAAACTCCAATCTAAACACAGACCTTTCCTAGTGTAAATTTCAGAATGTATGCATCTATCATGAAGACTAGCCTGCCTTCTGCAGTTCAGTTTATATATAATTGCTTTCAGCATTAGGCAGAGATGTATTTAACATATATCACTATTTGTCATAGTGTTATACAGCCTTCAAAGCAAGATTTATTTTAGTAATGGCAATGGCAATACACTTAAATGGTCAAAACAGCGTCAAATAACTGTGGATTTTTATATGCAGACCTGACTTTATATATTTTTCGGACCCAGATTATCCTCCCCAAATTTAGACTTTCAAAACTGAGGGCAGGAAGACTACCAGACTGATTCAGATGTAGAAAAGATGCTTAGAGCCGTGAAGAGGATTCTGGCCTGTTTGATGCATGTTAGCTTTTTGGACTTTTGAAGGTTCTGCTTATGTAGTAAGGAAGTTTGTAGGCTCTGATCTATCTTTTGTTATCATGGTAAACTATTTTAAGGTTAAAAGTTCTTAACGGAAAAATAATTCAAAGTTTGAAATTGCAGTTGTTCAGAAACTAAAGAAAGAACTATGAAATGTCTTAAATATTAGCTAATAAATATTTGCTCACCAAGACTAAAAATGGGAACAATATGGAAAAAAAGCAGGCAGTTTTTGTAATACTGAATTACAGTTGGCTTTAAATAAATAATTAAAAATATTGATGTTTGCTTCTTTTCTCATCACGTGCATGTTGTCCATGAGAAGATTTTTCACCACAATAGAAACAGAAGTCAAACATGAAACTGGCTGTAAAAGTGGGTGAGATAATGGAAGATTGTATGAGGTAGACAAAAGTGTGGGTTGTCATCCATTCTGATGTCCATAGACAATAAAAATGCATAGCTAGCCCTCACTTTGAATCATTGGGGAATTTTTATTTATTTGCCACATTTCTGTAGAATTTTCCATCACAATATGCATTTACTTCTGACTTGTTCTGTGGTTTGGTTCTCTGCTATTGAACTCTGATGAACCTTTCAGTCCTCAAAAGGGTAGTATTGAAGAGGCAGCCTGAAAATATTTTGTAGAGGTAAATTCATCTTCCACAAAACCAACTTTGACCATCTCAGGTGTTACGATAATACATGTCAAACGCATTCCTTTTCCTCTGTAACCTTGAGCTATGCGTTATGTCCATTACTGCACTGGATATAATGTGACAGCCTGAACTTATTTGCATCTAAATGTGGTCTATCTGATTAAAGGGTCAAACATACCTCTGTCCAGGTGTTGGATTTTCTTTGTCTGATCTGTACGACCTATGGATGGAATGTCTTGTTTTGAAATAACAAAAAACAAACATAAAGCTCCTGAAATGCTTATTTTCAGTAATGCTAAAAATGTACTTATGCTGATGGAGTAGTTTCCTGTGGCATCAGGTTGCCTGTGGCTAAGGATCCTCTTTCCACACAGTTGCCCTGAAACCTCCTGGCTTAACTGATCAGTGGTTAATTGAGTCATGTCAGTTTACACCACTAGAGGGATATGTCCTGTTAATTTAGTGTGTGAATCCAGTAGTATTTTGCTTGGGAATGGAAAAGACCTGCTGTTCAAAAATGGCACATGTTCAGCTTATTTTTGTGATCAGTGAAATTCAGGGAATGACACCTGAAGAAGAATATTTTTGTCTCTCTCTGCTCTATGCAAACACTTTCTCGTGGCTTGTGCTGCTGATTATTTCATTTCTGCATAAAATAAGACCTAATAACAAGATTGATTAGAACTCATTATGGTGTTGGGGAAGCTTGTACATATGTCCTCTCATCAGTGTGTATGTGCAAAGGGGAAGATAAAACTGACATAAAATCTTGAAAATGTTTTCACTGCTTGGTTCTAATAATGTTAAAATAAAGATGTTAGTTACAAAAAATAAAGCTGATTTTTGTACTACAAATTGCCTTTTCAAAGTTTACGGTAATTATTGCATAATGGGTTGGAAGGGACCTTAAAGACCATCTAGTTTCAACCCCGCTGCCATGGGTAGGTATACCTTCTACTAGACCAGGTTGCTCAAAGCCCCATCTGACCTACCCTGAACACTTCCAGGGATGAGGCATCCACAGCTTCTCTGGGCAACCTGTGCCAGTGCTTCACCATCCTCACAGTGAAGAATTCATTCCTGATCTAATATCTAATGAAGTCATTCCTCCTTGTCCTGTCACTCCATGCCCTTGTCAAAAGTCCCTTTCCACCTCCCTTGTAGCCCCTTTAGGTACTGGAAGTAGCTCTAAGGTCTCCCCAAAGCCGTCTCTTTTCTGCTATGAAGAGACCCAACTCTCTCAGCCTGTCTCCACAGCAGATGGGCTCCAGCCCTCTGATCATCTTATGAACTTGTTGGTCTTCTAGGATTTTTTTTTTTTTTGGGTCATAGCATTTACATCATCCCAGTTGTAAAATCCCAAGTCATGGTTCTCAGCATTAAAGTCTCACTGCCCATGCTAATACTGGTTTCTAAATACTACATCTCAAAATGTCATTATTGGCAGCTTTCTGAATTGTCTAGTCCATACTGGTTACAGAAAAAGGTCATTAACACCTCTAAATTCTGCAAGCCTGATCCTGTGTAACATGTAATTTATCCCATTGGTTTATGTGCTGATAACATGAGTAAGATGCTAAAAACGGGGTTATAAGGGGCTGAGTCAGAGTCTTTGTAATGTGCCTTGCAGTTTGAGGGTTCTTTAAGTGCACTGGGCCTGGGATGAAGATAATTATGCCTGAAGAAATGCCACAGAAACTTATTGGCACCTGAATGAGTGAAAAAGAGAAGTTGTTTCCTGCTGTGGAGAAGGATTTGATCAAAGAAACGTCAGTGGGCTTTAGCAGACCTGATTGGTTGTTCATCCCTAGGTAAAGCAGAAATGTCTGTGCTGGCGTTATATGGAGTCAGGCATTTGTAAATAAATCATCATCAAAAAGACTGATGTCCTAGAGCCATACAAATTTTCATAATTTCCTCAATGTAAAATGACTTTTTAGTCATATTCTCAAGGCTATTGTATGCATTTTGGTAACTGATTGTGGTAGTGAATGATGGCATCACAAATTGCAGCTCTGTGGATGCTGTGAGCATCCAGCACTGATGGGCTCAGATATGAATATAATCACCTGAATAGTGTTGACGGAAACAGGGGTTGCTGAGCACAGGTATTTAGGAAAGGAGGTGAGACCTGCTGGGGACAGGACATCCCCTCTGCATTCCTATATCCAATCCTCAAAGCCAATTTTAGGAAAGTATTTTTCCTCTCCATATTTTTCCTAGCACAAGCCTTTCTGCTCAGGTCTATCAAGTGGCATCCCACTACCTTTAATATCAAAACCTGAGGCAGGTGATACCATCCACAGCAGGTCCCATTTTACCTACATGAGGAAGTTTGCTTTTTTTTTGTTTGCAGTGGATTAGGCAAATGCTTTTCTGCACCTGGTGGTTACTACCCTGAAAGCACACAGCCTGTGTAGGTGTCTCCAAGCACCTGCAGCTTTCAACCCATTGTATTAGTATGAAGTAAAATTCATGTCAGTTTGCCCTAAATTGCAGGGTTGAAACTGGTAAGGGTAGAGATAAACCTGCTGTTCAGCCATTCCCAAGAGAGAAGCAGTTGACACTGGGAGAAGTGTGGAAAGAGAGCTCAGCCTAGTAACTTCTCCAGTTATCTGAGTTTAATTCACCCTCATATGTGAATAAGAGCCTTTATCAGCTGCAAAATGTCTATGGTAAATGTATACCAGTTTAAGCTGAAACATCAAATGAAAATCTCTCATGGGAAGGAGACTTTACAGAAGCACAAATGGCATGTGCCTCAATCTCATTGAGTTTCAAAGAAATCTTGGAATCCATCTGCTTTTGTGCTTTGGAATTCTAGTGCTTTAAAGTAGCAGAAGGAAATGCCGTAAGAACTCAGTGTTTACACTTGTAAACAGCTTTCTCTTTAGGAAAAACATAGCAAGCTGTCTTTTGCTGCCTGCTAATTTAAATACACAGAGCTCAGTATGAAGAGACTCCAGTGAACTTTGTAACAATATTTGTTTGTTAATCTCAATGTGAATCTTGACTTAAAGGCCCAGTTCACTTCCTCAAATGCTGGCACCTTGTGTCATTGGAGATTCTTTCAGAGCAACAGCTGACAGCCAGGCAGGATGCCCTGGGATCACTGGAAGTTTCCTAAGTACAGTGTCATGCCCTATATGGTGCTCAGCTGCTTTGCATCCAAGAGCACTAAATGGTTATGTTTCTATGAATTGAATTGATCTTAGCTGTCTGGCTTTTTTGGCTGGATCAGGTTGGGTGAGGTCATGAATCCTAAGTCTTTACTCTTTTCTGAAAAGCACTCCACTCTGGTTTGAGGTCAATGAACCTTCAGTTAGGTTTTCCATACTGACAGCATCCATGGAAGGTTCATACCCAGTTAATGTTTGGACTTCCTTTTACATCAGTTGGCTTGAATTGAGGCATTTATGGGAAGCAGTCTTACTTAGGATCATAGAATCATAGAATCATGAAATCGTTAAGGTTGGAAAAGACCTCTAAGATCATTGAGTTTAACCATTAATCCAGCACCACCATGTTCAGCACTAAACACTGTCTCCAAGTGCCATATCCACATGTTTTTTTGAACACTTCCAGAGATGGTAATTCCACCACTTCCCTGGGAAGCATGTTCCTTCTGAATATTATGCCACTCATTGGAGTCACATGTTCTTAGGACAAATTTTACTCTCCCTATATGAAGTCTGGGAGAAGAGATATACTAGAGGACGAGAGCCATGAAACACTGGCTCTCTACAGTGCTTGAATAGGCAGCACTGAGTCTATTTGAGATCACAAAAATTGACAGTGACATTTTTTGGATAATTTTTTGGATAATGAAAATCTATACATGATATTGCTGTAGCACAAAGAGATTTGTTGTACTACAAACATATTTTCAACCTTGCAGGAAATATTTTGGAATCTCCACATTTTATGTGACTTGACAGTGTTTGAATCCGTTGGGTGGATTAGGCAGAACTCTCCTGTTAATAGCAGCTATTTGTGCAGGCAGGGGGCCCATGAGTAACACGCTTTTGGATGTCAGTATCAGTTTGATAACCTGTCCAGCCAAGGTTCTTCAGGCTGAGGCCTCCTCCTATCTACATTCATGCTGCTAAAGTTTCTGGCATCACTGATTTCAAGGGCCAAGTTCTAATGTTTGTCCATCCTTCCCACTCATACCATTTTGTGAGTGTGACCATAGAATTTCAGAATCATAGAGTGGTTTGGGTTGGAAGGACCTTAAAGTTTATCTAGTTCCAACCCCCCTTCCATGGACAGGAACACCTTCCACTAGACCGGGTTGCTTAAAGCCCCGTCCAACCTGGCCTTGAACATTTCCAGGTTTGTGATTGTCACAACTTTTCTGGGCAACCTGTGCCAGTGCCTCACCACACTCACATTAAGGAATATCTTCCTAATACACATCTAAACCTGCCCTCTGTTAATGTAAAGACATCACCCCTGGTCCTAGCACTACATGCCCCTGTAAAAAGTCCCTCTCCAGCTCTCTTGTGATCAGCTGGGGACAGTAAAGGACTGCTCAGTGACCACCTACTGCAGGAATGGAACTCCCAGTGCTATGAGCATTATTTAAGGCAAATTTTGAAGGAAAAATATTGTCAAGAAGCAAGAAAATGGCTGGAAGACAGGCTAATCTGGTCTGTGAGAGAGAAGGGCTGAAGTGTTTTTTATCCTAAAACTGCAGTGGGAATGGATTTAGAGAATTTAGCTATTGCCATTGTTTCCCCCTTTTCTTATAATTTTCAGTTTAGGGAAGAAAGCACCCACAGACCGTTCATCAACTGTACTTTGTATAATATAGTGTGTGCACCTGGAAGGTGATGTATGTGTTCTATAAAACCCTGTCCATCCAATTATGCACTGCTTGGCACTTGGTTTCATGGATAGGGAAAGCAATTTCCTCATATTACTGCTCTTGAAAACCTCTGGAATAAAAGGCAGAAAACCACTAGAAGCAAGCAAACAGTGGTAAGCAGACGCAGATATATTAAAATGTCAAATATTAAAAGATTTTTTTAAAAATTGAAATATCTTCAGTTGCACTGCACTGACACCGGGGAAGGCAGCTGCTCTTCTCTTCCTTGATCTCTGGGAAAATGGCGTATTTACCCCAAGCATATGCAAATTTTTCTGCTTAGCCTGGAAATGAAGCACATTCTGCCCATGTTATATTTCTCTCATTTACTGCAGGAATGAGGAGGAAAGGATGGTAAAGTTATTATTTATTTGACAAAATCCTTTGTTACTTTTCTGGATATCAGTTAACTACCAGTGAGCCACTCAACTTACCCCTCAGCCAAACTGTTTTCTTTAGCAAGTCATTAATAAAAGAGGCTGCTCAGACAATTCAATTTTACTTTATTATCATAGATGGATATTCAGACCTATGAACTAAAACAGAAATAAAAGGAAACACAAATGCAATAATACATTTCCATTTCCAGCTTTCTTCTGGAATGACTTGTGTCCTCCTATTTCCACAGTCAATGGCTGATGATCAGCCTCAGCAGGAGAGGTCATTACTAGACAGGGAAAGAAAGGTATTTTCTGGAGCTTTTGTATCATGGACTTTGCTTTCTTTTGGCATCAGCTACCAAGAAGTGGAGCTGATGCCATAGAAGTGAGTCATAGAATCACAGAATCATCTAGGTTGGAAAAGGCCTTTTAAGATCAAGTCCAACCATTAACCCAGCACTGTCAAGCCCAACACTAAACCATATCCCTAAGTGTCACACCTACATGTCTTTACAATTCTTCTAGGGATGGTGACTTCACCATTTCCCTGGGTAGCCTGTTCCAAAGCTTGATGATTCTTTTCCTGTTATCTAATCTGAACTGGGGAGGCAGACTAGCCTGGCTGAACAGTTAGCTTTCATTGGAACTCAGGGAAGAAAAGAGAGTTTATGACCTTCGGAAAAAGGGACAGGCAGCTCAGGAAGTGTGCAAGGATGTTGTTAGGTCGTGTAGAGTAAATTAGAAAGGCAAAAGCTCAGCTAGAACTCAGTCTGGCCACCATGGTGAAAGACAATAAAAAGTATTTTTATAAGTACTTCAACAACAAAAGCAGGGCCAAGGAAAATCTCCATCCTTTATTGTATGCAAGGATGAACATTGTCACCAAGGATGAGGATAAGGTGAGGTACTTAATACCTTCTTTGCCTCAGTCTTTAACAATAAGACCAGTTACCCTCAGGGCAACAGCACCCCTAGGCTGTCAGGCAGGGACAGGGAACAGAATGGGCCCTGTAATCCAGGAGGAAGTTGTTAGTGACCTGCTGTGCCACTTGGACACTCATAAGTCTATGGGTCTGGATGCGATTCATCCAAGGGTACTTAGTGAGCTGGCAGAGGAGCTCACCAAGCCACTCTCCGTCATTTGTTATCAGTCCTGGTTAACCAGGGAGGTCCGAGATGACTGGATGTTGACCATTTTGATGCCATCTACAAGAGGGGTCAGAAGGAGAATCCCTGGAACTACAGACCCCTCAGCCTGACCTTGGTGGCTGAGAAGGTTAGGGAATATGTTATCTTGTAAGCCATCACACTGCATGTACAGAACAACAAGGGGATCAGGCCCATTCAACACAGGTTTAGGAAAGGCAGGTTCTGCTTGAACAACCTGATCTATTTTTATGACCAGGTGACTCACCTGGTGGATGAGGGAAAGAATGTGGTGTTCAGTAAAGCCTTTGACACCATTTCCCACAGTATTCTTCTGGAGAAATTGGAAGCCTGTGGCTTGGATGAGCGCACTGTCTTCTGGGTTAAAATCTTTCTGGATGGCTGGGCCCAAAGAGTGATGGTGAATGGTGCCACATCCAGTTAGAAGCTGGCCACTAGTGGGGCTCCTTGAGGCTCAGGGTTGGAGCAAGTCTTGTTTAATACCTTTATTGATGTTCTGAATAAGGGGATCGAGGGCACCCTCAGTAAGTTCACAGACAACGCTAAGTTGGGCAGGAGGGTTGATCTGCTGGAGGGTAGGAAGGCTCTTCAGAAGGATCTGGACAGGCTGGATCAATGTGTCAAAGACAGTTGTATGAGGTGCAATAAGGCCAAATGCCAGGTCCTGCACCTGGGTCACAACAATTCCATGCAATGCTACAGGCAGGGGCAGAGTGGCTGGAAAACGACCCAATGGAAAATGACCTGGGGGTGCTGGTCAACAGCAGCTGAGCTTGAGCCAGCAGTGTGCTCAGATGGCCAAGAAGGCCAATGGCATCCTGGCCTGTATCAGCAATCGTGTGGCCAGGAGAACTAGGGAAGTGATTGTCCCTCTGTACTCGGCACTGGTGAAGCAGGATCTCAAATCCTGTGTTCAGTTTTGGGCTTCTCACTACAAGAAAGACATTGAGGTGCTGGAGCGTGTCCAGAGAAGGACAATGAGGCTGGTGAAGGGTCTAGAGAGTGAGTCATGTGAGAAGTGGCTGAGGGAGCTGGGTGTGTTCAGTCTGGAGAAAAAGAGGCTCAGGGAAGAATTTATGCTCCTCTACCTGAAAGAGGTTGTAACAAGGTGAGGGTCAGCCTCTTCTCCCAGGCTACTAGTGACAGGACAAGAGGAAATGGCCTCAAGCTGTGCCAGGGGAGGTTCAGGTGAGACATCAGGAACAGTTTCCTCACTGAAAGGATTACCAAGCATTGGAACGGGCTGTCCAGGGAAGTGGTGGAGTCACCATCCCTGGAAGTGTTCAAGAAATTACTTGATGTGGCACGTAGTGCTATGGTTTATATGATAGGGTGGTGTTTGGTCAAAGATTGGACTCAATGATCTTGAAGGTCTTTCCCAACCTAATGATTCTATGATTCTCTGACACACCAGAATTCATAGATGTTCATATCAAAACTGTAGGTGAGAGTGGGTCCATTATGACTTTTCTGAAAAGTTTCATCCAGAAGTGTGACATAATTATTTAATTAAAATGTGAATTACCACCTAATTAAAACACGTGAAGTTACATCATGGGCGTGAATCATATTCTGAATTCTGCCTGTGTTAAAAGCATTATGGCTCCAGTGGTAAGTCAATATGATACAATACTGAATTACTGCACTGAGTGCTGAGCATGGCAGCTGTGGACAGTCTGAACCACTCAGTGGTTGTCTGAGTTCAAATGCCACAGTAGGTGTAACCTAAAAGTTAGGCAACACTTATGTATGGTTTAAACTTGACCCAATATGCTTAACACAAACTGTAAAATACCCTCCATGAACGCTGTGGGAATTCTGTGCTCAGTATTAATAGCTTTGTAGCTTTCTGGTAGAACCTGGAGTGTGACTGTCTCAGGGAAATGGATATGGTGACTCTCCTGTAGGCTAGACTTAAAAAGCCAAGTCTAGGTTTATCACCTGTAAAATAAGAAAAGGGCTCATAGAATAAGCCCTGCTGGTCCCAGGACTGGCTTTTCTCTAGGACCACCTCTGAACAAGTCTGGGGAACTGTACTTCTGTAGGACTGAATTGTCTGCATCAGTTTTTCTACCCAAAACATGTGACCTGTTCACAAAGAGGTACGACTGACATAGGTTAGAGTACTGCTGGTGCTTGAATGAAAGGGGAGTAAAATTCAGTGGGGCTCCAGTGCAATTTGCTACTCTCTCATGCCAGTCTTCCCAAAGAAAGTTGCAATGCACTCAGAGGTCAGTGTCGTACATCAGCCCATTTGATCAAGGGCTAAGCAGTGCTTCTGGATGAATTAAATTGGGGGGGGTTTTTGATGCCATCAAATCGAAGATGCTCCCTACTACTCAGTGCTCCTTATATGCCAGAGCCAACCAGAAACAGTTTAACACCTTCCTTCTTGTACTCCTTATTCCAGAACTTAAAAGGAACATTTCTACCCACAGCTTCCACTGTCAGGGACTGTGCTATTCACATGACTGTCTCCATTTTTTGAAGCCAATGGTCTCTGAAGGCTTTGGAGGCCAGACTGCTAATCTCTTGACAAGTGAGTGTATTTCTTGACAGTGTGATTGGTGTTGGCCCATCGCCCTTAATGGCTTGGCCCTCTGACAGCTGGCAGTGATTTTCTGACGGCTGGAGTCCCGTCACATGCCCCCTGACAGCAGCAGAATAATATTCTCATGCCTGCGATAATGGCAAATGCATTTGGAAAGCTCATGAATAGAATTCCCTTCCTTGTCTCTTTTTATAACTCTGATGTGCATTTCTGTCGCCCAGTTTCTCCTCATTATTTTTATTTTAACCCTCTCTCCACACTTATTTCTCCCACTCTATTATTATTCCTCATGTTATCAGAGTGGCATAGACAGACATTTCTAATTTCTTCCCTTCTTGAGACTCAATGCTCTTTCTTTTGGTCTTTGAGCAATATTCCCCACATACAGTTGGCAGGAGGCTGAGTCCTGTGTGAAACTGCCATGCAGAGCCCCTCTTAGTTTACTCCTACCAGTTTCTAACAATGCCGTTTCCATCTTTCATCACCCTTGCTTGCCAGCTTTGATATTTATTTTCAAAACATGCTTTTGACTCTTGTGTGTTTTCTCAGGAAAATCTGGGCTTGGTTCCACAAGCCTGACATACCTCCTAACTGAAAGTGCAGACAAGAACCTTGGGTGCAGAGAAGCAGGGGAAAGGGGGAGCCAAGGTGTACAACATTTTGCCTTAGCTCTTGGACAGTATGGTTTGCCTTCAGCTGAGTAGAAGGAGATGGCTGGGACTTAGAGCTCATCTACATGACAGAGGATTCAAGAAAGCAGAATCTAGTGATTTTATTGATGGGACTTACTTATTATCCCAGAGAGACTAGTCATGAGAGAGAGAGAGAAAGGGAGGGAGAGGATTGCTGCCAGCAGGCGGTAAACCTCCTGTTTCAGCAATCTGGGATGCAAGATTAATGTCTAATTCTCTAAGGGTTCTGGGGAAATAGGAAAGTAGATTACCTTTCAATACTCTTTTCAGAAAAATAGTGTGTCCTTAAATCATAGAATTGCAGAATGGTTTACATTGGAAGAGATCATCTAGTTCCAACCCCACTGCTGTGGGCAGGGACACCTTCCACTAGACCAGATTGGTCAGAGGCCCAAATGAAGAGTCCTATTTCTTTTTCAAAGGTGGGACACCATTGCACAAACCAAACAGGTATCATTGTGCGTAACACCCCAACCTGGCCACCCTCCTATTATTTCATGATACCTATTTTATGACTGTATTCACTTGGTGGTGATGAGTGGTGCTCAACTGGCCTGGCTCCAAGGCTGAAACAGTTTCTGAGCTGTGGTTGCTGTCTGAAAAGAGGACTCAAATCATAGAAGCATAGAATCTCTTAGGTTTTAAAAGACCTTTAAGGTCATTGATTCCAACTGTTAACCCAGCACTGCCAAGTCCATCTGCTCAGCTGTGATTTCTTCTTTATGATTCTTAGCAGGGGCACTGTGCTGTTGCTAATAAGGGGCTGTTACACCTCTGACCTGGAGGTGTGGTGAAACAGATGAGATCGATAATTGGAAACAAGATGGGATCCAGCAGCCAAAAATCCCCTGTATAGACCTGTCCTATCGGACCTGCCCCACAGCAGACTATTTCAGGGCTTAAAAACCAAACTGTTGTTGAAAGCCGCTATGGCCTGTGGGATTCTGATTTTAAAAATAGGATACCAATGCATGAAAAGGCAGCAAAAGAGAAAAAGGTGATTGAGGAAATGATTGAGAATGCCCTATGGAGAATGAGCTGGTTTGAAGTACCTAAAGGCCAACACAGTACATGTAGACACCTAAGCTGGATATCTAAATCTTGGCTCAGGAAAGTCTTGGAACAGGAAAGCCAACACAGATTCTAAGGGACGCAAGCTGGGTCAGATGTCAGGTTCCCTTGGCCAAGTGGGGAAACCCAGGCCTTTGTGCAGTGGGAGGGCAAGCAGTCAGTGACCATCAAACCAGGGAGCAGGCAGCCCCTGGCACAGGGCAAAACCCTCTGCTCTCTGGGATGGATGTGCCACGCTGAGTATTGCCCTACACGGTACATAGATCTTGGGTCCTCTCTCAAAATAGAGCAGGCAGGCAGGTGGTGGTTGTCTTTCCACCCTGGAGCTGCCCTGGAGGTCAGAAACACTTCAGAAAGTCAGATGTTCAAATTATTCCCCTTCCAGAAAAGACTTCTACCCAGACCTAGGATATTGCCTACCAACAGCCTGCTGGTTCCCAGGGTGGGATGGAAGCAGTCTACCCTTCTCCCAGTGATGGCCAGCAATCAACAACAAAGATGATGTATTGAAACAATCCAAAATCCTTGCTGGGACAGTGGGATCACCCGAGCAAACCTGGTTTGCCCCTCTCTACCATGTGTCGTTTGCTCTCTCTGCTGAGTAGTTGACACCTACCCCACCTCTTCTTCTTCTGATTGCAGAGAAAGGAGTGGGTTTTGTCTGTTTTCCCTTGTTCCATTCCCCCAAGGAGGCTCAAAGGAGACCTTGGAGTTTCTTCGGCAGCCTTTTTTTGGTCCCAGCAACGTCTCCTCCACAGACCTGGCCATGGTGAGCTCTCCAAGCCCACTCCAGTTTCTTCTGGGGCAAGGTGCCAGCAGATGGTGCTCTAAGACCCCCAATTAAGCTTTTCTGCCCCATATCCCAGGGCAGGGGTACCTTGGCACAAGCACCCTATTTGCTCAGGGCTTTCCCATTCTGGGCATTGCACATTGAAGCTTCTATGGAGTCAAATCCTCAAGAGAAAATTTCAAAGTTAGGTACACCTAACCTAAGCTAGGTACACAAAGTTAGATACACAAAGTTAGGTACCTAACTAAACATCCATCCATTCCCCCCATGGCCTTTTGTACCAGTAGAATTTTTCTTTGGCAGGGGGGATTTCCAAGCTAAGACAAACACATTAACTTCTTTCATCAGAGCTGATCTGTTCTTGAGAAGCTCAACTAGTTCTTTCCTCTAACTTAGTCATAAAAAGCTGTGGCTCATATTGCATTGTCATATATATCCTTGTACTGCCTTGACTTGAGCACAGTGCTTTGATGAAACTCTGTTCCAGCTAAGAGATGTACCCAGCAGTCCTCAGGATGGACAAAGCTATTTTCTGTTAAAAAGAAAAATTTCAAGGCAAAAAAAAAAAAAAAGGCAGTTTAGCTGATTATATATACCCTGGACTCAGGCAAAAAACCAGCAGTGTTGGGGAGACTGAGTTATAGCTGTGCTCCATAGTTTATGGGAGATGTAAGGTCTGTGTTTACAAAGCAAGAAGAAGAGTGTAAGATGGTGCTTTTAAGCTGTCATCTATTTATGTCCCTTGCTTGTTTAATTATGGACTAAATATAAAGGTGGTAGAAACCAGAGCATGCAAGTACTTGGTGACTGGGCACAAAAGCAATGTAGAAATTTTAAATTTGTGCTGCACTGCTCTTTACTTCATGGTTATGGTTTGTTGGGAACTGATAGCGAGAGGTGCAAGTTTGCCTGCAGTACCTACTGCATGGTTGCTAAGGTATTTGGGCTGGGGGGTCAGACAGTAATTTTTGTGTCCTTGAAGTTTAGAATCATAGAGTCCTAGAGTGGTTTGGTCTGGAAGAAAGATCATCTAGTTTCAACCCCCATGCCATAGGCAGGGACACTGTCCACTAGACCAAGGTGTTCAGAGCTCCATCCAACTTGGCTTTGAACACTTTCAGGGATGGGGCAGCTTCTCTGGGCAACCTATTCTGATGTCTCACCACCCTCACAACAAATAATTCCTCCTAATATCCAACACAAATCTACCCTTTTTCAGCTTTTGACTCCTGTTCAATAGCTACTATGAATACCTGCATTATTTCTTGTTCCAAGCTCCCATTTCAGTAATAACTCTTCCTTGCTGGAAACCAGGCTGTTGATGCTCACCCAAGAAAAGCCAACATTATGGTGTTTGCCCCAAAACTCACAGCTGGTTTTCATAACCAAATCTACAGAAATCCCTTTTCTCCATAAAAATGTAGTTTATCTCAGAGATAAAGTACAGCAGAGGATTATCAAGAAGATTCATGTGTCCTGGTGAAACTGTAAGGGGGAATTTGGGTTAGCAGGGGTTAGCAGGTCACCAGAACTGGAGTTTGACTGTGTGACTAGATCTGATATCCTTTCACTCTACAAAATTGCTGTGAAGAATTTCAAGTGAATATGAGTCTCATTCCTGAGCCCCATTCTGGAGATGACAGCTCCCATGCTGGCTGTGATATCCATTGTGGGAGGAAGAAGGTGCTGGAAATGCTGTTTAGGAAGCCCTGCAGTTCTGCACCTTCGCTTTTGGGAAGAAACAAGCAATTTGATAGAAAATGGAGAACTACACCAGTAATGAGATACTTGTCAACACTCCCTGTGGATAACCTTATGGCAGCAGAATTATTTATAGACAGAAATGTCTGGGAACTTGTTTTCTTTGACACTGTGGCCATGGCAGAGAAGGATAGCTCTATGGGGTGGGTTTTCAAAACCACTCAATTAGGAGCAATGAGGTGCAAAATTATATGTGCAAAGAGATGGAAACTTAGAGGTTTGAGATAAAAAGTGCCTTGCTGGCCTGCCAGCACCAGCTGGTTCTCAACAGGTCAGAAAGAGAGCTCTTTTACAAGCACTCCAATGGAAAATAGTTATTTTTTATGGTTATCTTTGAACATATGACTATGATATGTGGAGGCTGAAAACTAGAGATGCTTGGGTTATTGTTTGCTGCTTTGGATGCCCGTGTGTGTATAAATCCTTGTCTACACATAGAATTTGGTTTCCTTCTCTTGAGAGGAAGAAAGTTAGAAAGAGCTTGATTTAAAGTGGAGTTTCTGTTGTGATTCATTCCTTGGGATAAGAGAAAGACTAGTTTTTTCCAAAAGGGCATATCCATCTGAGGAGATCATCAGACAGAGAGATGATCAGAAACTGTTCATTTATAAGTGCAGCCGCTAAGCTTTTCTTATTTTTATTCTTCTTTGCCACTACACACAACACCCCCAAAAAAGTACCACTAGACTGAAAATGAGTGGTTCTCTCCTTGGTTAAGGAAACATTTTGCTCAGGGAAGATTTTATTTTACTGCTAAAGATTTCTTGGTCAGACTGGACTGGCATTTACTGACCCTTGGGATTTTGAAGGATCCCGTCTTTCAGATCACATTCAGTCCCTGGAAAAAATGTCCCTCCAGTTTTGCTTTTTCTGAGTATGGACGAACTTTGGTCTTAGGAGAGTGCAGCTCACTGCTTATTTCAGCTGTTCAGGAGAAAGAAGGGTGGAAAACTGGTACAGTAAATCACTTTGCAGTAAAGACATTTCCCATGCTATGCTGCAGCAGAAGGTGATACTATTTTATAGAGTAAAGGAGCAACCGCTGATTACGGGTTATAAAGATGCCCTCGTTGTTACTAAGACTGAATTTCAGATGCAATGATTTGAATGGCAAAGGGTTCCAAACATGAACCATTGGCTCATTGGGTCACCCATCTTCAGGCTGTATTGCTCCTTCTTTCCTGCTTCTCTCTCTGCTTTCTTAATACATTCTCAATCTTCTTCTGTGATGTATACATACAATACAAGAGTCTCCTTTTCCTGCATCCTTGTATTGCAATATGCAAGCCCCATTCATCACTGTGAGGGATTAACTTCATTTTCCATCACACATCTAAATGCAAACATCTCCACTCCATTTGATTGAGTCACCCAAATCTCCTATTTTTAGTCACAGAAGAGAAATGGCCACTGTTAAAGTAATTCCCCAACCCATTTTACGTGCCTGCCTTAGGGTAAATCAAAAGATGTATCGTGGCTCTAAAATAAAATGAGGCAACCCCTCACTGACTTGGATCGCCTATGCCAGTTCTAAAGGATTGAGATACAGTCCCACTAAAACTTTACCAAGCCTCATGTACTGAATCAGCAAAAGGATTTTCCCCCAAGTATTTAAGAATGTAAAAAAAAAAATCAACACAGCAATTAACCCCAGAGGTGTTGGGCAGTGCTTTGCTTCTCTTTGAAGGTCACACTCCCATGTGGTGTACCAGAAGAATGGTTTAATCCTCTCTGGTCTAGTGATGTTTGTGAGTCCATGAGACCTCCCCAAAGGGCTGGTGGAGAGTATAAACAACAGGCTTAGCCATCTCAGCTGTTGTACAAGAGTCTGTAGCTCAATGAAGGAATTTGTCTAGTACAGGTTGAACACCTCTGTCAGAGGGTGTGTTCTCCTCTGGGCTGTCCTGATATATGCATTAGAGTCAGTTGATGATGGCAAACCCTGTCCTCGTCATGACACAGACTCCATGGTGTTGGTTCTCCCTGTCATTGTAGATGTATACCCAGGGCACGCTGACTTGTCCACTTGGGAGAAGCATATGTGGAGTGGTGTCGTGTCTTCCCCTGTGTGACCTGTGTCTGATGCTGAAAGGTGCCATGGACCATATGCTATCCCTGAACCACGGGCCAAGATTCACTGAATGATCAGAAACTCCTGGTTTAGGGAAAATTTGTATCTGAGGCCAGTGGTAATAAAAGGGCAGCTGAGACCTCACTGGAGAAAATTCCCAATTTTAATCCCAAATTTTTACCTTCTCTTAATTTGCCACTCTTACCTGATTGACAGAGCAGAACCCGTTATTGGCTTGGGGGCTAGGAAGAGCCATCCCCTCAGGGATGCCCCAAGCTCTAATCTCTGGGATCCCACACAAGTTGGTGCCACCACTGTGTTGGTCCGTGTTCAGGTTGTGTGCCCTTGGTCCTGCTTCCTCTCCACACCATTGCACCCATAAAATGAGCTGTGTTCAGCCATTAGGATGCAGAGCATGTTGGCATGGAGGGAGTGCCATTCATTAAGGAGCTCCAGTCTCTACTCACTATGTGCTGGCTACAGTGAATCAACATTAATGAGGCAATTTTTTGCCTTTTCCACTTTGTATGCAGAATAATTATTTTCTACCCTTGCAAAATATTCTGTAATTAAACTGATGTATTTCATCAAGGCCTTGTGAGAGCAAATGGTGTTCCTCTTTTATAGGGGCACTGTGGCCGGTGAAATCCATTGTGATCGAGCTCTGCAAAGAACAAGAGCATTTTCAAATGCCTCCCTTTGCTGGGTTTAATAGGCTGAACAAATGGAAGCCTTTGGTGAAATCAAAGATAAAGAAAGATAAAGAAAACCTCGTGGATTACAAAAAACACAACCACCCAACTTAGTTCCTTTAAATGCCCTAGGACAGTGTAATATCAAATATGCAGGAGAACAAGATGAAACTCATTAATTCACTCAAGTCAGGAATGCCTGCTCATGAAAATGCAGGCAGGAATCTGCTGTCTTCTATGGTCTGAATTAAACTAAGGGTGACATTTTCATGTTTTATCCCCTGCTGCAAAGGGACCCTCTTGAATGCAGCATCTCCAAGCCACTGTGCTGCACTAGAGTCCTATTTCTTCTCTGAGACAGCTGTTGAAGCAAATGGAGGTCAAGAGCCTATTGCTTCCAGCCTCAAAGACAGCAGTGCTCTTCAAGGAGCCTTTGCTTTAAAGCTAAATGGTCTCACTGTCAAGCTGTAACTGCTGTCCTTGGAGCAGGCTGTTACAACAGCTTTGGAAATGGTTGGTGCTCGTTTCATGAGCAGATTACAACAAATCAGCTGAGCCACAGCAACTTGGATGTAAACTCATCGCCAGGCAAAAGCACTATTATTGGTCTGAGTTCAGCACATGAGTGGAGAGGATGAGCCTAAACTAGATTACCCCTCATTATCTGCAGGCTGCTGATGAGCAGAGTAATGTGACCTTGCGCTCATGTCTTCAGACATTAGAGACATGACATCCGGGGCTGCTGGTTTATTTGGGTGTTGAAAGCAAAAGCAAGGAAGGAGTCTAAGTCCTCATGTAGAGGTTCCTAGCCGATGTGTTCTGAGACCAATAACTACTTTGTGGGGAACATTCATGGAAGACAGATGCAGCAGCAAATGGGAGAGACCTCTGCACACCAAGTAGGAACTCAACCCTTTATGCTTTGACTCTTCCTAGGGTAAGTAAATTCATACAAGCACTGACAAGACAGAGGAACTCAAAGCTTAAATATGCAGGGCTCAATTGATGGCATCAATAATGATATAAAATGCCTGTTCACCCCAAGGGCAGAGTTGTGGCAGGTTGAGACATTAAACACAGGAACAAGACTGGGATAGAAGGTGAGTGCAGCGACTGTGAAATTCTCACACTGTCAAACCAATGCCAATTACAAGCCACTGCTGCCTCTCCCTCAGCCCATCTGCAGGGACCATGCCCTGTACCTTTCCTTCTCTACATCTCCACATCTTACATCCCACCTTTCAGCCTGATTTTCTTTTTTCTCCTTTTTATTTGGTGTGCAACCTCCAAAGAAAATACAAAACACAGAGAAAGATGAGTAAGACTTTAAGAAACGTGCTGGTAAAATTGTGCTCAGAGCAGAAGTACATCAGTTTGGATACAGAGCATTGCTTTCTTTTTATCTCCCTGTCTCTTAACTACACAGGATTTGCTCTTGAGAAAAAAATATACCGAAATGAACCTAGAAGAACTGTGAGAGATAAGAGGAAGGATGTTTGCTTAAGTTATTTCTCATCATGAAATGCTTTTAGCTCCAGATGTTAGGTAAGGAGCCAGCTCTCCATGTTCCTTTCCACTGATTAAAAGGAAAAAAAAAACCTGGCAGTTTACCAGACATTCTTCGCACATAGAATTAATATCTTTCAGAGATAATACAATGATCTGGAGGAATCAGATAAGAATATGAATATCTTTATTCCAATTCCAACTCTAATGAACATTTTTTGGCAGTAACAAAATCTAACAATATTAAGTGGCCTTGATTTTCCATTGCAGGATTGTGGCTTGGTGCCCTGAGTAGCATCATGTGGCTGCATCTGCAGATGGGGTAAGCTGGTTGATTTACCAGTAAGGTAAAAGCTAAAGCTCTTGATTTAACAGGGGCCCTAGCTCAGATTAAATAAAGAATGTAGCCCATTGTTTTCGGTAAAGTTACCTTGAGGTGATGCAGCAGATCATCAGAGTTAGAATCAAATTGCCTGACACAGGACACAGGAGACACTTAGTACAAATAAACTGGAAAAAACTCCAGATTTCTCAGATGTGGACATTCAGGGAGACAAAGAGAAATTCAGTGGTGTTACTAAAGCTGCTGGTGTTGAACAGAGTCAATCCTTGCACTAAAAATGTAACAACCCTGAATCTCCTGCCTGAGACAAATTCCTAGTCAACAGCCTGAAAAAGACAAAGCAAACCCCTGCCTCCCTCACAAATTCTTGCCTTTGATTGTTCACTTGTTTTCATATCAAACACTCAGGTTGGGCGTCTTCCATCTTGGCTATCATCGTCACCAAGGAATGAGCTTCAAATCAACCTTCTTAGAAGCTGGCTTCTCAGGAAACCTTCTTCAATAACTGGTTTTTCGTGTCTTCTTAAAAGGCCTCTCAGAAGCATCAAAGCACCCACTAATTGTTCTTCTCTGCCTCACAAATGGATATGTATGGATGCATAAGGATCATCTCAGACTGGTTGACTCTAAAATATTTCATTATTTTACTCTCAGGTAGACAATCAGGAGTCAGAAAAGTCAGCCAAGTGACTTTGACTGAGCTGAGCAACTGAGCATTGCTCCTGACCTTATGGTTTTCATGGTTTTCCAAGGTCTTAGTGTTATTCATGTCATTCCAGCCTTGTTGCAATTTCTGAGAGATTCCTAAAGCTCTAATCTTCCTGCACTACCTTAAATGAGCTCAAGGAATCACCTACTCCTGTCCTAGTTGGGGGGAACCATACAACTGATGCTTGTGACTTGATGAGATCAGTTGTTTCTTCACCAGATACAACCTGGATTCCAAGACAAGATTGCTCTGAGTGTCTACTCAAAAGAAAAGAAAAAGCCCTCACATCATCTCCATGGATTCTGGATATCCGTAATGACCCCATATGCAGTAATATCAAACTGTATCCATTAGCAATGAGAGCAGACATGAACACAGAGAATAAACTAACAAATTTAATCAGGTTTCAGTTGCAGGTTCTAGTACTTAAGGCTGTGCTAGAAATCCCCAGGCCAAGGGTGTCACACAAATCACCTGTTGCTTGGTGATATAGCTCCTTCCTGCACACAGCATGTGAGCCAGGAGGGCAGCTCGTGGCCCAGGTGCTGAGCCCTTTAACAAATGGGACCTTACAAGCAGAGAGGAAACAGAGCAGGTGAAATGTTTGCTATACAACAGACACCTGTTAAATTAATCACAGTGAGATGAGTGCTGATTAACTGATCATGATAATGAGAATATTGGGTTTTGGCAAAGCATTTATTTTTTTGATTGGAGAGAGTTGTGGATGCTGGTGGGGAGGATGAGGCAATGTGATCCTGAGAGATTTACGGGGGCTTCACATTGTGACTACAAGAAAATTATTTTAAAAGCCTTTCTATTAAAAAGGGAATTAGAGTCTGACAAGAGAATAACAAGCTGGTATCTCATATTGTCAGGTGCTCTTAGAAGTTTTCAGTTTTGGTCTTGCTGCCACATAGAGCAATGCTTTTTTTTGAGTGGGTGTTCCTGGTTATTTGCCTGGGAATTTACAATGCTTTTAATCCCATCACACTGATTCAACCTCAGATACACTATAGATCTATCAGATTCCCAGAGGTCACCCAGGCCCATGTTTTCCATCAAATGCACAGCAGTTATTTGATGTTCCTAAGGGGTATATGTGCCTTCAGAGGGATTATATAAATGCTACTAAATAAGCAACATTGCTTAATGAGATTCCTGTCTCATTCTCGCAAGCCTCATTCCTTCAGGGAACTTATGAAGGACAATTTGATCAAAAATCTGCTCCCATTTTTCCATGTTAATCAATTAATTAGTGCCACATCTTTCTCTGGGACTTGGAGCATCCACTGAATTATTTCTTGCTATGTTGCCAGATTGGGCTGGGGCTTGGATGACTTCTCTGCTGAATTTCTGAGCAGGTTTCAAGGGACAACATGGGGGCAGGAACCATTCCCAATAGGCAGCTGACGGTAATGATATTGAACCTCCCCATCTGCTGACCATCAGGGAGCACAAGCAGAGATGCAGGGGCCTTATCACAGTGTCTCTTTAACTCTCTGCCATGCTGGACAATTTCTCCTAGACCAGCCTTTTGCTGTTTCCCCTGTGCTCCAAGCTGTCTGCAGATACCAGGACACGGTTAGCACAGCAATGAGCCCTGACCCAACTCTGTGCAGGGGTAGGCACAGGAACATAGCTACACTCCTTGCAGCCATGGAGCATGCCTTAGTATCCCTTCCCAAGGCTGGTAGGGAGATAGAAACATCTGCCCAGTGATTATTAGCAAAGTGTAGGTAATAACATTAGATTTTGTTCCACATCTAAGTAGATTTACCATTTAATAATAACCACCTTCTCTCTGAAAGACTGCACCAGTGGAGGTGAATGACAGTGGGCATTGGTTCTGTGTTCCCAGAAGAGGGTTGGTGATGTTTTTGTGTAGAGTTTTCCAGCCATTTCTGCCTTCTCTGCTCTGCCAGCCTGCTGTCTCACCAATGTGGCAGTGAGCAGCATCCTCAGCCCAGTGGGACGGGAGACAGCCAGACCCACCCATGTGCACAGCTGGAGTTTCCAGGTCCTGCTTGCCTTCTGCACCTTCAGAGCTCTGGGTCTGTCCATCTCTTGGATGATGTCAAGTCCCACATAGGGATTTGGTCCTGATGCAACGATCGTTGTCAGAGAAAATCAACAGAGGTCATCTCATTCACACAGAGGCAGGACAGCAGAGCACAGCTGTCTGATAAGCTTTAATTAGATCCATAATGATTGTCCTCCCTTGGAGAGTTGTCTGGTGGCTTGTTCAACAAATTCACTGTAAGTGGCTGGTTGCCACTGCATGCTTTTCACACCTCCCATACACAAATCACACCTATGCACACCCTATTTCTCTAGTGTCTTACTCTTACAACCATATGCTCTTCACATTTTCTCCATTCTGTTGCTCGCGGGTCCCCCCCAGTTTGTCTCCATTAGGTTTGAACTCTTTTTCTCTCTGTCAGGATGAAGTCTGATCACAGAAACACTTGCAAAGAAGGAGGTTTTTGGGGAAAATTCCCCTTGAGCCAAGCTCTGCTGGAAGAGACCAATGCGGGGGGCAAGCTGGTGTGAGCACTCAGTTACAGCAGTAGGTAGGTGGAGAAGATGGGTGCAAGAGAGAGCCACAGGACCATCAGGGGGGACCAAAATATGCCTTCTGCTATCAGTTGCCATTGCAATAACTGTCAATTAAATTACTTTGGACTATAGCCAGCTTCAGCAAAGCCATTCTTTAGAGCATGTCCAACCTAAAGTACGAAGAAAACCATACAGTATGAATGAGCTGGTGATATGTTTACAGATCTTTCTGCTTTAGGCTCCTACACTTTAGCTAATCACATGTTTCCTTCCCTCTCTTTCTTGTCTAGACTTGTCAGAGATCACATTTTGGACAAAGAGCTGAGCACAGTCTTACTGGGTCTTCACTGATCAATATTTTAACATCTGGCAACAGGATTCTTCACAGTGCAAGATCTCTGAGCTTTGGTTGGTGTGAATGAAAAGGAAAGGAGAAAGTTGGCAAGCTCACGTTCCCACAGGGCCAAGTTCTCTCCTCCACCCACACTGCAGAACAGCAGCTCCTTATCCCATCAAACCCACAATATCTTTCACAAACTTCAAATGGCTTAGTTTTGTTTAATCTTCGTTTTCCAGTTCTTAACAAACTTCCTTTGGGCTTTATTTAGATCCAGTAGTGGTTCTCACTGGGATGTTGCCAGGCAAGGAATTAATTTGTTTAGATGGAGATATGAGGGGTCAGCATGGCAAATTTAGACAAAGCTCAAATGTTGAGTGGATGATCACAGCATCTGTCTGTACCAGACTGAACTGGATTTTTCTGTAGGAAGTCTCTGGCATAAATGGGGCAACCTGGGAGAAAATAAATGGCAGAAGAGCAAGGATCTACCTGATCTCACATACCTTTAGCAGCAGACTTTCTCATATCTCAAGTGTTTCTGGCATTCAAGCTTATGCATGACCCTGCTGTATCTTCTTGTAGCAGATACTGCTACTGTTAGAGCCTCAGCCTTTTACCATGCCACCTTACTGTTGCCCGACAATCCAACTCATTTGGGTGATATTTAATGAGCAGAGGTGACAGATGATGCTGATGTCTGTCTCCTTTTCCAGATGGTATGTGAAAGAGCAGAACTTCAGTGTGACAAGATGTAAAGCAGCTCTTCTGCAGGAGAAGTTCAGTCCTAACCTTTAAGGCACGTGTCTGACAGCATCTGCCCGAAGCATCAGTCTCTGAAAGAGTCAATCATACAGTGAGACTGCGTGGTTTCCCTTCAGTTCTTAAATCATTCTTTTTCCAGTCTCACACTTCTGGTGGCTATTGGCAAAAAGAGGAATTAGGGAGAAAAGAGCTTGACTTGGCTGATAGCTTTATTCCCATTTTCATCTTTACCTGCACTTTGTTTCACAGGGAAAACCAGGTAAAACTGTGAAAGGTCTAGAAATTATGCAGAGTCAGAAGAAAACTGGGAGTAATTTCTTGTTGCACTTGCTCTGAAATTTTCAGTTTGGGGCAGAGATGAAAGAAATTGTTTCTCTGAACAGTCCCATGGTGGGATTTGTTTCACCTCTCTGGATCATCATGGAGCTCGTCACTGTGGGCTTCCTTAATAGCCAGCGGAGGGAAATAAATGCTTCTCTGATCTGATCATCCTGCTTCAGATCTTCACCCCTGGATGAGCTGATTCCCATACAGCAGTCTATGGTACCCTCCTTTGAGCCTGGACTGCCAGTTTGAATGGAGATGCCTACATGGGATAAAACAAATCCCCACCTTCTGCCCCCGTCTCTTTTTCTGGCTCCTGAGCGGTCTCTGGTTTTGGTCCAACACACTCAGCTCTCTCATGGTATAGAGACCCTCAGCAATCATAGCACAGTGTCTTCTCAAGTAACTCAGAGTGGCTCTAAACAGAAAGATCCCTGCTCAGTGCAACACAGCTTTGAGGTTACATGATCAGGCATTGGATCAGAAGTGAACCTTCAGGACTTCTCTACTTTGCTCCATGGGGAAAACACAGAACGTTGCTTTCTAGGAGGATCTTGGTTTGGGGGCATAATTTCTGTGGCTCACCAAAGCCCATTGGCTTCTGGATAAAATTATGGGTGCAAAGACAACCCAGAACCTTACCTCCAATCCATTGCATTTGCCTCCACAAGAAGGGATGGTAATTAAACCCAAGGGCCCTAACCTATCCAAAAAATAAAAGACAAGGAAAACTAGGCACAAGAACAAATACTTTCCTGCCAGAGTTGAAGAAGTGTTTAGGCAATTCTGTCAGGCATATGGCATGATTTTTGGGGGCATCCTGTGCAGGGCCAGGAATTGGACTTAATGATCCTTGTGGGTCCCTTCCAATGCAGGATATTCTATGATCCTGTGTTTCACTTAGGAGGTAGCAAATGAGTCAGATAACATAGCAAATGCCTCATTTAGTTGTTATTAAATACCTGTTTAGCTATTGACTGTGTCAGTCTTCAATAACTTCAACCCTTGCTTAGCAAGCAATACTTTCTTTCCTCTGGCCCAAGGAGAATAATGTGATCTTCAAGGTCAATATAATTACCTGCTCCTTCTGATTAAAGGAATTGCCAAAGTATCCATTTAAAATCATTATCCTCCCCGCCCCTTTCATTGCAAATGATTTATGATGAAGTTAGTTATTCCCTCCTATTTTCTCCTGAACACCCTTCTGATAGGAGTGGCACATTGAGATCCCCCCCTTGTCCAGACTAGAATCCTATCTATTGCAAAAGGGGAAGCATGGCAAGCTGGAAGATAAAGCAGACAGCTGTTTGTTTCAAACAAACAAAATCCTCCTCATGGCTGAAGGAAGAGAAACAGCTCCAGCTCCAAGTCCTCTGCTTACAGACCATGGGACAGAGCAAAAATCAGCTGAATAGAGAAGGCTTTAATAGACACTGGCTCAACTCTTGGACATGCAGATGAGAGGACAACAGAGAGAGTTCCTTAATCTATTAGTTTCCCACCCACCAAAAAGTCATTAATTTTGGCTCATTTAGTCTGCCTGCAGCTGTGTGGCTGTCTTCCCACTTGTAAGGCTGCACGTCTACCCTGGCAACAGAACAGCAAATCACACTTGGCCCCTGGCTATTTCAAACCAGCTGAACAGTCATGCTTGGCCAGGTTATGGAAAACACTCCATAGAGCCCGATTAAATGGGAAAATTTGGAAATTTCAGCCCTGTGTGATGATGCTGGGAGCTGCCAGAAGTGACAATAGCCCTTTGTTCTAAGTGTTTGGAAACTACAGCACTCATGTTGTGACTGCAATTAGCTGTAATTTTTCACACAGTTTTAATGGTCTTTCCTAAGACCACAGCTACACACCATCTGAGATCAGCTGCCAGCACTCAGCAGACCCTGTAGCCAACAATGTTATTCATTTAGACCTAATACAGTGTGCATCTTATTACTGCAAGCCCCCTGTCAACCAGCTGTAGGAACCAACTCATTCCTTTTCCGCGTATCCCAGGAAAATCCTTCTGGGAAGTGGGATGAAGAAGTGGCTTATGGGTCCTGTGGATTTTGTTTGTGTTTTGATCATGGTGTGAGGATCTCAAGGGTTGCACATGCACCTATGCAGCATATTTTGTGCAGTGATTACCTTGCCAAGCTGTTAACACGTATGTCCAGGTGATGGAAGGATGAGCAGGGAGCTTTTGGATTTAGAGGGCAGCGCCTGCACACTGCTGCTGTTCCCCAGATCATCACTAATACCTGCAGGATTAAAGTTAATCACATGCAGGGTAAATGAAGCTGTAATAAAAAGGAAGAGGGAGGCTGCTCAGAGAAGCTGTGGATGCCCCATCCTGGAAGTGTTCAAGTCCCAGCGAACAAGGCCCTGAGCAAGCTGGTCTAGTGAAAGGTGTCCTGCCCATGGCAGGGGGGTTGGAATGATGATCTTAGAAGTCCCTTCCAACCCAAGCCCTTCTATGATTAGCTGATTCTATGATACAGGCACTAGACAGAAAATCAGTATAGAAATGGTCAAGTTCTGCTCACACATCACTGTTTAGCCTTTTTCCATGGGTATGAAAGGAGCAATTTCTAAAATTTCCCTGACTGGGGAGCTCTTGGTGTAAGTATAGCTATTAGCATGAAATCTTCCAAAAATTAAAGGTGTTAATTAAAATTAAAAGAGCTGTGTTTCTCAGTCTCAGCAGCCTTGCTGAGAAACCCAAGACCTGCCATTCCCTCTGAGTGTCTACTTTCTATCTGCAAGTGAATCCTGCCTTAATTTACTCACCTCCAACATCTTTGCATTACTGGCCCTTGTAATGACAGGGTTGGTCTTGCAGGGTGTGCATTGTGAATGAATAAGCAGGATCTTATTCCTGCTGCTGCTTGGTGTAGGGGGAAGCCTTATTGGGTACATGATGATCCTAGCTCTGGGCCTTCTGCTATAGTTTCCCCAACAGAAAAAGGAAGATACTGACTTTGGAGAACATGAGGTATGATGCACCTGGGGATAACTGTTTTTGTGTACTCCCTAGTCATGCTGGGCTCCCCAGCTTCCTTGAGTACTCTTCACTTGAGGTCTTGTCCTGCACCAAAGTTTCCATGGCCAAAACAAGGGGGAAATCAACTTTCCTAATAGCTTTTTTTTTCTGCAAACAGAGGGACCCTCAGAACGGAGGTGAGTTTGTGATTGCCTCCTCAGCCTCCATTACAGCCCTTCTCTGTGTCTGGGGCTTTCTCCCAGCCCTCCCAGTCCCTTTGTCCTTTCCCCACCTGGCTGCTGGAGAAGGCTGGATGTCTCAGGGGTGGTTCTCCCATATCTTAAGCATAGAAATACTTCCTACTTCATCTTGATACCCTATGAAGTGTCCGTAACTGGTGACTTTTTGGCATAGGGAGGAAATTTGTCTCTCCCTGGGAGCTGTACCTTGTAAGATAGAGGACATGAAGCCATGATGGGATGGTCTTTCCTTCAATACCACCTGGTCTTTTAGGATGGGGGATGTCACCCTTGATAAGTTTCTGCAGGGCACAGCATGACAAAGTTCTCCTGGAGTATTAGTTATGGTCCTCCAGTCCTGGGCTCATCTGAGGGTTGAAAGATCATCCCCAACCCCATGTCCTTGGTGGGGCATGTGCCCTGGCCTGGCTTGAGAACAAATAGCCCATTCCTGGTTTGAGCCTGGCAGGCATGAGCAGTTTGGGTCTGAGCTCCCTGGCGCCACAAGGAATGTTTTGATGCACAGACATGCTTGTTCAACACTGCCTCAGCTCTGTGCTAATTAAATCCAAAGGGTAATCATTATTTCATTGAGTTTCCTCCAGCACTGTAATTCCATCTCTGCTGTGGCAGAAAGCCCTGGACAGAGAGGGAGTTACATGGGCACTGCTTTAGGTCTTTTCTTTTCTTTTCTTTTCTTTTCTTTTCTTTTCTTTTCTTTTCTTTTCTTTTCTTTTCTTTTCTTTTCTTTT
>JAWWLV010000001.1:29888364-29899137 GCA_035041135.1 Platyrinchus mystaceus | reverse complement strand
TCCCTTCCCTTCCCGTCCCTTCCCTTCCCCCTCCCCTTCCCCGTCCCCCTCCCCTTCCCCGTCCCCTCTTCCTCTCTCCCTGTCTCTCTGATATCCATGTGGTTCTTCATGCAATGAGTATTTCCTTGCTGAAGAACCATGTCAGTGTGACAAAGTCACATAAATTCCATGGGAGACCAGTCGCCTTTCATAAAGTTAAATCCACTGGGGCCTGCTAGAAACAACCCCCAGCTTAGGAGCTTCTTGAGAATCCAGGAATGTGTCTGGAGTTGAGGAAATCACTCTGGGAAACAACACCTGTCCTCACCCTCTTCTTGGGTATTTCCTGGGACACTGAGGGGGACTTTAGATCTGACCAATACATGTTTTTATTTGTCCTTCCCTCCCACTAGGCCCACCCCTGGCCATTTGGCAAGGTCACCCCTTGACATTTGTAGGATCCCTCTTGTCCTTGCCAGAGATCCTGCAGAGCTGGATCAGGCCCCATTTCTGCAGGGTCACCTTGCAGTTGGTTCAGCCCATGGGAGAAGGATCCGTGCTGCATGATGCAGGAGAGGGTTAAAAGAGTTATATTCCCATTGGGAGCAGGGACCTGAGAGAGCAGAAGAGGGAAAGATTGAACCACTGCATGATTTGACCTTTGCAAACATGCTCCTGCAGTGTGAAAGAGTGTGTGTGTTCTCTAGGATGGCTCCATCCTCTCTCTGCTCTTGCTTGTGCAGGGTTTTGTGAGACACCTGAGGGGCCTCTGCATCACCAAAGCCCAAGGCTGTCTAGGAGACCTGAACTGAAACTGTATTTTGTGTTTCACTCACTGATATCAAGAAAATTAAAAAAAAATCCATTCTATTTGAAGCAAGAGGGGTCTTCCAAGGGGATTTCAGTGAAATGATTAAAAAAATCTACCAAATATTAGAAACCACCTAAAGTGACTTCATTGTGGCTTAATGCTTGGTATTCCCTTTCTGTTCAAAATGAAACATTTTGGCTTTATTCTTCATTATTTAGCATGTCTTAGCTTTAATTTTTTTTTTCTTCCTATTTTCTTCTCAGAGATATATCAATAAAAGAAAAAAAAGGAAAAATATCAATCTGGACTTTTGACTACCACATTTCATCCCTGACACTGCTGAAATGGGATTTTTGAGCCCAGAGAGTGTAGAAGACCCCACAGCAGCCTGGTTTTGCCATCAGTTTCAGTCCCTCTGAAGTTCCCTTTTCTTTGTTAGATAAAGTACATTTCTCCAGACAGATTATATTGAAAATCCTTTTTCACAGCTGAGAAACAGTCAGAGAGAGCCCTTTACTGTAGAAAAATATCTCTCTGCTGTGGTCGCTTCAGTCGCTCTGTCTCTTTGGAGTTCATGTCACCTGACTTCTGATGTCTTATGTGTTAATGTCACCATTTGGGCCAATCCCCCCTGACTCCCTTCAAAGTCAGCAGGAAGAAACAGGTACTTTCAAGAGCTGCTCCATCTGGCATATTTTGGCACTGCTCCATGTGGCTGGATGACTCACAGCCCTTATTCTTGGGGGTTCTTGGCCATTCTTTTCCCTGGAGATGACACCATCCAAAGTTTGCCCTGTTTTGATAGATCCTGGCTTTGTTCACATCCCATTGGGGCTTGCACCTCCTTCTCTGTCACAATTGCTCTATTCATCTGGTCTTCCAAGCTTTGCCTGATTTTCTTTCTCCTGTTTCTGGCATGGAGGAATGGGGTGCAGGATCTCATTGAGCTGTTGGAGGACTGTGTTCGGAGGCCGTCCCTGCCAAATAGCAGGTCAGTCCTTCCTTGCTCATACACTCAGCAAGATTTTAAATTTTTTTGAAGCAGAGGACCCTTTCCCCCCCATCAATTCAGCACAGTCAGACTGCATCTCTTTATTGCTGTTGCAATATAAATACCAGGCAAAACCAAACTCCTTTAAGTAGTTCTGTGATTCATATGAGGTTTGAAGAAACGTGGGGGCTTATCTAGCTTCCAGTAGGCTAATGGGATAAGAGCCAGGAATTTCTGAGCTCTCTTCCCAGCATTGGCTATATGCTCTTGAGCTGGAAACTTAGCCTGTGTTATGTATTTCCCTTTGACTTGCCTGACACGTCATGTACCAGATGAAGAAGGATCCTTACACAGGGGAGTTTATGCTTCCTGAATTCACAGACTGGGCTGTCAAAAGGCACCACAAGGATCATCTTATCTGACCTTCTGTATACAGAAAATAGACTTTTCCCAGAAATTGGATTAGAGCATCTCCTTTTATAGATAGCTAATCTTTATTTCAACATAGGAAGCCCTGGTGACTTGGCAGTCTCCCTGATAAGCTTTTCCAATATTTAATTACCTTCATAGCAGTGAGTTGGTGTCCACTTCAAAGGCTGAATTAATCTAGTTCTATCTTCCACCTATCATGTGTCTTCTTATTCCCATTATCAGCACAGTTGAAGAATCTCCCCTTCTCTGCCTCACTATCCGACAGCATTTCCCTAAGTAAATACCCATATAGTGATCCATTTCAGCCTTCTCTTTGATGAATAAGGTTATGTTTCTAAACCTGTATGCTGACAGATGTGCAGCTAATATCCAGCCCTCTGTGATTTCCCCAGCCTCTGGTGTGCGGCCAGCAGAACTGACCCATCACCTCCCAGCAGACCTTGTCTGCTGTCTACTAAGGTGATAAGGTGTCCTTGCCATAGGACTTTGTTTTGGATGCCCGTGATTTTTTTCAGCCTCTTCTGGCACACAGCTTGGTTGGCACTCACCCATCCCTAACTCACTGCAGTTCAAGGCAGCCTCTCACCCTTCAGGGGTGAAATAGCTTCTGCTGGGGTATTTGTCTTCCAAGTTGACACTCCTTTGACTCTCTCTCCTTCCACGGATGTACCTCTATATCACTCCAGTACATTTCCCATCCCACAGACCTTTGAAGTGCTCATGCAAACCCCATCCACTTCTCAGTACCCTTAAAGTCCTTCTGCACCTCCTTCCAGTGCATCCTCTCCAGTCCCTCTTCCAGAGCCTGCCACTGTGCTTTGAACCCTTTAATCGTCCATGCCTGGACTTGCTTCTCTCTGTTTCTCCATAGCTATTCACATTCAGCCTTCTCTTTTAAGAAAAGGTTTACAACCCCATCCATTTACAGACACATTTCAAGATCTGTCAAGGAGCCAGTTCTGACACCATTTAATGCACATTTTGTTAAACTTACCTAAAGCAGTTTAGAAGAAAAAAAGCAGAATCCCTTGGAGGAGCAGGGAGGTATGGCACCGCCAAGCTGCCTTCATCAGCAGAGACTCAGGGGCTGAAGTGTAAGGAATGATGGTGAAGGTTTTCTGTGCTGCCATCTGACTGTTTACAGACATACATCCAAATTGCAAGCCCATTGACGAAATCCAAAATTAACTGCTCTGTTGTTTTGCTAAGAACTGATGGTGCTCACCCTTCTAGTTGCCCCCTTCTCCTCTGCCCATGTTGCTAAGACCCAAGCCCTGGGCCAGCCCATTTCTTTTCCCTGAGGTTCCCTAGGACTTGTTAGATTTAATGTTGATGGCTCTTCTGGTAATTCTTGATGGCTCCTGGCAGTGAATTGTCCACGACTACTGATCTGACAGGTGCCATTACAGCAAACAATTCTCCCTTGCTGCAGATGGTTAGCTCTCTGATCCATCCATGCTGCCTTCTTTCAAACAGGGACTAGAGAGGTCTATCAGGGATTTCTGAGTCACTGGCTGTGATCCTACTGAGTGCATCCAGAGATCAGCCTAGTCCTGACCTTACACTGTTTTTTATGCAAGAAATCTTTTTAAAAGATGCCTCTGAACATCAGGCCTGGAGCTTTCAGAGTCTGAGCCAGACTGTCTTGCCCCATCAAGGATCTACCAAATGAGCTGAACATCTGATTTGGTTTTAAAGCAATTTACACCCATGGTCACCTAAACTTTTCTGGCAGAAAGAGATTAACCATAGGCAAGGGTTGAATCTTAATTGCAACTCATTCTGTGTTCCCAGCAAAATCAGTCCTCCTGGACAAGATACATCAGGAGGAAAGGGCTTTTGCCTGTTGTTGCGGCAGAAAGAGTGCGGGTGATCCCCTTCATTTCCCAGTGCCACTGCCTTTAGCCCTGATGGATGCGTTCTTCTCTGGTGAAGTGCCATGTCTTTGCACGGATGACTATGGTGGCTACGCTACTTCTTTAGAGGTCTGGCTGACTCCTGTCAGCAGAGATATCACAAGAAATTTACAGGCACTGCCTGATTAAGTGATATGCAAACACCCATACTAGATCTCCAGCTTTTGCTTCGGGAATGCCTAGAGACTTGCCATGCTTTGTATTTTACCGTGACTTGCATTCCTGATGATGCTGACATTGCACCCTCCTCCTGGCAGTGTCATGGCTTCCTGACAAAGTCATCTCAAGGACAGAAGAAGTATTATTATTTATGGAAAGAAGTGGTATGTAATAATTTCTATTCACCCTTGAATGCGTGCAACTTCTGAACAGGCAGTGATAACCCATGTTGCCCTGACATCTCTCTCAGCAGTTCAGTCTGTTGGCAGCACCACTTTGCTGCAGTGGCTGTGAAGGGAATCAATCCACAGACTGCCACACTAACCACACCCCTATTCCATTCTGAACCTCACTTCTGCCTGTTCCAGTAAAAGGAGATCCTGACTGTGGTTAGCAGCAACTCTGCCTCTTGCCAGCACTATTTACCTAGTGATGGGGCAATTTGTGACCAAGGGGACCATCATGGGGCAATTTCTGTTCTTATCTCTTCCCAACAGAGCATCTCCTTTGTTTTCTGTGCATACTGTCTTCTCCCTGTTTAACCTGCAGCACACAGCAGGTGCCTGGGAGAAGAGCAGATCCCCCAGTTAATTTCTGCAAAACTGATAAAAAAGCTATCTGCTGCATACCAGGCTGTGCCTGGGGATGGAAGGTGGTTAATGAGGGACCCAGCCTTCAGCAGGAGCTCAGCAGTTCAAACGTATCTGATATGCGGCATTGTTGCCTGCCAGTCATTAATTTTGTGACCTTGTCACCATGTCTGTATGGGTGAGGACCAGGAGTCACCTGCTCAGGCTGAAGTTAGAGAAGATTCAGATTAGAGGCTGGGGAGTAGATTTAGATTACACATAAGGAAACTTTTTGTATTGTAAAGATGGTGAGGCACTAGCACAGGTTGCCCAGAGAAGCTGTGGGTGCCCCATTCCTGGAAGCGTTCAAGGCCAGGTTGGACAGGGCTCCGAGTCCTGGTCTTCCTGGTCTAGTGGAAGGTGTTCCTGCCCATGGTAGGGGGTGTAGTTGATCTATAAAGTCCCTTCCAACCAAAATCATTCTGTCATTCTGTGATTAGAAACTGAATGTAGAGTTTCACAACCATTGGGAAGATCTACTATGTACAGGATCTCCAGAGCTTGTCTGCTTCAGGATTTTGTCCTCTCTTCCAACTGTTTATGAGATTAGTTCAATCCCTGGGAACAGCCATGCAGCTATTATTAGGCTTTCAAATATATCTTGGGAATTTGAAGGAGGGAAGATAAGGGATAATACCAAATACAACAAATTGCTCATCCTGATTATGCCCAGATGCCCAGGACCACATTTGTAAGATGGAAGGGAAATCTCCATTCTTGGACAACCAAGTACGTTGCCAGGAAGGACTCAGGGATTTTTGGATATAGGAGAGGTTTGGAGTCTGAACAGCCCCTCTAATCCCAAGTCTGTATGCAATCTCCATTGCCCAATTGGTCAGGCACACGAGCTTGCACTGCCCATGCTGAACCAAGAGAGTAGGGAGGTGGGATGAGGAGAGACTCAAGTTGACGGGACAGAAGCCAGGCAGGTCCAACTGCAGCCAGAATGCCTTGGCTGGATGTCAGCAGAGCTTGGTGCCAAAACTAATAAGCCTGCCAGGAGCCAGGACTTCCTTGCTTGGATGAAAAACTAGGCTGGTGGTGCTTGGCTGGCTCCAGAGCTCTGCTGGAAACTGCATAGCTCGATTCTGCCATGTGAAACTGCTGCTTCAGATGGGGCAACTAGCTTCCCTTCTGCATCAGGTAATGCAGGGACCTGTGGCACTGAAGTGGGAACATGTCCTGACACAAGGATTGTCCTGGGGACCTTCTCCTCTGCTGTGCCTTGAAAAGAGAAAAGAATTGCCACCTCATTTCCATTATGATGCTGAAGCTGTTACCATAATTTTGGTATCCCCTTGGTGACACTAGGATGGGGTCCCTGCCAGCAGTGGGGCTCCCACTCTGCTTTGGGATACTGGAAAAATGCATTCTATATAGCTCTGATTTTGTGGTGAGTTTTGGGGAAAACTGACTGAAACACAGTCTTATTCTTCTCATATTTCTGTGACAATATCCTCTTTGGAGATCTTCTCTGCTTACAAGATTCCTGGGCTGGGATCCTTTCCAATTTAGATATGGAGGAGTGTTTACCTTGGGAGGTTGAGAATGCTGCCACAGGACATTTAACAGACAGTGGTAAAAATAACATTGTGACATGATTGCCACCATAGAGTATCCAGGCATTTCCCATGGGATATCAAAGGTATAAGTTCTGTGCTTCCCTCATTTCCTGTTTATTCAAGGGGATTTTCACCTCCACAGTCTCTGGGATACAGGTCCCAGATGGTGCTATGACAAACAGGCAGCTGTTGGGTGGGGTGTTTTTGAAGGCAAAAAATCACTTCATAACAAATTTAAATGAGAAAATTTCTGTGAGTGAATACTTCTGGGAAAAACGACAAATGTTTACACTGGTGATTAGGTTTAGAAGCAAAATAGGAGAAAACCTAGCCCCCAGTGTTCCTGCAAAGGAAGCTGCAGGTAAGGACCAGCTAGGAAGCCGTTTTCCTCGGTGTATCTCACAGAAAAGCTACACCCTCTTCAGGAGTTTCTTACCTTTGACAGAGACAGCAGATTAACAGGTCTGAGAAATACTTCCAGAGATCCCAAGTTTTTTTAGCAAATAAATCTATCCATTATCTCAGGTTTTGTAATCACTAATGCATTAGAAAAAATAACATCAGAGAAAGCAAAGAAGAAGCCTGTAGAGTATAATTCTTCAGAGATATCCCAAAGGTTATGGAGCAGCCTGAGTTGATTTATGCTTCAATATGACTTTTCAGATGTTTGATCAATGAAATGAGGTTTTAAGAATGCTGGCTGACCACTACCATATAGTGGTAACTATATGCACTTGGTTAATTGCAACCATCAGACAGGATACATTGGCATAAATGTTTGACTTAAGTGTTTGTTAATGTGTTCTCCCTCACAATAGCTGAAACTAAGAGCTTAGGTTTGGTCAGTGAGCAGGGCTGAATTGAAATCTAGGGATTTTCTGAGCTGTGATAATTACTGTATTGACAAGCACTGGCAGAAGGGAACTTAACAACCTGGTGTGGTTGAATTAGGAATGGTAGTAGAGCCAGGAAGACAGGGAAGACTTGCCTTCCAAATTCAAGGGCAGCTGAAATGAAGTCCAAATGAGGTGAAAACCAGCACTGGCTGGAAAGAGATTCAGGCCTTATAGCTTTCATTAGAGCCATAGTGGTGTGTGCCCCATGAAGGACCCCACATTCAGTTTTGGGATCGTAGCAGAGCTCTGCTTCATCCCTGACCTTCTTCCTTCCCACTAGAACTGGTTCTGTCCCAGCTGGTGAGGAAAGAGTGTTGAGATAGTTCCTCTCAAAGACTAACTGAACATACTCCAGCCTCTCAGAGATGCTTGGCAGAACATCTGCCATGGAATCAAGGAGAACAGCTAATGTGAGCCTAGAAGGCATAATTAACAATGCAAGGGATTTAGGCCTGTAGGCCTAAGAATGACTCCAGCTGTCAGTGAGACCTACCAATGCAGGTGACAGGTCTGGTGATGCAGAGCTTGTCTAACCTGATAGTCCAACACCTCACAGTCCTATATACATTTATCTTTGTAACAGACCAACCAGGGCCAAGGTTTAGGTTATAAGCAAGCAAGATGGCTAGAGGTACTTGAGAGGCTTCAGTACACCTGTTTTGAACTTAAGATGGACGCAGACATCACTCATAGAGTCCAGATACTATTGGGAAGAAGGACTTGGAGTGCTCATTGTGCAGGGTACCTACCGTCCTCTTCTAGTTGTGCGTTTTTTCTAGGGGGTACACGGCCACCTGATGGGTTGGTTCAGCTAACTACTCTGTCTGAAAACTGGTGGTCTTTGCTGTTTTTTAGATACACTGAAGAGCTACACAAATGCTGGCTTTTGTGTAATGGAAAGGAGGTCAGAACAACCTTCCTCTACTGCCCTGCAGTCACAGGGTGACAACCACCCATGAAAACACATTTTGGTAAAGTTGTCATTCATGTGTCCAAGCCCATCCAGAAAGTCCAACTGGTAGGGAGGCTTGAACCTAGTTTCTGGGTGAGCAGTCCATAACCTATGGCCCTTCCTTAGTTCTCCATTGGCTGAGAGACCCCCATGTGATGTCAGGTGCTTCTTCCAGTCCCTTGCCCATCTCTGGACCATTTCATAGAATCATAAAATCATAGAATCATAGAATCAACTGGGTTGGAAAAGACCTCCAAGATCATCAAGTCCAACCCTTGATCCAACACTGCTGTGGTTACTAGACCATGGCACTAAGTGCCACATCCAGTCTCATCTTAAAAACCTCCAGGGACAGTGAATCCACCACTTCCCTGGGCAGCCCATTCCAATGCCTAATCATTCTCTCTGTAAAAAATTTCTTCCTAATATCCAACCTAAACCTCCCCTGACAGAGCTTAAGACTGTGCCTCTTGTCCTCTTGTTCTTTATCTTTAATCCCCTCTGAAATCAAGCAGCAGCTTGACTGCACCAAAATGCATCATCACATGCCACTTGGCATCACCATGCTACCAACATCATTGTTGGTAAAAATCCACCAGCTCTAATGTGCCAGGCTCCCATCAAAAGGGGCTCCGGGAGGAAGAAGCCATGTGTTTCCTTTAACCTACAATAAAGCAAAGCAGTTCAAAGAGTTGGACAAAGAGGTTAACAATCTCTTTGAAATGTAGGTTCGAATTCCCAGCACGGCCCCAGTCAATTATCAGCAAGTGCTATGACAATCTACCGCTAACAAGGAAGAGGAGGGAGGGAAGCCTGTGGTGCAGAGGTCCCGATGGGCAGCAACAGGGATTAAAGGACATCATCACGGTGGTGGGAAAGTTTCCAGGGGCAAAACTTAGGGTTTTTTTTTACAGGCTGATTCACTCCCCTGCGGTGCACCCGGAGTGAAGGCTAGGCCACTGGAGTGAATGGAACTGGGAGGCAGGCAGCGCATTCCCCTGCTTGAACCCCTGTGCAGCTGGCAGGGCTTTTTTGAGGGATGTGCAGGCACAGCGGGCTGCTGCTTTCTCTGGGGTGTTCCTCTGTGGCAGCTTAAATCACTTTTATTTTAATCCCATTAACGAAAGGCAGTGCAGAGGTGGGGATGGGGTAGGAGGGGGGAGGGTTTGTTTTGGCGCTAAGGATGGGTGCACACAGGCATACAAATGCTGGGAGACAAAGGCTGTGATTAAGGGCTGGTACTCCAACTCCCTGCTTATTACAGGAAAGGATTTATCTGATGGCCTAGTTTCAGCTCCAATTTTCCACCTTTTAATCAGGTTCCCAGGTCTGCTTGTCCACTCATAAAGCGAAGGAAGAGGAAATCTCGGGGTGATGGAGCGGGAATAATGCTCTATAAACAGGCACAGGGCAGAGGGTTTTGCTGCCCCAAACTTTCCCAAGAGGCAGACCCCAGAACAGGCAGAAGGATTATGCCCAGCCATGCAGTATTATTTTCTGGCATAGCAAGAGAGCATCCATGCTTTCCCGCCTGACCTAGCCAGGGTTGTGTGAAACAAATGTGCTGGAAATAAAAACCTCCTGAAAAATGGAAAATGTACGGAGAAGCAGCTATATTTAAAAGGGACAGCACCTACTGCTGTTATGAAGTCAGTCACATAATCAGTCAGCAAGGGACTTCTGTGGGCTGACAGCTGACAGCCAGGAGAAACAGCTCCAGCAGACTGATGAGAAGAAAATGAGTTTTTGGCTTCTAGGAGATGCATGTTTTGTATTGAAGAGAAGAATTTCTGTCCTATGCTGCCCTGGGCACAAGGAGGATGGGGGGCAGTGACCCTCAATGTCTTTCCCAACGTGCTGGAAAGAGGAGTGAGGTGCTGATAACTCTCCAGGAGACTTAACACTGCAAGCAAACGCCAGCTCAGCCACCTCTTCTCCCTCCCTAACCCAGCCTATCCTTATTGCCCAGCCTCTGCTGAGGTTTTCCTGCTTCTAAAAATGTTCAAGCTCTAATTAAAATGCCCATCTTGCTTGCCAGGGCAAACGTATCCGGCCACAGAGCTGAGCTGGTTCTGGAGACAGCCAACACTTGCAGCTAACCAACCTGGCTGGCTTTCCTGGCATGGGTGGCTCGTTGATGTCTGACATCAGGTGCCTATCACACCATTTTATCAAGCTGACAGCAGCTGCAGGAAGCTGGCATGAGGGCTTCCTCAACTTATCCAACCCTAAACCCACCATGTGCCTTTCTTCCTCTGTGGGGTCATTAGTGCTGCTTCGGGTGTTCACACTCTGTTGGTGAAGAGGGGGCATAAATGGGCAATGTGGGGGTTCATGTTGCTGAGGGAGGCTTGCATGCTTCTTCCCACTCAAAGGACTTTGGAAAGGGTATTTAAATAAGAAATAACAATTGAAATAATGTTTTAATTAACAATAATTAAAATAA
>JAWWLV010000001.1:29876483-29888264 GCA_035041135.1 Platyrinchus mystaceus | reverse complement strand
TCAAAGGACTTTGGAAAGGGTATTTAAATAAGAAATAACAATTGAAATAATGTTTTAATTAACAATAATTAAAATAATATTTTAATTAACAATAATTGAAATAATTAATTGGGTAATTAAATAATGAATAAAAATCACTAACAAAATAAGATATTAAGGCAAGGCCCCAAAGGAGTAGTGGGAGGGACAAGGAGCATCATGTATGTGTGGCATTCACAAGGAAGTCCAGAACACAGCTTCAGACCCACGGCCCCAGGACAGCATCCCTCCTCAGGAGAGGAAGACATTCTCCACTGCTCTGACTGAGCTCACACCCCAGGGCAGAAGGGATTCCATCCAAAAGGAGTGTGGTGGTGTAGCCTAATGATCACAACCTTATGGTGAACACCAGAGGAGCTGTCATCTCTAATGGTTGGTGGTGGCTTTTCCCTATAGTCCATAATAGTTCTGTGAACAACATCTGGCCTCTTCTGGTGATTTCACCTCCCAGGTTATAGTCTGACTGTACCTTATATGTCATCCTGGAGGACAGTGCAGTTTGGGGAAGCAGATGAAGAACTAACAGCTTCTTCCAGGCAGTCTGCAGCTCTGCTTGCCTGGCTGGAAGATGCAGTTCTTCCTTCAGGTTTGGAAGCAATAGGAACGCTGCAGCTATCAGAGGCAGTTTACTCAGTGAGTCTCTGCTTGCACCACTTTTATACACAGCATCAAGAAGTGCTTAAATTAAATTTGCTATGTAAGAGCTGGAAAACCCCTCCAGAGAGGTTTCTATTTATTCTTTAGGTGCAATGGCTCTGCATGCTCTTAGCCCTCCATGCAGCAGCTCCCACTCCTCAGAGAACAGTGCTGAGACTGGATCACGTGTATCTCACTGCTGAAAGCTCTGCAGTCTGGCAGTCTGCTGCTTTCCGTGCCATGGCATCGCTTCTGCACCCCTTTGCTCCCTTCCACACCCACAGAATCATGGAATCCTTGAGTTTGGAAAAGACCTCTAAGATCACGGAGTCCAACCATTAATGCAACACTGCCAAGTCCACCACTAAACCATGTCCCTAAGCACTACATCCACATGTTTTTTAACATTTCCATGGACTTGTGTGTGGCCTCTTCCCACATCACCCATGCTGCAAATCCAGTTTTTCTACACTAGCAGACCATGTTCCAGATTGGCCAAATCCATGAAGAGATCTCCACTATTTCTTACAACCTTCGGAGCAGATCCTGGAGCAGGGAATTTTTGTGTCATACTCTTGTGCTGCTTCATTGCCATGTGTTCCTAATTTCCTTCAAGTCAACCAGTGAAGCTCTCAAGCCTTTCTGCCAGTGAAGAGCAAAGTGAGCCAAACACAGTGGGACAATGACAGTGATGGGGGTGAGCAAAGCAGGGAGATAAGCTGTGTTGCACTTCAGACCCAGTGACAACTGTCACCCTCCCATCACTAAAGCAATAAATCTGGGGGATCTGGGTTTATTCTCCTCCAAACCACTTTATTATATTGTGAGTAATCACAAAGCCTTACAATGCTGCAGAGGTTCTTTAAAAAAACACTAACACAGAGACAGTAATTGCCAGCTTTTGCTAAGACTAGTTCAGCTAGCAGCTAGCGTGAGATTACATGAGGAAATCTTGCAGTCTTCAATTGGATTGTCACATTGAGTTTTAAATTTACCACAGCACTGCAAAGACAGTAACTTTGACAGTAGGTGATGCCCCTAATGTTTCATCTATGTACAGACTTAAAAAACTTAAACAATTTTATTTTTTTGAAAAATACACTTTCTGCCAGCAGAAAAGAATTATCTTAAAAAGGCAAGATCAACTAAAAAACCCCACTTCTTTCATCACAAACTGCCCCCATCTTGCAGTGCAGTTGGTTGATGTTCCCCTCCAGATCTCTGCCAATAAGCAGTCCCGTTGCCTTTTTTAAAAAATCAACATGTTTTCTGTGACTGTGAATGCTGGTTGAGCATTGCTAAGGCTCAGTAGAGGAGCAAAAGCCCCAACAGTGAAGGAAGGGGTAAAAATCCCATCTTAAGGTCTCCAAACAAATTACTGAAATGGACATAGATGGAAATGTGGGAGACAGATTTCAGTATCCAAAGTGAGGTGTTGACTCTGACTTCTATGAAGTCAATGGGTTTCAACCATCCCTGAAGTCAGCTGCTTTGAGCAACAGGGTTTCCATTTGCAAAGACCATTGGGCATGTGAGGACGAAGCCTGAGCTTCTTCCAACACTCCCAAGGACAGTTGTGAGATGGGTTTATATCTGTATCACCTTTACATAGATCTCCCTATATCAGTTTCAAACACTGATGCAAGGCTGGGTTTACAGATCAAACTGCAGGTCAGTTCGAGCAGGACCCCATTCACAACATCCCTTCCCATCCCCAGGACAGAGCATGCCAGATGTGGACGAGACCTCAGCAGACATCTCCATTGCTCCTATAGGCAAGCTGAAGGCTTCACACATGGCATTTAGTCATGCTGTGCTGCCTTCTCCCACTTTCTCCTAGCCTGGAGGAGAAGGGGGTCCAGAGGGACTCCCCTTTTCTTTGCCAGCATTTCAACAGCAGAGGAAAAAATGATCAAACCTTTGAGGACCAGGCTTTTTATCAGATTTCAGTTGTCAGCCAAGTAGTTGTGTGAGAGAAAGAAAAGCCACAACTCTGGGAAAAAAAGCCAAGATATTTTCTCTGATAAGCAAAGTGCTCCGTACTCACCGACATCAGTGCTAATTCTTCCCCTGGCACATTCTCAAGAGTGTTTTGGCACTGGAAGTTGCCTCACATATGCCCAGATGAGTAGCAGATGTTGTGTTCAGATGGGGAATGTCAGCATGGAAACAACTTACTCTCACATCCTCTAGGTCTGCGTCTTGGTTTGATAAGGTTGTCAAGACAAGAATCCCTGTCAAAGTTTCCTTCCAAGCTTTCCCAGAAAGGGAGGAGGGATTTTTTTTCTCTCTCTCTTTTTTTTTTTTTTTTTCCCTAAGATAGGCTACATGATTGTTTCCCTTTGCAACCTCCTTCATTGAAGACTTGTTCCTGGATGAGATAGAGCTGTTGGCAGACCCCTCTGCTTCCCTTCCTCTGTTGCACATAGTTTCTGAGCAATGGCTTGCTGAGGTTAGAAAGACAGGAGGTTGCCCAAGCTGGACCTAGTTTAATTAGACATGAAAAGGATAAGGATGGGAAAACAGGAAGAAACTTGTGGTAAAAGTTCTCAGCTTAGTGTTTGTTGCACACCTATGCAAATAACATGTAAAACCCAGCATATTAGGAGCACCCTGTATTCAGCTTTGTCTGGAAATGTTTCTTCAAGACTGAAAGTGCATGATAAAGAATAGGCTGCTGCTAATGAGGGCAACATCCAGAAGGCACATTTTGGGGAGTAATAATTATAAAAAGGATGATGCATGGGTTTGTAAGTAAGCAGCTACAGACTTGGTACATTTTGGTGTGTGCTTTGGAGAGATGTAGCTTTGCTCCTACAAACATGTCTGAGGCATGAAAGTTTACTCTAGACTGATTGTTCTGCCCTGGGACCTGCAGAGCAGCTTGGCCCCCATTGTACAGCATCACTGCTCTTGGCCAACATGATGAGTGCAGGACCCCAATGCACCAGGTAAAGTTTGGAGCCTGCAGATAACGTGGGCCAAGATTTGAGAGTTTATAAAATCCATAAACAATCAACTATTGGCATATACAAGTATATAAATTATTGACAGTTTTACAAAAGGCACACTGCAAGCCATCTCAGTCCGACACCTGTACAAATCCCATAGGCCCCCACCCTCCCTGTCCCACCCCTTCTTCTCCTCAGCTTTCATCATGAGACATAAGGTGCTGATACTATGGAGCCATGGCTGTCATAGCAACTGAGGACTTCTTTTTTGGTCAGCCCAATTTGTCGGTGGTACTGTCCTTCTTTGATGGTCTTAAGACACTGTATGTTCTTCCCCAAGGTAATACTTTTGATGGAAGGCAGATATTTCAGCACAGTCTTTGGCAAGGATGACACACCTGTCCCAGAGAGGTTGAGCTCTTGTAGCGAGTTCAGACCAAAGATGACTTCAGCAGTCAGTGAACTCAAGTTGGGATTGTTGGATAAATCCAGAACTTGAAGGGCTGAGAGTTCCTTGAAGCTATGAGGAGATAACTCTCGAAAGCCACGCAGGCCACTGAGGGATAAATGAATCAAATCTTTCAGCCCTGTGAAGTCTCCTTTCTCAATCTTAACTACAGGGTTCCCATCAAGATTTAAATATCGGAGAGGAATGCCTTGAAGGTTTGGCACAAACGTTAGCCTGTTTCCAGAAAGATTTAAATTCTGGATGTTGGGGATGCTCTTTTCACGATGCCTTGTAATTGTGCTGAGCATATTATTGGATAGATCCACATTCAGGGATTTTCCTTGACCTTTTGATGCAAAAATATCCATAGCTATATCCAAGAGCTTGTTATTGCTCAAATCTATGTCACCTAGAGGAGAACTGGAGAAACAGTCTTCCGGAAGAACTTCCAGAGAGTTATGACTCAGATCCAAGGACTCCAGGTACCGAAGCCTGGAGAATGTTGTGGAGGAAATCTTGGCAATTTTGTTATAGCTCAGGTCAAGACTCACCAAGGTGGTGTATCCAGGGCCCATAAGCATTGATTCGTTTATTGTTTCCAGTTTGTTTGATGATAGATCCAAATAGGAAGTATCCAGAGGTATTGGGACAGGAACAATATGTGAGCCTATTCCACTGCAGTCCACCTTGGTCAAGCTAAAGCTGTCAAAGAGACCAAAGGTTTCCACTTCACAGTGGCAGCCAGGGAAGCAGGTTTTGGTCATACCAAAACAAGGAAGGAGAAGCAGCAAATTGAACCATGCCAGGAACTGCATTGTACCTGGAAAACAAGACAGTAAGAAAACAGATTTAATTGCTGTAGAAATTACTTTACGGAAGATGTGTAACTCTTTGAGCTATGCATTCTTCTCTCTCTCTTTCCAAAGGGATAGATTAAGAATACCCTTAAATAGCATGGATATCCCAAATACCCTAGTGAGAACTTAATGGAGAAAACAAATTGGGTCAACAGTCTTAGCACATATAACCAAGTTAAGATGCAAGTGGAAATGAGCTGCAAGAAGAGTAGGCTGCCTTAAAGCACAACCTATCCAACATGCATCCTTTTGACTGGACCACGGAATAAGCTAAATGACAGATCAAACACTAAGTCATTTTACAACCTGGAAAACTTCAGCACACACAGGTCTTCATGTCAGAGCATCCCTGTGAGATTTGGGAGCACTGAATTAAAGACCCTGAATTGACAGGTTGGAGAAATCATTTAGACTGTGGGAGCCTTAGTTGTCCAAAAGCCTTATCAGAAGAGGAAAAAGCACAGTTCCATTCAAATTTTCTGTAGGCAACAGAGATAAGGGCATCACCAAAACAACATCCAGGATGAACAGCTAAAAAGGCCAGCTGCTTACTGCCCAAACAGACACAATGTCTCCCTTGCTTAGACTTCAGATGCGAATTTAGAAGTTTTTAGGTAGGTAAGATCATGGCTTTCTGTCAGGTGGCTAAAAACAACCCTCCTTGTTCTGGTGGCAGTAGGGCAGACAACAGCCACTTTGCCCCTCACCTACCAGAGATGAAACAAGGGTTGCTCAGTATAACCCAGACTTTGCTGTGGTGGGCCCAGCCTCCTGCACAGTGGAGAGAGCCAATTTGCTTCATACAGAGCCTATGGGGAGCTTTTGCTAACTACATTAAGTATTCTCTCTGATTAACAATGCCAGCAAACAAGGAGCTCTCTCCACCCCTCTGGTTTTGACCCTCCTCCATCCAAGACATTTCTGTCCCTCCATCATCACAGACAAGGGAAGCAGAGAGCTGATCTGCACCTCCCCAGCTCTGCTCGACATCTTCAGATCACATTCTAACAGCTCCTTTACACAATTGTGGGCAACAGCAGCTGCATGATTTCAAGAGACAGCCAAAAAAGCTTTAATTCTGCATCTCTGGAGAAGGTAAACTGGAGCATGCCAGCATCCTGAAGGTCAGCAGAGGCAGCAAGGACTGTCCTCATTGGTTCCCATTGCAGTCATGAGTGGTGACTCCTCATGCCTTACAAACAAGGTCTCAAGGAGGCCAGCAACAAAAAATCCCACCAAACCAGGGGAGCAGATCCATTGGCACCAGTCCTTGGCTATGCTGCTGGCCATAAACAGACACTCCTGTCAAGCACTGATTTAACAAGAAGAAAGCAAGAAACGCCCCGTTAAATGCATGTTCCCATCATTACCTCAGCCTCCCTGGTCTCTGTTCTCACCTTTCCCACTGCTCTTTAAAAGTACTTCATTAACTTCCTTGCAGTATCATCTTTCCCACACACTCTTTGATCTAGCTGAGGCACCTTCCCCACAGCCCTTGAACGTTCCCAAGACCATTTCCTAGAAATTCACACTTCATGTTCCCTCTCCCACCCCTTGGCATCAGTTTCTCTCCCTCTTCAGCGTGATCTTCTTGGCTCTCATTCCCAGGAGACTGACTGGGAACTACTTGCCAATATGCAAAAGAAAGGCAAAGGGGAAAAAATACTGCAGAAACATTGCCCTGATCACCGATATAAGCTATCTGGCAGTGTCTCCCAGACCTCCTGCAAATAGAGAGCAGAGATTGGGACTCTGGCCAAATTGCCTGCAACCAAACCATTGCTAACATGTAATCCTCTGGGGTCCACTATTCTATAGAAACAACAGAAAATCCATAAGATGAGCCCCAGTCTCAGCCCATCTCCAGTGTTTCTTGAGAAAACACATATGTGTGCAGAGGGGACACAGCGGGTGAAGCTCTTTTTTGCAGACATGTTTCCAGATGTCCCTTTCCTAATGACATCAAGGTTGATTCCCTCTGGTTCTGTGCAGACATAGCTTGCTCCCTTCTGCAGTCCTTCCCTAAAACAAATACTACTCTTTTTCTTTTTTCATTAAGCTTCATTTGGAGTGCACTGAAATGTTTTATTACCAGGGAAAGTTACAGCAGTGGGGAGCTCCTTGTAAACTAAACTTGCAAAAACTCAAATTTAAATGCCTCAAGGCAAGTACCCATATTAGTGTCAGCTCAGCCTACTGGTATTTCTTCTCCCAAATTTCACCCAGTGGATATTCCTGCTTGATGTTTCAACATGGAAAGTACCTCCCAACTTCTTCAAAAGCCCAGCTCAGTTCCTCATGGCATTGTTTTAGCTGTGATGGGAGCTGGATCACACACCAGCAAGTCCAAAGACAGACCAGTGTGATATTTGACTTTCTGAGCCTGCTAAGACATTCATGGGCTCTTGCTGGGGCACCTGAAGAATGAGGACAATCTCCAAAGTCCTAGCTTAATTGGGAACAAACTTTTTAATAGAGTCTGTAGTGATAGGACAAGGGGCGATGGTTTTAAACTAGAACAGGGGTGACTCAGACTACATGTAAGGAAGAAATCTTTTTTTGATGAGCGTGGTAAAAAACTGGCACAGGTTGCCCAGAGAGGTGGTAGATGCCCCATTCCTGCAAATATTCTAGGCCAGGTTGGATGGGGCTCTAAGCAACCTGGTCTAGTTGAAGATGTCCTTGCATATCCTTGGGGAGGTGGACTGGATGGCCTTTAAATGGTCCCTTTCAAGCCAAACTATCCTATGATTCTATGAACTGAGAGGAGAATCAAAACCAGTGCTGGGCTTTGATATGCGGCTGCTCAGACCCTGTTTGACATGGGAATTCCCTTCCTGATCAGCCTCAAAATGATTGCCAAGGTGGGCAGATACAGTGACTCCCACTGCAACATCCATCACTCCAGCTAGCAGCAAAGACAAAACCTTACACTGCTGAAAAGCAGTACACAAAGCTCAGCTGAGGTATTTGCACAGCACATATTGCCTCTTCCCTTCTCACAGCACTTCCACAAATTCTCCCTTACTGGCTCTGCAATTGCTTTGCGGATGGGATACAATCCATTACTACCAGTTAAAAACTCCCCTATGGAGCAGTATGAAGCATTCATAGGTTAACATGCCACTTGTTTAATAGCACTGATGAAAGATAGGAGAAATAGTTACTGGTCATCTTCCAGTCCAAGAAAGAGACTCCTGCATTGCCAGATAATCAACAAAGAACTTAGTCAGGTACAGGCATGCTTTATCATTTTGTGGAGCAATCGATAGCTCTCTTTGAAATGGGGAAAGAAACATGCCCCAGGCATTTACAGTTCGTCTGTGTACAGTGTGCATTTGAAACTGCATCAAATTGCCTTTGGATTGCTGCCTACCAGCTGCTTTGTTGATAAAGGCAGGAAGCCAAGGTATCCGCTCATAAAAGAAGAGGAGTTATCTTCTTGCAGCATTGGAAAGCTTCACCTGGGGGAAACACCATGGACCAGAAACCACCAGCAACATCACCTGGGATAGTGAAGGGAAAATCACTGGGACTAAGCAGCCCACCCTGGGGCTGGTTCAGCCATGACATCTTCATTTCTCTGGCTGTTGAGGTGTGCAGAGACCCCAGTGATAAGTTTTGGCCATGTGACAGGTCTAGGGGACTTGTTATACCCACTGATTTCAATAGCAGCTGCTGGGGGTGCAACATTGCCCCCTGTATTTCAGGTGCCCATAGTGGCCCCAGGGCTCTGGTCTTTATAACTTGCTCATCCCTTCTGCATGGCAAGTACTCTGAGAAAACCTCAAGGAACCAGGGATGGTTAATGGAGCCAATGTTGGATCAAGTTCCTAGCAGGGTTCTAACCTACTCCCCATTCCCACATCTCTCTCTGAGCCTGCAGATGCCGATCCTATACCTTGTCCCTGCCATGCTGATCCACTGCAACATTGTGTGGCAGGACCCCCTGCCAAAAAGCTGCCAGTATTAAAATCTGATTTTAAAACCAGACTGCAGAGGAATCCCAGGTCTTAGCTGATGGTGGAGAGAAGTGGAAGAGAGGAAAGCCTTCTTCCTTGTGTTTTTGGAAATTCGTGTTTCTCACTACCTTTGATTTCCTCCTTCTCCTCTCCCTTAAAGACTTTTCTCATTAGGGAGATGAGCTAACACATCACTCCCTGGATGAAAACCCACTGCCTGGGGACCGATTCCCCTCATTAGGAATGCAGATATTAAGAGGATGCTACCTAGGCTACCTCCAGTTGCCCTGGCAACCACCAAGCTGGAATTCCCTGTAGCCAAAAGTCAAGGAATAATTAAAAAATTATACAAGGGGAGGTGTTTTAAAGTTTTTTGTTTGATGGAATCGGGACACAGTTGCCTCATTCTTCATTCTGCACCCTTCAGCCTCCCTGAACATGTGCCTCAGCAAAGTGTCAGCTGAAATGCAGCTGGAATTGGGGCCGAAGACCCAAAGTAACCCAGGAAGCTTGAGGTACATGAGTAAGAAGTGCAAAAACACTAAGTTGTCTCTATGGTTGGGCGAAGAGAAAGGAATTGCTCCAGAAGGGGATGAAACCTACCTAAGACCAGACACATTCTTGGAGATACCCTCTCTCCCTTGCCCATGGCAGAATCGGATGCCCAGTCTCCCTTGTTACTGCTTCTTCCAAACCCAAGTTCCACTGAATAACCACATGCACTGGGATGAACCAGATCAGCTTACTCATCCAGCAAAAAACCCCTAAACTTACTCTTTCCCCTTTGCTGGGTCAGTGTTCCAACAAATCAGGGTGATCAGCCACAGAGTTACCAGCTCTGACACAGGAGTGGGAAAAACAGGATCTGTCTTTTCCATGGCAGCCCACAGTTAGAGCAGATCAGATATGACATGAATATGTGAGGCATGGTAGACAGATCCTGGTAATTTCCAAGGTTTTTGTCAATATTAATTCTGGATTAACAGCAAATAGAGCAACTTTCAGAGAAAAGAGGCAAAAAGGAAGAGCAGAAGTCCATCTATCCCAAATAGAGTTGTTGTTCTAGCAGAGGACAGAGGGGTTGTATTAGCAACAGTATTTCATCAGAATAAAAATTTTGGGATTGTATTCTCTCTCTTGCATCAGCCAAGTAAAGAAAAAACGAAGTCTTTATAGCAAAGCTCACCAGGCCCACTTGGCTGCCAACACTAATTGGGGTCAGGGAAAAGGAATTTTACTGGAAAGTGAAACAAATACATAGGTTATGACAGAGGCCATAAATCCTCCAGACTGCAAAAAAAAAAAAAAAAAAAAAAGAAGAGAGAGTTGGCTCTTCCTCTCTTTAAATATCAGGGAGGCTAACTGGCAGCTGGAATGGTGTCTCCAGAGCACCAGAATGTTCCAGAGTTGCTTCTTCAACAACAAAATTGCATCAGAGACCTTTCTCCCACTTCTCCACCCATTAATTATTCTGTAAAATTAGAATAATTACTGACTAAAGTGCAGCACTAGTAGCAGCTACACTTTTCCAGTGTGGACTCTCCCAGGCTGAGCTCAAATGACGCCACAGATGCAATCGTGGTCAGGTCTCCAGATCCCATATACCAATTTGAGCAAACAGCAAAACTAGCTCAAACTAGCCTACACCCAGAGACCATTAAACCCGTAACTGCAGACACACCCCCCTTCCATAATAAAGAGACTGCTGCTGACAAGGTTACCTTTTTTTTTTTTTTTTGGTGAATCCACTGAAAGTAAAGGTCACCCAGGCTTTTGCTTTACCTGCTTCAGACTGGTTCTTCCTGCAGAATGGTTCCCCACATGCACACCAGAGAGAGTTGTATATACTCCCTCAGTAAATATTATTAAACCTCACAAAGAAGCTTTGGTGTAAATGGGAACGGTGTTTTCGGACCCATTTGTTACTTATTGTTGTTTGCTGGTTTGGGAGACACTTTGCAAGCAGCCCTGGTTTTATACTCAGTGTTTATGACTTCTTGGATTTAGGGAGGGGAAAGCTAATGGGAATCCAAGAAGTATCTGCTTTTTATGTCTGATCCTGCATTTGTTAGGGAGAGAGTTAGGGTTTGAGAGTTCAGTGGAATTATTCTAGGTGTCAGTAACAGCGGGATGAGAATTAGTCCCCTGGCTCTTCCAAATTACACTTAATATCCTGGATCCCTCCATCAGGAGATATTGCACAAGTCACTTTGGGGGGATAAGTTACCACCCTTCACATTGATAGTTTTATCAGTGGGCACTGCAAAGCTTCTCAGACAGCAGAGCCATCACCAATTACTCAATAGAGTATAAAGAAGGGGATGTGCAACCCTGTTTCCGTCACCAGTGCATACAAGCATTGGGATGAGGGGATACTCAGACACTGGGATGGCTGCTTTAGGCCTTATGTAAAGAGACAATGTAAAGAGACACCAAGGGCCTGAACAGGAGCTAAAAATCCTCCTGCAGGTGCCTGAACACTTTTTGCTCCATCTTCTTTCTTCCTGGGAAAAATCAGAATTAAATGCAGGGAAGGAGAAAGAAAAAAGAAAATATTTCTCCATGAATTTCTTTCTGCTTTAATTATTTTGCCTGGAGAGATCATGGAGCAGATCCTCATGGCTAAGGCACATGGAAAATAAGGAGGTGATTGGTTACTGCCAACATGACTTCAGTAAGGGCAAATATGGCTGGACAAATTTCATGGCCTTCTATGACGCTGTTACAGTGTTGGTGGATGAGGGAAGAGAGACTGATGTTATCTTCCTGTACTTGTGCAAAGCATTTGACACTAATCCACACAACATCCTACTCTCTTTGGAGAAACATGGATTTGATGATGGATGACTCAGTGGACAAGGAATGGGCTGGATGGTCATACTCAAAGA
>JAWWLV010000001.1:29854132-29876383 GCA_035041135.1 Platyrinchus mystaceus | reverse complement strand
CTCTCTTTGGAGAAACATGGATTTGATGATGGATGACTCAGTGGACAAGGAATGGGCTGGATGGTCATACTCAAAGAGTTGAAGTCAACGGCTCAATGTCCAAGTGGAGACTAGTGAAGAGGGGAGAAGCCGGATAAAGAGAGACAAGATGCTGCTCCCAATTCTGAACAAGAACGCCACTGCTCTGCATCAGGTCTGTCTTTGCATAAGTTGAACTCACCAAAACCCATGGAATTTGGGTTGTGGACAGCCAGAAGGGGCAAGGAACGAAAAACCAAGACCATTTTACCCAGACCTTAGTTATCTCTATTCACTTTTCTCCTCTCTGGTCATAGAGAAACTCCTGACCCAAAAAAGCAATGATTTTTCAGCATCTGACCCATGTTCTCCCTACTTTTGTAGAAGTTACAGGGGATGGGGTAGATAAGGTGAGCAAGGGCAAAGCCAAATTGTTAAGCATAAGACCACTTCCCTGTGCAGCCTATTCTAATGCTTGACAACCCTTTTGGTAAAGAATTTCTCCCCAGTTTCAGTCTAAACCTCCCCTGGCACAACTTGAGGCTGCCTCCTCTTGTCCTATTGCTTGTTACTTAGGAGAAGAGACTGACACCCCTGCTCAACTGAAAGTCTCTGTTCTAACTTTTTATAAGTAAAAAAAATTCCTTTTTTTAAAGAAAGAAATGGACAGACCTATTAAAACAATCTTTGTTTCAACTGTTAATGTCACAAATCCCATCTGTAATGCAAGAGGTCACAGATAATTTATCATCCTAGTGTTTAAACAGCTAATAGTTTATTCCACTTGTGCAAGCTTCCCCCTCCAGCATCCCTCATCCCTGAAGAAGGAAATCAAGGTGCAGGGTTGTGTATTTTGGGCTCTGACAAAAGGAAACATGTGCGGGCAGGTCTGCCAGCCCATACAGTAAGTTCCAGCTCATTTACATCCATGGCTGAAATAGAATTTCTGCCACCCTGAGAGCTGCATGCCTTGAAAAGCCACATTTTGTGAGCAAACAGCAGCCCAGCTCCCAGGAATTTTGCCTTGAGTGGGAAAATTCTGGTGCTACCTCCAGCACGGGCAAATTAGGAATTAAATCACCATGGCAGCAGGGTTTGCACAAAATTCCTTCCTCTGCTCAGCCCAGGAAGCTGTCAGGATAACAGCAGTTTTATTGCAGGTGGAGGAATTAGTCTCCTGTGGCTTTTGAAAGCAATTTTGCTCTTCAGCCTCAAGTCAAGCTGTGCTTGTGCCCAGAGGGGGCATTCCCGAAAGGAAATTGTCTGCCAAACCTCCTGAGCGGCTGGGGGCAGGGGAAGGCAGGTGTTGGGGTGGTGTAGCACCGCCCAGTAACACCAGGAGGGATTCACAAGGTTTTCTGGGAGCAGACAGGATGTGAACATCCCAGCCCCACCATTGCCTCCTGGCTATACCAGCTGCAGGACCGCTCGAACTGGGAACATTGGCAGCCACACACTGCTTCCCAGAGACTGGAGTTGCAGGGAATCAATCAAAGGTGCCTGCAAGGGATGTAAGAGCTCAGGACTTTCTCTTGCTCTAAAATCACCCCAGCCATGACCACCCTGAATTCTTTTACCCACAACAACCCCTATTTCTCATCCTCTCCCCCTCTGCTCTTTAACTATGAGCATTTCAAGGAACAGGAGATCTCACTATCCTGGCACTCACTGAGTATAACAGAGACCTCATCTCAGCCGGGAACACAAATATTTTCTTAACACACCTCAAACTCAGCCCAAATAGAATTTTTATCGTAGCGACATGTCCCAGAATGGGAGGTCTCTGTTATTTTGGCACAACCTCGGGAACAGACCAGCCCTTCACATGGCTCTTCATAGCCAAAGGAGAGGTTTACACGGGGTTTTATGCCACTCTTAATGCATTTTGCTGTAGAAAGACCTGGTGAAGCTACAAACAGATCCCCCTGCCTGATCATCTCCAACGGCCAAGGACTCACTGTGAGGCACAAAGGGAACCTGCGAGTACCCAGGCTTTACTAAATCACAGCAGTAACCTGGGGAGGATTAAACCCTACTTGTTTCTTAACTAGTCAATTATTGAAAGCTAAAATGATCATAGTAAGCTTCTGCTAAAGCCTCAGTCCTTGGTGATGCACACCTGACTGCCCAGCCAGTTTCTGTGCTGGCTTCTGTTACAATGATACTTTTCCCTTGCACTCCAGCTCTCAGAGACATGATATAATTCCACAGGAATGCACTCTGGGATGAACACCATATGGTAGCAAGGAACGTTAAGAGGTGCAGCACGGGGAGATGAAACCTACCCATGATGTATACTTGGTTTTAGCTGTTAAAAGAGCTGATTAGTCATGTCATTGTGCCCAGCTGGGAAATGCCACATGCCATACATGTGTCCAGGATGGCACATACAGTGTTCCACCCCAGGAAAGCGCAGGTCGCAAGGACCCACTAGCAGCTATCTGGTCAATGAGGGAAAGGTGTGATGTCTATGGATGTAACCCACATCTCTGACCTGGTTTGCTTCCAACCACCCCAGAGGGCTGGTCTGAGCTGCAGAAGGACCATGCTGCATAGGTAGACACAGGTGGGTTCCCCTGGAGAAGCTGAGCTAGAAGGGAGAAGGAAGCAAAAGAGAGAAGGGATGCTGCCAGGAGAAGGTGATATATCCCAGGGTGATGTCTCTGTCCTTTCCTGGTGAGACACAGCCCTCCAAGAGCAAGTAGCTCATCACAGCCCCATCATCCTGTATCTCTAATGGCTTTCCAGTTATTTTTTCCTTGAATCAGAGAATCATCAAGGTTGGAGAAGACCTCCAAGATAATTGAGTCGATTGAATCAGAGGTGGCTGCAAACCAGGTGTCCAAACACTGATGGCATGCCTTGGTCATGGTGCACTAGCACCAGCAAAAATCATGAGAAAGCAGAGGGAAAACAAATCACCCTGGCTGGGCAACACCTCCCACCCTGGCAGGAGGATTTTAAGAGAATCCCATGCAGCTTTAGCTCTCTGAAAGGCAGCAGCTGCCAACCTCCCTTCTAACAGCCCCATGGGACTGCTGACTTCAATAAGGAAGGACAAAGTGAGGAAACTGGGAGTTAGGCTGGGTGCCCCTTGGCACTGCTCCAGTTGGCCCAGGTTTCTTTGTGGGCTTTTTATTTTTTTTTTTTTTCATGCACAATAATCTCTGGGCCCCTTTGCTGCCTGTGGCTCTCAGCATACAGCTGCAGACCCTCCACTGAGGAGATAATAAATACAATCCTGGCCATTATTGTTGCAAACAGCACAGCTGGAGGCTCCCATCTCATTCCCCTCATGGCCTTTCTCTGCCTCCCCTCCAATAATTTTTGCATGATGATGCTGCAAACAATGAAGGCCAGTGAAACTGCTCGGTAGAGCATCAACTGGGCCTTCAGGAGCTGCCCCCACCCCAGCAGGGCACATGAGACATTTGCTACACCTAATGGGTCTCCTACAAGATTTGGGAAGGGGGCATTTGGAGAGGGGAAGGGGATCTAGGTAAGGTTGATAAAAGGTTTACCAGCAGGGCATTGTCACCGCCACGGTTCCCACCCCAGATGATGTTCCATTGCCCCAGTGATGTGATGATGTGGTATATCCTCAGCTCTTTTCCTCCCCTCCTTGGCCCAGGATCCTCCAATCCCTCTTGTCTGGTGCAGGATTTTGGAGAAAGATCATCTGAAGTGGGTTGGGAGAGCCATTTCCCCAGCTGCACCCATTTCTCACCACTGATGATACCGTGAGTCCTCATTTGCATGCCTCAGTTTCCCTCCTGACACCTTAAGAATTACTAGCACCAGGAACAAGAGATGTCCATTCCTGTGTGGGGATGGAGGTACCATCCCTGTGTTTAACTGGGAAGGGAGAACAAGCCAAGACAGTCTGGTCTCACCCTGTACAGAAGCCTCCAGCCAACACTGCCTCTGCCACAGCTGGTCCAGCCAAATGCTACTGCTGTCCTTGTGCACCATGTCCAGCTCCTGCCTTGCCTGGACAATCTAGGGACACCAGCCCTGCTCTGTCCTCTGCAAAATGGGCAGTCAGTTCAGGGGACAGAGAAGGGGACGTCTGGGGAGGTGGTTGTGGGGGAGAAGTATTTAAGTGACTCTCAAATCAGTGTTCATTGACTCTGAAGTGTGGCTGCAGTCTCGGTGACAGCCAACAGCATGCCTGCCTCTCCAGGGACCTCTGCCCACCTGTGCTGCTCATCTCCTCTGCCTCCATTCTGCCCCCATCTTTGGCCCTTGCTTTTGGTGCTGCTCTGTGGCACTTCTGCCATACCATGGAGATGCTGCGAATCATCCAGGATACAGACAACCATCTTCCTTTACCTTTTCACTGTGCATTAAGCCACTTCCTAACCCAATTTGTTCTGATCTCACAGACAGGCAGAGTAAGACTTCCCAAATCACAGCATCCTTATACATGCCCCTCATATGGGCTACATGGTGCTGACTCCTTGAACCCTGTTCCTTCCCTCAATGCCAGGAGAGGCCACCATGCACCATGTCGTGAATACAGGAGATAGAGACATCGCCATGGAACATTTGGGGATGGTCCAGAAAAGCAATGCTCTCCCCCACTGTATGAGACTGGCAAGGTTCAGAGTTACCCTATAATCCTATAATCCTCTGACTTGGAGACCTCTTGCAAGAGGTTGCAACACTCTAGTCCTGGATAGACAGAGAGGCTGCACCTTCTGTGTGAACTGAACCTTTGCACTGGGATTAAAGGGCTTTGGAGAAAGGACCTCCTCCACTCTGCTCTGTGAAACTTGGCCTCACCATACCCCCTCCTACAGACATCTCATTCTCAAGGATGAGGAGGAAAATGGTCAATTTTGAGGTCAGGGATGTCTCCTGCCCCACTTGGAGACTAGTGACACAAGCCCCATGCACATGTGTCACTTCAGATATTTCAGGGTTGAGGAATCACATCTGGTTTGACCCATCTGTCACAACACAAATTTGCCTTTAAGTCTCAATTTTTCCTGACGAGAGTGATCTTATTCAAAGTAAAAAACCACCAAAATTCAGTAAAATTAGTCCTCATCCCTGAAAGTGTTGGCCAGGTTTGGATGGGGCTCTAAATAAGCTGGTCTAGTGGAAGATGCCTCTGCCCATGGTAGGGGGGTTGGAACTGGATGATTTTTAAGGTCCAACCCAAACCATTCTGTGATTTCTCTCCCCACCCCAGTGTTTGAGTTGCTGGAAACAATCAGGAGAAAGGAGAGGAGTCAGCATACAAAGACACAAACTGCAAAAAAGAAGCAGGACAGGAGAAAGGGGAAGGAAAGAAAATCCCACAGATGCTGGCACTCAGATATTACACACAGCACATGGCCCTCTGTCAGCTACGGTGAAGACAAAGTGCTTTTTTCCAGTTTGCCACTACTCTGACATACAGATTTCCAGCCTGGTTAATGTAACTCAGGAATGTGCCATGCTAAGGCAGCCAGGTTGGTTTAATCTCTTGCAACATTTGCTCCCTGGAGCAGGGAAGCTGAGGCAATTCCCAGAGCACATATTTTTTTCTCCCCTGCTGCACACCATACATACAATGGAAACTCCCAGGAAATTAAAAAAAAAAAAATTAAAAATTTATATAAATATATATATAAATTGCAGTAAAAATTAAAATCTCAAGGTTCTCCTCTAATGAATGTCTGTGCCGTTCATACATTTGCCTCGATAGGTCCAGGTGCCAAGTTTTAAGACAAGAAATGGCTTGCTCAAGCCAGCTTTTATCTCTTCCCAGCCCTCAACATCTCAGTGTTCGGAAGTTTCTTTTGATAGCCTTCCAAGGCAGCCAGTGCTGCAGCTACCGTGCAGAGCCTGGGGGTGCCAGGGGTCAGGAGGGCTGCCGGACAAGGATGCCTTGTCTTATCCCACCCTTCAGCCTCTGCTTCTCCCCACCAACCAGCTAACAGGAGAGGAGAAGGAGGAGGAGGAAGAGGAGGAAGGAGGAGAGACTGAAAGAGGATAAAAAAAGCAGTTAGGGATGGAGGGAAAACTCTAAACCTCTGGAATATAGTGGCTCACCTTTTTCTCCCAGCCCTGTCTGACACTGGGGTGGCGCACACTGCTGCTCACTGTGGGGCTGGGGAAGCACAGGATGCTTTTCCTATTAAAAAAAACCCAAAAACCAAAAAAACCTTTTGCACGTTTTTCTGTTTTACAGATTTTTGTCCCAATTTTCTCCCACCCATTCAATGCTGGATAATTTCTTGAACTCAGCTTTAAAGAATAGGGGTAAAGAAGACCCTCAACCCAACCCTGCAGCCTTTCCTGCCAGTCCACCTTGTCATCAGAACTTAATGTCCCCGGGGATGTCTGTCATCATTCATGCATTTTGTCATTGCTCCCCAGTGCCTCTGACAGCAGCTGCTCAAATTCGTTCACAAAACAGAAACGTCTCCCCTGCTCCAGGATGCCGCAAGGGAAAATCCGTCCCAGTGCTGCCACCCAACCTCCGGCTTACCCCGATGCCAAGCATCACTCACCCTGTGCACCCACGCCAGAGATGGGAGATGGCAGGTCCTTGTTGGACCATTTATAACCCACATGTGAGCAAGCACCGCCCACATTTTCTCTGGGACAGGGACTGGCTCCCGTGGGTCATGATAGGACATGATCTCTGCCCTGCACCAGGGCGATGGCAGACACTGACCCGGTTTGCCTGTGAGCGCCTGGCTGCCGACAGCAAGCAGCCAGCCAAGTCTGGCCTGCAAATCCTCCCAGGGACACGCCAGCCTGCCTCTGGTCCTTCCAGCATCTAACACATCCAGCGTGCTCCTTATTCCTGTAGAGATCGGCGAGACACTGATCTAACGCTGCCTTTCCCCAGCACCTCTTCTCCCGGTATTCGCTCTGGTCCTTACCGCTGCAATAACCCGGTGCTGCCAGCTGACCCTTGGAGCGGCGATCAATGCGATATTTCAGCGCAACGCCAGCCGTCGGTACCGGCTGCTCTCTGCAGAGCAATGGCACAGTGTCCGCCCAGACAAGTTTCCTACTGTAACTTCAGTGAATGCTGTTATTCAGGCTCACGGCAGCTGATTTATCATGGCAGGCACACGGGGAAAGCTTTCCATTCGGGAGACTGGGGGCTGTTCGTCCCGCTGCCGCGATGAACAGCGTGAGCTCAGCAGGGATCGCCGTGCTCCGATGTCTTCGCTGCCACCAAATTACACTCGCTAACCGCGGTGGAGAGCATCGGTTAACGGAGGCAATGCCACTTCCTCACGACACAAGCCACCAGCTTCATCCTCACCGCTCTACTCCCAGCCTTCTCAAATTCGAAGCAAGAGGACTGAAGTTGACAGACCCTTTTGTTTCCAGAGAGCTTGGCACGTGTTGTGGTTTACTGAGCTAATAAATCTGCCGTGGGCTGCGCCTTTTAATGACTGCAGCATTAATAACAAGTTTCCATGGAGCTGCTTAAAAGTTTACAGGGTGTGTGCGCTATGAGGGGAACCCCGGGCTTTCTGACCTTCTGCTTCAGAAGTCACAACCAGCAGCTTCCCTCTTTCTTTCTTTCTTTCTTCCTTTTTTTTTTTTTTTTTTTTTCAATGACAGAATGAATGAATCCTGGTCTGCTTCCTCTCCCCCCTCCCCAAACACACCTTTCCCTCCAGCATAATCCACTTACAGAGGGGAAATTCCCAAGCAGGGAGCTTTGCCGTGCCTTTATCAATGCAACCCGGGGAGAAAAGACCCCCACTCTGCACCTTCCAGCTTCTTCACCCTATCCAGCCGACCCCTCTAAGCTTTCCCTCCCTTCGCTTCTCTTTTCTCCCCTTACCTTGAGTAAGCTGCAAAACCCTGCGAGCCTCCCAGCACCAGAACCCCACCAAAAAGCCTCCGAGAGAGGAGTGGAGAGCCGGGAAAAGAGGGGGAGGGAGAGAAAGGGAGACAGGGAGCCTTATGTGAAATCAAAGCCCCGAAGCCGAGCACGGGAGGCGGTGCGGAGCCTCCAGCTGCTGCTCGGATTACTCTGCAGCCGTGGCAATCCCGAGGACTCTACAAACCCACCATTCCACTGGGGGAAGAAGAGGAGAAGGGATTCCAGCTGGAGACACTCCATCCCGGCTGGGGGCTCGTACGCAGCCCATGTATCTCAAAATTCCCCTTTGGAAAAACCAGAGGTGGGGAAAAAATAGTTTATCTCCACCCGAGACTTCTGTCCTGGCCCCTACCCTGCAACTCCGGCCGCTGAGCCCCCACGCGAGGAATAATTCATCACACCAAAAAAGTTTCTGCACTCAGAGGCTGGGGAGGGCTCCCCAACAGGCACCCCCTGGGCTGGCCCTGCGCATCCCCGGGGAGGCGATAGAGAGTGCTCAGCCCATTCCGATACAGACAGCTCGCCCCCTCCCCAAAAATGAGCCCCCTATGGTTCTGCACACTCGGGGAAGAGTGGTGGTGGTGGGGGGGGGGACGGGGGCAGAGAGAGCATGCAAGGGGCAGGGTGGGGATGGAGCAGGGCGAGGAAGCGATGGGGTCAGGGAGGGGATGGGGACACAAGGAGGGACTCACCGGGGCCGGGGTCGGTTCCCACCGCCGGGCCGGTTCTCACGGCGGGGCGGCCGCGCAGCGCTGGTTCCCACGGCGGGGAGCGGGCGCCGCCGAGAGCCGGCAGCAGCAAGGCTTGGGGCCGGCTGTCCCCTTCTTCCCTCCTCCTTCTCCCTCCTCCTCCTCTTCCAAGGCGTGCAGCTGGCTGGGCAAGTTGACTGCCCCCTTTCCCGCAGGAGGAGGGAGGAGGGAGCTCAACAGATGGCTGCACACAAGGGAACATCTGGGAGGAGAAGGAGGAGGAGGAGGAGGAGGAGGAAGGAGGCAGGACTTGCGCTAGGCTGTGCCACTCCAGAACTGGTAGACCCTCCTTATGGGGGAAAGGAGGGGGGAGGTGACAAGCCGGCTTTGCACACACACACACACACACACACACACACACACACACACACACACACACAGACTCTCCCTCTTCCTGCTGCTCTGCATCCCTTCTGGACAAAAATCCTTGTTGTCCCTTTTTCTTTCTTGGGAAAAGAAAGCTTACTTACTCCAGAGCTAACCTTGCAGCACAACCTTGTTTCCAGCCCTGACCTCTGCAGGGCTGTATTTGCAGAAGTGAGTCCTATTCCTGAACACTGCCTGCACCCAGTTTTCCAGGCTTCTAGGGCCAAGATCAGCTCTGGCACCCCAGGTTGCAGAGTAGGATGAGGCAGCAGCAAAGTTTGAGCTATGCCAGCAGGCAGGAAACTGGGGCTTATAAACTGTATGGTACAACCCCTGAAATAGAATAAAGAAAAAACCCATCAAACATATTAATCCACAGTTTGGGGAACAGAGAGTCTGAACCCCATCACTGGAGGATGAGCACTCCCTGGGGCTGTGAAAGAGCAGCCCTTCACCGGAATTTCTTGACTATTACATGTAATGGCCCAGCGGTGGCTTGAGTCATGATTTCAGTAGTGGAAAGAGAATCAGAAGTCTACCTAGTGTCATGGTGCTGTGACACTGGAAAAGGCAAAACGGATTGCAAGAGGCCATGAGTCACAGAGGACATACCCTGTTGCTGGCTGCAGCTTCTCAAATTGCACCCTTTGTGTATTCGTGGCCTTTGCCAGGTCCCAAGCTGTGTGGTTGCTTGTTTCTTAAGAAGTTTAGGTCAAGAAGGTACAACTAGGCTCCCTGTGCTTACTCTTAGTAGCACTGAAATACCCACATGCTCCATACCCATATCAGAGTTTGCTCAGGCCATGACCCTCAAACAAGTATGTTGCTGAGATTTGTATTTAGCATCTCTTAGTGATGAAAAATTGGCAAAGAGGGGTTTTTTGACTCTGCTCAGCTGCTTTCTCCAAGTATGTCACTCCATGAAGATTTGCTGGGTGATCCCCTCATCCCCCCCCCAGCAACCACAGCTCTGATCAGAGGGACTGAGGCTCAAGGCAGGAGATACTGGGGGGGTGAGGAAGATGTCACTGCTGTTCCTCTCCACCCTCTTCATTTCCACATAAGACTGTGGCTTATCTGCATTATGTGATCTCTCTGTGCCCATGTCTCATGAGCTGCTTTTTGGGGATCACCCTCACACCGTGAGAGCTCTGCCAAGGAGCAGTGCCAGGGAGCCAGAGAGAGGAAATCTGTGCTCAGGACTCAGATGAGCTAAATGCATTTTTGGGGAAAACCATGGGAAAACCCCTTATTCTGGGTTGTGGTTTTCCATGTAAACGTCACGGTGGTATCTCCAGACATGAACAGTCTCCTATAAGGATCCATTCAGCCAGGTCTTTACACTGTTCACCTTTTATAGCTCTGGGTAGGGGAAGTTGTTAAGCTGGAAGCTTTTGTTTAGTTTTCCATTTTGTTCATTTTTTCCATGCCTCATGTGAGGCCTTTGCCATGTCAAAATTGGTCTCAGTAAAGCAAAATGCCTGTTCAAAGCTGGAGAAATTGGGAATTAAATCCTCTGGGTGAGGTCCAGCTAATATATATATATATATATTTATGTATGTCTATGTCTCTCTCTATATATGTATGTATATATATATATATGTAAGTCCAGCAGTCAGCACTGCCAGGACTGGTGATTTTAAAGGAAGAACAGAAAAACATGAATTTGGCTTAAAACCTCTGAATTTTGCTAAAGAAATATCTTTAAATTTTGTCTTCTTTATTTGAAGCCTGAAATAAGAAGTGATATTTTCTGTTAGATGGAAAAATTGTGTACTCAGATGTTTTGTTGGTCAGGTAAAAAATTATCAGTTGAGAGACGCTCTAGCTTGAATGCCAAGAGAGATTTTAACAAAAGTTCCCCAGTTTGATGGAGTTGGCCAAAATCATGACAGGGAGAGGTCTGACAATTCTGGGTGACCTGGGGATAGGGATTAGTCCTGGTGTGATGCTAACATTAAATTAGTTATGCATCCATCTGATTCTTAGGTACTTCAAACAACAAGAACTGTACCAGTGTCTCACAACCTTCACAATAAAGAATTTATTTCTAACTTCTAACCCAAACCTCCCCCCAGTCAGATAGTGTGAAGCCATTCACCCTTGTCCTATCACTCCATGTCCATGTCAAAAGTCCCTCTCCACCTCTCTTATAGCCCCTTTAGGTACTGGAAGGTGCTCTAAGATCTCTCAAGATCATTCTCTTCTCTTCTCCAGGTTAAACAACCAACACTTCCTCAGCCTGTCTTAATAGCAGAAGTGCTCCAGCCTTCTGAGCATCTTCCTAGCTCTCCAGCACCCTCCAGCAGATCAAACCATTAGCTATCATGATAATACCAAGGTCATCTTTAGAGGACATTTAGTTTTAAGGTCATGTTTCCCATCATCACTATTTCTATTTCTTTGCCACATTGGAGCACGTATTTGTAAAGATAAAACAGGGTTTTCCCAGAGCTGTGTCCCCCATGGCTTGAACCTTTATATGCAAAAACAGCCATCCTGTATTTGGACAAATTTCCCCTCCTGTCTCAGACAGTTTACTGCCTGGGACACCAGCAGAGTGTGAAAGATGGAAATAGAACTTCAATTTTATCTCTTCATATAGGTCTGGGAACCATAAGACATCTTCCCCCATTTAGGCTCTTCCAGGGCTATGCTGAGCCTTCCTCGTATCTTCTGTTCCCAGAAGACACCAGCTCAGTTCTTTGTTTCTCAACATCTGATAGCATCATGCCTGGTTTGACTTGTTAAAATCCAGACAACTCTTAAGCCAAAGGAAAATTATCTGAGTCACTCTGAGTTTCTCCTGAATAAATCCTAACAGACACGTCAGGCAAAAGAAGGTGAAGTGTGAATGAGGATGACATAAAATGGATTAGTAAGAAGAGCTAGTGTTGGAGTTTTGCCTGATGATCTTTGAGTCCCTCCCTGAGATCTCATTTCCCTTCCTCTTATTATGCAATCCCAGGAATGGAGATTTTTCATGCACCAAACTGTTGGAAAAAGCCACAAAGCCAGATCAGTGCCTTGCAATCCCCAGTTCTTATCCTTTCCCCCACATGAGAGTAATCCTGCAGATGAAGGAGCCCTCCCTTTCTGCTGTGCAAGGGATTGCTCATGAACTCTCTCCTTTGTGGCTGAGATACAGCAGATAGGCTTAGGAAGTTGTCCAAGTTTGATTGCATTTGATACAATTTCTCAGAAGGAAGAATCCACAGCATCAGCCAGCATGATTACTTGTGGAAGAGTTTAGTTATTCCAAGAAGTTGAAAAAAATGCTGATGACAATTGTAGCAAACAACCATCATCAGTTCCCACTGGGAAAATATGAAAAAGGTAGGTCTACTTGTTTGCTCTGGGAATGTTTCCCATCCTTGTGGGAGTCCTGTAGTAACTCAGAACTAGAAGTAGAGATTTTTTTTGAACTCCTGTGACAAGTAAGACTTAAACAAACAAGCACCTGCAGCTGTGGGTTTTTGTTTTATTCAGAGGAGCTTGGCAATCTTGGATACACATTGCACTCTACTGTGTACATCCTTCATCAAAAATACAGATTGTTCTGTAGGTTCATCTTCACCCTTTGTCACTGGACCATGTCTTATGGATGGGAGCCCACCTGACAGTAATTGCTGTCAACTCACTTGGTCTGTATTGACCAATGGCCTGGTATGGAAAACTGTGTCACCACTTTGTTCACCATGTTGCTTATACCTTTATTAACTGAGAGCCAGCAGGAAAAATACACAAAGGATATTTGGGAAAGGAGGCAGAAGCCAGCTCCTTCTGGTATAAGCCCCATGTCTGTCAGCAAGGCTAGAGGTTCCTCTTATTCATTCTTCCTGCCTGGCCACAGGAATTTTGCTCTGCTTAGTGCTGGGTGATCCAGTTTGAGCAAGACAGACAGAGGAGACCCTTTTCCTCACTGTTTATTCCCTGTCCCTGCTGTCCCCTCACTCCAATTGCTCCACAGCCTTGTGGATTTGATACTGTTCTGACTAGTGGTATCTATGCATTTCGTCTCCCTTGGGTTGAGGAGACCTTTTCTGCATTTTGACTGAAATTCAGCATCAGAAAGGCAGGCCAGCCCTCTCTACTTACTATTGTGTAGCCTGAGTTACAGAGTATCATGCAGGAGCACTGAGTCTCCTATGGGGTTGCCTAGATGCCATTCACTGAGGGAGAACACAAGGGTCTTATTCAGGTCCACTGAGTCATCAAATCACAGAGTGTTTTGTGTTGGGTTAGAAAGCACCTTAAATATCATCTAGTTCCAAGCTCCTTGACATGGGCAGGGACACTTTTCACTAGACCAGGTTGCTCAGAGCCCCATCCAACCTGACTTTGAACACTTCCAGGCACTGTGCCAGTGCCTTTCTTAAGTAAAGAATTTCCTCCTAATATCTAATCTAAACCTACTCTCAGTTTAAAATCATTCCCTCTTGCCCTATCACTATGTGGCCTTGTACTAGGTTCCTCTCTCCATGGAAGAGGCTTGGGCAATTATGATAGTTTTATTCCCACACTAGGGCCAAGTGTCTACTTTTAAGGGACTTTTGAGCCTAAGTAGCCCACCGAAGGGAAGTGTGGGCTTTTGTCCATCTGCTTGTATTAGCTGTTCCTGGAAGTGGGTGGTTGTTTCCCCAGCAAGCTGCTCACTGGACTTTTTGTTTCTTTTTTATGTATGTTAACACTCTCATTGAAGATATTGACTTCCCTTTGACATCAGTCAATACTTAGCTATGGAGTTAATAAATATTTAGGTTTACATGGTTGAAATCAATGTGTCCTGAGCTCTTTCTGCTGTCATTTATGTTTAAGACCTGGCCAACAAGTGGGAAAACCCTGTCATGCTTTCAAGACCTGTTTCTGCAATGGTATTCGTAGATTCAGTTCATTCTGTTAATGAAAGGTCACATCCCCACCTGTATTGAATGCTACCTGGAGTCACCAAGGTTCACAAAATCACAAAAGGAAGGAAGTAAAGAAAAGGGATTTTTTTTTTCCTCAGTTTTTCAGAACAGATTCACCTTGGTATCAAGGTATCAAGTCTGTGGCTTGAAGGGGTGTTTGTTTGCTTCTTTCTAACAACACCCTTTTGGGGTTTTCACTCAGTTCCATATCTTTGGATCCTAAATCCTCAGATGTTCCTTCGTCCCTATTTCCCATATAAACTGGATAGAATCAGAATCCCTTTGAGAATGTGGAAACCTTTGAAATCAAAGCCAGATTGTGTGGTTCACATTTACCCTAACAATCCATACTGAAAGAGTCTGAGTGGTGCATTCAGGGAATCAGCACCCTACTTGATGTTGTCAGATACTTCAGTCATCTCATGCCCAAAAATGATACTGAAGTGTGGGTTGAGACCTCTGACCAGAAAAACAGAGACTTGAAAATTCTCTAGGAGGACATTTTGGAAAATAAGGCTAATTTACATTGACAAGGTTGAGAACCAAGGAAGAATAAGGTAAGAGCTGTGTAGTGTGCATGCAGACTACAGAGACAGATCTCAAGATCCAAACTCAAAGAGTAATTTAGGCTGGAAAGGATCTTTGGAGTTCTTTGCTGAAAAACTCCAAAGTCCAGCTTTCATCCCAGAAAGCTCTGAAACTCACATAGTGTTTTGAATTTGCTAAAGCTCCATTTATGTCACATCTGTAGAGGATTGAGGCTTCACTAAACACCTGTGGCCTATTTTAAATGGGAACAAGTGGGTACAAGTATGTTGCTGAAACAAGCCCTGCAGCAATATGTGTTGAGGAAAAAAAGGAAATAGGCGATATTTAGATTTTTTTTTTAAATGCTGTTGCTGAAGAAATCTGTTGACATACTTCTCTTGCTCTACAAGCAATGAAACTTGATTTCCTAGTTTGATGAATGTTTGCATCCTGCAGTTCTCTCACTTCCTCTGAGTGTCCCCTACCATTTTGGTCAGGAAAGGGCAACCTACAGCATTCCCAGTAGGGCCCTGAGTACTTGCTGGTGGACCAGTAGATATTTGCTGACTGATCAGTTGGCTGCTGGCTTGCAGGATAAATAAGGAATTGCCTTTCCATTAAGGGACCCATTAAGACAGATTAATTTGCATTTAATTCTCCTTTAATTTGCCTTGAATTCTCCTTTCCCTGGTTGAAGGTATTACAGAAACTTGTAGGAGCTTTCTACTCTCACAGAATAGCAAAGACCTTTTTCTGGAAGTGGGGAGATGCTGGCCAATGTGCTTTAAATGTTGATGCTTGATGGTTAGGGAAAGGACCACATGGACACCATTTTATTCAGGAACAAGGCTAAGAGACCAAAATAACTCCAGTCCCAATAAAAGGCAGCATTTTTTCTATTCTTCTACTTTTCTCAGTGTAAGCTAAAATGATTATGCAAATTTTTTTCCTTTTAATTTGAAAGGTAAAATTCACCCATGCACTGAAGCCTTCGAAGCAAGCTTTTAGCCCAAAGCACACAATCCTTACTCAATGAGGTTAGCCTTTGAACAGCCAAATTTCAAAAGAATATATTGATTTGGCATGCTTCTACTTGTCAATTGATAAGATTAAGCACCATATAGTGGGAAATAAAGACAACAGGAGGCCAGACACTGTGAAAATCTTCTGTCTGGTGGAATTGCCTGCTGAGGGAAGCAAGAGATGCCCTTGTTACTCATACTTTTAAAGTTAGATTAGGACAAGAATGCAAGCACCTACTGTCTAATATCTAGATCCTGTTTCTTGTAATCTTAATGAAAATACTCTGACTACAGAGGGTACAGTAGAGTCTTCTCCCTCATCTGTCTGCTAATCACTTTCCCTCCCCTGAAGGCACCTATAATGTCCATTGCTATGGTAACCGAGCATGGTATGTATCACAGACAAGATAACATACACATCTTTTCCTGCTTTAATAGATCCTCTGTTTAGGCTGTAGTCTTCTTTCATCACCTAGTTCCCCAAAGTATGTATGGTGACTTCATGGGTTGGCATTTCCGTGCAGGAAGCTGCTGCTGGAAGCTGTCATTCAAACCACAGACCTTACATCTGTGATATGTTTCTCTGAGGCTTAATTACATGTACTTTTAATGGAATGGCAAGAAAATGTTTGGAAAGAAACAATGTTCATTTAGCTTAAAGTGTAATTACCCAATAGCTAAACTTGCCTGGAGAAATGGGAGTTATTGCATTCTTGGCTTTGCCAGGCAAGTCAATCATTACAGTTTAACAAATGAAGCCAATATTTCATCTCAGCAAGTTTGCCCCAGCAAACATTGATCCATTGGCTGTTTGTTCATGCTCCAAAATGTATACTCATCAATACCAGAAACCTTGTGAACCCAAGGATGAGGTTGTAATGAAACAAGCAGACAGTTGTCAGCAATGCTTAGAAGATTTACGTCTCCTTTAAATTGAAAGAGGATGGTTTAGATTAGATATTAGGAAGAAATTCTTTGCTGTGGGGATGGTGAAGCACTGACACAGACTGCCCAGAGAAGGTGTGGAAAGTGTTCAAGGCCAAGCTGGATGGGGATTGGAGCAACCTTGTGTAGTGGAAGATGTGGAAGGAACCCCCCATGGGAAGGGGTTTGGAACAAGATGAAGTGTAAGGTGCCTTCCAACCCAAACAATTCTATAATTCTATGATATTAAAAAGAGTTAGCTTCAGGGAAAGCTCTAGATTTAATGGTAAAGTCAGAAGATGGTCTTCATCACAGAAAGATCCACCCTTGCAGTCCCTCATCAACAAGTAGACTTTATTTCTGCTGCAAGAGATAGGAGCACCAGAAGCCTCTATTGAGGTGATAGCTGAATTAATAGGTGATGGTGCCTTCTGTGAAGAGCAGGAACAGGCACACACATCTTCAGATGAGAAGAGGACACAGAGAGGGAAAGGGATGTCCTTGAAATCAGTCTGGCAACATCAGCCTTAGTCAGGGTGACCTGAAGAAGTCCAGCAATAACAAGCTGGTTTCATAGTGCAACAAATGATGGTTCTCTTGTTTTCCTTTCCGAGCACTGAGCTCAGTGTGTTGCCTTCCTTTTATTCATCCACTCCCCTCAAGAAATAAACATGTAAGTTGAAGATGTGAGTCTTGCTGGACTTTTCTTTACAAACAGAAGCTGAATGAAGATACAATTACTCTATCTAAATGCATGGGAATGTAAACATTGAGAAAGGATAAGAGAGAGTTAAGCTGAAAGCTGCCTCTGGAACATAAGCAACCAGATATGATGGGGCAGAAATGTTTTATAGATGGAAATCTGATGTTTTATGTCGCAAGTTGTGAGATAGAGATAGCAAGGCATAGATAAAATGGCCTAGAAGGTTTTGCCAATTCTTTGAGGATTATATTTCATATCTGTGGGAAAAAACATACCCATTGGTGGGTTTCATCTCTGTCTTTCACTTGCTTTTATTCTGCACTCCTTCCTGTGGCAAAGCTCCCCAGGAAATGACTTCCCACTCAAATCTCAAATCCTAAATTCCAAACCCTAAGCCCTGTGGTTTCCTCTGAAGCATACTGATTACTCACAGTGGGCCAGGGAGCTGCAGGGCAAAGAGTGGACTCTATGGCAGAGAAAAGCTGCATTTCCCTTATGGGATTAGTGAAAGTGCCTGAGTTATCCCAAGATAAAAAGTCAAGGAATATAAGGCAGCTTTGTTTTACTGTGAGGCACATTTCCAGGGATCATCACGATGTGCTTGATGTATAAATACCTAAAGTGTCACTTTGCTGGGCTTGTGGGCCTTGTGCATATTATTGCTGCTAAGGTAAAAACACGTGTTTGTCTGTGCCAGCTGTGATGAGGCTGTATTGCCAACAGAGCTGGGTCTCTTGGCAGATTATCTTTTCCCCTGAATAATACAATGTTTTTCTGCTGGCTCTGCCTATAACCTCCTCCCACTGAGTGTTTTGGTGAGGCTACTGGACTCTATTGTCCAAATTGTCAATGTTTTTAGGCATTATTTGGATGAATGAGAGGCTAGCTGAGACCAGGGTTTCCTAGAGGAAGCCTCTCTTTTCCAAGCCCAAGGAAATGTAATTACCCTTGAGCCCCGCTGTTACCCAACAGCACAAGAGGAAGAGAAGGCAGAGAGGAAAAGTGATGAAAAAATCTAATTTCATAGAAAAACATACTGAACAGACAGGTTTCTTAGGAGCAAGGAGAAGCTCTGACTTATGTGGTGAGACCGTCTCACTAGAAGAGAGGCCCATTTTCCTATCATTCTCTCATTTTAAATTAATGTTTCTTTTCTCATTTTAGATGGAGATAGCCAGTGCTATCACAGGAGGCAGCTCCCATGTCTGGTGGCAAAAAGTTCTGTCCCACTCTTCCTCCTGGTGTGGGTATCTCATGGCTGGGACAGCTAGGGGGGTGTTATTACCCATGTGTCATTTCCTGATGTCAGTAATGAGAAAAAAATAATTATACTGGCACTTGGCAAATTTTATTAAGTGATGACTAGAGCCTTGGTGCTGCAGTTCCTAGAAAGGTGTGAATACATATTACTTCCTCAGGGTTCACACAGATAAGGTCCAATCAGAATGATGCATTAAAAATATTTTTTAAGCTCAATCAGGTGGATTTTCCTGAATGCTTGGAAAAATGTTCATATTGCTGCTGTAGATAATACAGGAAAGCCAATTCCAAAGAGTGGGTGAAGCAGAGAGATACTTCTCTGGGTTTCTATATGTGCTAGGGTTCAGTCCCCTCTCTCTGTTCAGTCCCACTTAGTAACACAGGTCACTCATAGGGGTTGTAGCACAAAATTGCTAGTGCTTAATGACCACTTGATTAAGCCATGCTGGTCAAGTTTAAATGAATTGCTTTGATCTTCTGCCATTGCTTTGCTTTATGTCTTACCTCCACCATTTTTCAGCTGTTACAGTTTTTTTCTTCGTTCCTCTCCTCTCTTGACCTGAGTGCTCTCTCTTTTGGTCCAAAGACATTCATGGTTCCTTCTGTTTGATACATACTTCTCTGAGGGCAAGTGATCCTGTTGCCCAGGCCAATGGACACCTAAGTCTCTGAGGTTGTGATTTTCTACACGGCAGCATTATGTAAGGACTATGTCTTCAAAAACTCCATCTGGAGGAGGACCTCAGGTATACATATGCTGCCTGAAAAATGCAAATTATTCTTTTTATTTTCTTCCAGCATTTTTCTCTCTCCAATTGCTGTCTTTACTCCTGCACGAGTCACTTCAGTGTGTATTGGAAGTTTGTGTTAATTGGTGTCATTTGCAAAAGATAAGGATCTTAGTGGTGTAACACCCATTGTCCTGAGATTCATCACAGCCTGGGTTGTTACTACACTGTATAGGAAGATGAGGAAACCTTAACAGCTTTCGTACTCAAGCCATTACTTAACTTCCTCCCTGCACTTACTGGTCCTCAGAACAATTGTAGTTACAATGCTTTTATTTGGAAAATGTCTAATTTTCTTACTTTCTGTGGTGCTTCTCTCAAAATAAAAATCCTCAAAAGCACCTTTAAAAGCACCATCCTTACTCTTTCTCTACTCATAGTCAGAGCACAGATATTAAATCTAACCCTTTTCCACACTTTAACATTTTTCACCATTTGCTTCCTATGCAATTTGCTTTAATCAGTCTACAATTACATCCACTGTGATTTTTTCCACTACCCTTTAATGTATGTATTTGCAGCTTCACTGGTGGCAGTAACGTGCGTTATTTTTCAACCCTCCTCTTTTCCTTAGTTGCAGGGTGATCTCTAACGGTTCTGTGGTGACATATGTTGCTAAAAGGATGGAAGGGACTGTTGCTGCTATATAGTTCTTTCTATTGAATTGGCTCAGAGTTGATGGCTTTTTTTTTGTCTTACAAGCAATGTTCTTGATCTTGGTCTGAGATGATGTATCCAGGCAGATCATAGAATCGTTCATATTGAAAAAGACCTCTAAGATCATTGAATACAATGCTTAACCCAACACTGCTTAGCCCACCATTATACCAGGTCCCTAAATGCCACATCTACACATCTTTTAAATTCCTTCAGCTGTAGTGATGAGAGTGTTCAACCAATTATGCTTTCCATGGCTCCACCCTCTCATTTACATTTGCTCCCTGGCTGTCAGGACTCCTCTTGGTGCTCCTAGCACAGGCACACTGCTGCTCTCATTGAACACAATCTTATGCCATCTCTATTTCACACCTTGTTTTCCTGCTGCTTCTCTATACCTTGAAAAGATTTACTTGCCTTTGAAAATTTTCCTCTGCTTTGTTTTGTGCTTTTGTTTCCACTTTCCCATAATCCTTAGCTTTGTTTGCATTTTCCTGCTAATGCCTTTGTTTTGATGTTTGTCCAGCTCCTCCTTGTTTGCTTAGGCCTCCCAGTAAGTTCCCTACTGTGTTCTCTATTGCTTCCTTAAATATTTCCCATCTGGTCTCTACTGAGATTTCTTTATCGTTCCACAATAATGGCCTGAAATGCTCTCCAAGCATTACCTCCTGTCTCTCTCAAACTCTTTTAACTTTGCAGGATCAAATTTATCTCCAGTGTCACCCATCTTTTTCTTGGGCCTTAATGCATTTGTCATCTTTTCAATAAGTAATTCATGACTGCTGCTGCCCTTCAGCATCACTATAGACTTTCACATCCAGCAGTGACTCTGTTGTGCTTTTTGCAGATAATCATGTGGTCCATCCGTTTTAGTGTGTGACCAGTTGGTGACCCCTTGCAAATCCATGAGGGACCCAAATGCCACCAGTGATCAGACTATGCACCCCACAGCAACTATTTCAACTTCTCACCAGTTCAGCTCCTCCCATATAGCCCAGCATTTCTTACACTTGTTATTTCTGTTTTCATCCTCTATGTTTCCAGCTTTCACCTTCACGACTGCCTCATAGGGTTTCAGACACTGCATTGATAAAATTTATATTTTCCCTTCTCTGCAACTTGTTTTGGTGCATAACAGCAAATTACAGCCAGGCAGAGATCACCGTAGGCTGCAGTAAATACCCCTGTGATGATTGTCTCAGGCATGAGTTTCCTGTTGTTCACAGAAATCCTTACTCCTTTTGCACATGGAGGCAATATTACTTATCTGGGAACAAACAACCAAACAAGCAAACAAAACCAGAAATAAGTATGATATCCAAATTACCCTGTTTCCAGGGTGTCTGCTTTGGCAGCTGTGGATGTATAGCTTTTCTGTGGTGCTCACTGGTCTGGTGTGAGAGGGAGGTCCAGGTGTGATGTCTTCAGAGGTTCTTCAACCTCCATGACTATTTCCTTGTGTTTGGATCATCAATCAGATCAAATTGAAAAACTCTTCCTGCTACAAATTCTGGATATAATATCTGGTTATACCTGTCTGGTTTATGTGAAAACCTCACCATCCTTTGCAGGACTTGTTGGCATGGGTATCAGTGCCACTTTTGTATCTTTCTTTCCACAAATAGTTTGCATTGCTTTGACTTAAAATCTGATTTTTCCTCTACCTCTATGGACTGCTCAGACAAGTTGAAGTGAATTTCTTTAGCAGAAGATACAACTTTTTTTTTTGTTGGTTTGTTGTTTTTTTTCTTTTGTCTTTGTTCTCTCATTAGATTTTATTCAGTAATATTTGATATGACATTTTTGGGTCATTGCCCTCCATCACCCAAATATGGAGATGCAAAGAGTCTGTATTCTGGCATAGGTGCAACCTGTCTTCCTCTAATTTTCAGGATATGTGATAAGGCGTTTATTAAAATATTCTGAGGTAGAAAACACATTGAACAAAAAGGGTATAAAAGGATTGGATTGAATTTGAAATTAAGGCACCCACATTTAGGTGTCTGCATCAGGTGTGTGCATGTGAGCTATACATCTGAGCTCCCACAGCAGTGAACAGAAATGCAGTTGCTGCCTGAGTACAACCATCCGGTGTTATGTGAGATGCTGGATAGGCTTTTCTGCTGTCCTATAGCTGCCAATCCTTCAGGGCACGGGAATGAACAGGTATTGTGCGGTGTCATCCGGCACCACACAGATGTGTCAGACACCCGATATCACCTCAAAAGGCTGTTGATGTTTTCATTTGCACTAATTGTTCAGCCTGGAGAAGAGAAGGCTCCAGGAAGACCTTAGAGCTCCTTTCAGTGCCTAAAGGGGCTACAACAAAGCTGGAGAGGGACTTTTAATGAGGACATGGAGTTACAGGACAAGGGGGAATGGCTTCAAAGTGACAGAGGGCAGGTATAGATTAGATATTAGAAAGAAATTATTCACTGTGAGAATGGTGAGGCACTGGAAAAAGTTTCTCAGAGAACCTG
>JAWWLV010000001.1:29820189-29849036 GCA_035041135.1 Platyrinchus mystaceus | reverse complement strand
CTTATGGTGTGCTGTCATCTCAGCTCCTCTCTAAAGCTGATGGAGGTGAAAGCTCATGAACCACATGACAGAAGATTCAGCTGTGGAGCACCAGGATATGACCAGGAAAGCCTGGCTGAGGTCTAGGAAATTATGAGTGAGCCTAAGAGAATTAAGTACTTGATGTGTTTGACTGCACTTAGGCTCTCACCTTCTTAAACAGAGCAGAGAGAGGGTCTTCTCTTAAATTTAATGATGCCCAAAGTGTCAGCATATATGCTAGCTAAGATTTGGATCCAAAAGTGCTGTCAATCCTCATCAGGGAAAGGTGTCCAACTCACCAGGAAAATACTTTTTTTAATCTACTACTAAACATTTTCCAAACTGACAGGGGCAAGTTATCCCTTCTCTCTCCTCGCTTTCCTTGGAGCCAGATGCCCTTGGAGACTGTTTTTTGAGAGACATGGGGATGCTCGCTGCTGTGCTGTGTGTCTGAGGAAGCCAGTCTGTTCCACGACTTGGCAGAGGAGACAAATTCCTTGGCCTGGCCCTCAACCACAAGCTCATCTTTGCATACCAGGAGCAGTAACACTGCTCCCAGCTTTTCACAGAGCCAAAGCTGCCACTAGACACCAAATCAGGAATAAAGGAGAAACAGTCACACATACTTTGTTTTCAAGGCAAATGGAAACAAAGATGTTTTGTTTTTGAAACCACAAAATTTTGCAGTTTACAAAGAATTCCTTGCATCTCCTCTAACACTCACTGTCCTACTCTTCTTACTCCCTTGCTGCTCATCATATGCTGCTCCCTGTCCTACTGACCTTCACTTACCATGCCCCAGAGAAAAAAACAGGAAAAAACCATATCCACATCAAAACCCCAGCACCCTGAAGTCAGATGTGTATGTTCGCATTTTGGGGACATGCATAAAGAAAATCCCAGATGGACAGGGTTAATACCTGATCCAATCCAGATGCTCCTGCCTTGGGTCCAGAACTACCAGTGATGTAAAGCATCTCTTAAACCACAGTGTGCCAGAGGGCTAAAAGAGCTTTAGCTTTTCAACATTCCTCCCTCCCAACTGCATCCCAGTACTGACACCATTCCCACCATTGTTCTCCTCTGCCTTCTCTGTCCTTTGTTCCATATTTAGGAAGATATGAAATGCAAAGAGCTACAATGCCAACAGGATTATAGAATAGAGGAGAGATTAGCTGGGATGGGAGGGCAGCTGCTAAAAGGTTCCCATCCCTCCTTTCAGCCTTAAGTGAGAACTGGATCCCATTCCAAAACCAAGCTCCAGAGCCAAGCACTGCCTGAAGACAGAGCCCAGCCAGAGCCCAGCTTCACCTGCCTTGGGAACCTCAGATCCTCCTCAGCTCTATTTCCAAGTTTGGTGCAGCAATCTGCACACACATATTGGGTCACATCTTGCCTCACTGATTTCTTCAAGTGCTATTGCTCAGTAAGAGAAAGAAAAACAAGCTGGTGTTCAACTTTCCTTCCTAGACCCTGCCTTGACCCCTCTTATACATCGGTCCTTGTTGTTTACAATTCTCAAAAATGTGTGTCTCTTACCCTGGCACCTCTGTGTAAACTGATACCAATCCCAGCAAGCTGTTTCTCTTGTTAAGGGGTTTAGTTTGCCAAGATGAAATTTGAGAAATTCAGACCAGAAGGAAATAAGAAGAGCAGTGGAAATTCCCCAGGGAGCAGGATCACAGAGAAGCGTGGGAGGTCCTCAAACACAGGACTGGAGGATTTCCCACCAGACAAAGCTTCATCCAACCACCAGCAATGAGTTTGCTTTAGGACCTTGGATAAAAATCCCCAAGAATCTGTATGATGCTAAGAACTGATACATACTGTCCTTTGTATGGTAAAATGTATTGACTTTACAATAAAAACCTATCAAAAATTAAAGAAAATTCAATCTTGAAATCCAAACCCTGAACCTGACCAAAGGAAGTGTTTTAATCCTGTCAGTCCTTGCATAGCCTCTAGGACACTCACTAGGAACCTTTCCATTGCCACTGAATTTGTGGGAAAAGATTCAGTTACTGCAAGAATGGCACAAATGATAGGTAGATACAGAGGTAGATGGATGGAGGCAGGAAGGGAAGAAAAGACAGAGGAAAAGCAGGTTTGATTTTATTTCTTTTGACTGCATCACTCAGACTCTGAGTAAAACAATATCAAAACACATCACTAGTCTATACAGCTCCACATGTGTAAAAGTGTTATGACAAGCACTGGGAAGTTCTTACACCAGGGTCTCATTTTTCTTTATAGAAAATATAGGAAATATTATTAAATTCTTAAATCTGAGAAGAGCCATGGTTGGCTCTTTCCAGCTCCAAAGGAAAGCTGTCTTGTTTGGGCAGTGGAACAGGCTCAAATACCCAAGCTGAAAACATGCACCACCAAATGCTAGAGCAGGTGTAGGGTAACTAACCCATATCTATGTCTGAAATAAGGAAATAAATAGGTTAAATAAGCCTCTTTTGTAAAACATTACAAAGAAAGTATCGAGTTCTCACTTGCCTCCTGTATTTTGACTACTTTTTACTTTTCACCATCAAATACTAGTGGATGCAGCAATGATTATCCACAAGGTAAGTTGATTTACCTCCTTCTTTTGATGGGCATGGGCTTCCCCAAATCCCATCTCAGGCAGCACCTTGTGCAGACCAGCCCATGTGACCATGTCCCAGAATGCACGTTGAATTGGACAGAGATGATAAGAAAACACTTGCCTGGTGTATTAGGATGGCATGAGCTAAAGGCCGTGCTGCTCAGCTCTGCTGGTACACAGGTTTTAAGGCGTCACAGGAACATGGGAGCTACCTTTCACCCCCAAGGGTCTCTGGTTGTATGCATGGCTACCCTGCAGCTGAGAAGGGTTAATCAATGCAATATTGGGTGACCTCACTGCTCCCTACAGATTCCTGAGTGGGGAAGTGGAGAGGAAATCATAGAATCAGAACAGTTGGGTTGGAAGGGACATTAAAGATCACCTAGTTCTAACCCCTGCCATGAGCAGGGACACCTTCCACCAGACCCGGTTGCTCAAAGTCCTGTCCTACTGAGCACTGTTTAGTACCAAGAGAGCCAAACTGCTCTGCTGGGTAGGTAGGTTCCTCCTTCAACCACACCAGTCTCCTGGCATGAGTATCTGTGAAAGCCCTGGGGCTCTCCAAACCATAGCAAGCACCTCACCAGGAGTGAGCCAGGCTGTTCTGAAGCGGTAAATAGACACTGCTCCTTCTGCTGGGGAGAGAACCATGGCTCTGAGTCAACTGAGGAAAGACACAATGCACACAGATAGGGAAATACTAGTGGCTTTGGTTTAAGCAAAGAATATTTCTCTCATGCCAATAGCCTTTCAGAGCTGACTTTAACAGGCACTCCTGGCTGTATCTCAACAGGAACTTCAGCTCTGGGAAAAAGCTCTCTAGATGCATGAAGAAGGCACTCAGCCCCATCAGGAGTTGGTAAATGGGAACTTGGGTGCCTAATTCAGATCCTTACACCCTCTTTTTGTGCCCCTCTACTCAAGGGAAACCTGGCTATATGCCGACCACACCGTATGCCCTGCAAAGCATGTCTCTTTTCAAATGATATCCCTTGGAAGAGAGCTTTGGCTTCTGCTTGGATCAGAGAAGAGCAGAACAGGTAGTCCAGGCTTGGAGTCAAGGTCAGAAAATACTGCTTTTTCACAAGACTGATACTCTCTCTTTATTCTCTCCGCTCTTTCAAACCACACACAGGACAATTCACTATTACAGCTCCTGTTAATTATTCATCCCAGACTGTATTTGCTTAGGTAGAAGTTCACCTCCTGAACTTCCCTGAACCTGCCTGATCTGGCCTTCCTGGTTGTAAATTGGCAAGAATTGTAAATTGGTGACGAATGATGACCACAATGAACAGGCATTTCTTTCTTCCTTCTGTAAGCAATTTCAGGATGATTTCGTAACAATTTGAAGCACGCATGAACTTTGCTTCTCATTTTTGCCTTGATGGTGCCTGGCCCTGACATCACTGTGTCTCAGAGGCGTACATTGTGTCCAGACTTACGTTATAGGTGTCATCTGAGTGAAATAAAACACAAGTTTGTGAGGTAATGATTAAAGAATAATCTCAGGTCCTGAGGGTCCCTTTTCTCCTTGTAGGATGATGGGTTGCTTGGTGAGATGGGACACAGGAGAAATGGAGAGTGCACAGAAAGGAGGTGACTGGGGAGGTCCCTTGGACCTTTCACCTTTCATGCAGCCCTTCCCTGGGTACCCCAGATAGGGTGTCAGGGTCATGGGCAGGAGGGAGGTACCAGGGATGTGAACAAGGCTCAGTGTAGGTTTGAGGGGTTGTGAGCTGAGCTCCAGTTATCCTGGCAATTTACTCTGGGGTGCTCAACCTGATTTAACTTCACAGGAGTGATATAACCCTCACTTGTTTGAACAGTTTATAGTGGAGCAATTTTCACTGGTTTCAAGAGATGCACAAAAACAGAAAGGCAGCACAGGCAAACTGAACAAATCTAGCCCCTGAAACATCTGGGACTAATGTACTCAAGCATTAGGTCAAAAGGGGCTACTAGCCAGGAAAGGAATTCATGATCATGGTAAAAATATCCCTGAAATGTCTGAAAAGACCACAGTTAGGAGCAGAAGAAGTCATTTGAGGGGGTTTCTACTGAGAGGAAGCCTTGTCTGCCAGCAGGACAGGGTCTTTCTCCCATCTCTTTACCCTACTTACAGGGGAAGGAGTTACCATGTGTTGTCATAGCTGAGAAAAACATATTTTTGAGAGGACTTTAAACTCCACTGGTAGGCAGAGCTCCTCACGCAATGGGGTAGTCCCCGTCCCATCATTTACTGGAAAAGTTGGGTGTGGAGATATTAAAGTCAGCATTGCCCTGCCAGGAAATCCCTCTAATAGCATGTTCCTATGGATATTTTCATTTTGACTTGGAAAAATGTCTATTATACAGGTGAAACACCACATGCATAAATGGGAAGAGCTGTAGGTTTTGTTTTGTTGTGTAGGTTGAGGGGTGGAGTGTGCTGGTGCTGTTATGGGCAGGCAGGCTCTATGGTGGGTGTGAATATTATTTTAAGGTCTCTGTCCCTTATGTGCTAGTGCTTACGTCACTGTGGGGAAAAGCACTCAAACAGCTATAATGTGGATTAGCCGTGTTTCCTCCTTCTGGGAGATACTGCAGCAGTCCAGATTTTCAAGTGCTCTGCTTTCAGCCCTGTGACCTGTTCCAAAAATCTGTCCCCTTTCTCTGGGAGCTATCCTGGCTCCAGACTCTGTAAACAGGCCATATGTTTCAGTGAAGAGAGAAAAAACCCCCCAAGAATCAACAATTGCAGAAACACCCAAGGTCCATATGGGGAAAAAAGGGGTATTCAGGGGCCTAAATAAGGGTCATACTCCCATGTGAGCAACTACTTGATTTTTTTGCTTTAGTTTCATTTCCTAACTGCCTCAGATATTTTCTGGGATTTTATGGCAGGTGGGGCTGATGTATTGCTCTTTGCCTGATGAGACAGCCAGCTCTGGTCCTGCAGTCCCTGTCCCCGTAGAGCCCTTGTTGTCTCAAGAACACTTCAGGGAAAGTTTCTTGCAACTGCTTGGCCGGGCACATGGCCAGCAAAGCCAGCCCCTCTGGGCTCATCAGGAGAGACCTTGTACTACATTTTCCACTATACTTATCTAATCTTGGCTTGCGTCCATCTAGTGTTTGTGCAGTAATTACCTCACTAGGCAAAACAGTTCCACTGCCTAATTGTCTTCACTCTCAGGAAATTGTTCCTAATAGCCAGCTAAATTTAATCTCCCCTTCCTTACTCGATCCACCGCAGCAAACCTGCACAGCTCTTCTCCCTCTGCTTACAGTCCTATACGTGAAGTGATTATATGGAGTTATCTGCTCTTATTTCTCTAGGTCAAACAAGAAAAATTACTTTCTAGGATTCCTGTGAGTCACAACCACTGTCCTTAACTCATTTTCCCTGAGCTAGTTTGAATTTCTTTCTGCAATCTTTCGGATCATGTCCAAAACTGAACTGTGTTCTGCTCCCAGGTGCGTTGGACTCACGAATCAGGCTATCACAAAACAGCTTTTCCTTACAAAAAGAGGAATGTAAAAAGAAAATACAAATTTTTTTTAAACTTCACCAAGATCTTGAATCATCGAATCATATCACAGAATCACAGAATCAACTGGTTGGGAAAAGACCTCTGAGATTATCAAGTCCAACCTTTGACCTAACACCACCTTGTCAACCAGACCATGGCACTAAGTGCCACATCCAGTCTCTTCTTATATACCTCTAGGGATGGTGAAACCACCGCCTCCATGGGCAGCCCATTCCAATGTCTGATCATTCTCTCTGTAAAGAATTTCTTCCTAATGTCTAACCTAAACCTCCCCTGGCACAGCTTAAGACTATATATATATGTAATCAATTAGGTTGGGAAAGCCCTCTAAGACAAACCATGTCCCCAAGGGCCACATCTACACATCTACAGGGATGGTGACTTCATCACCTGCTCTGGTGCTTGACAACCCCTTTGCGGAAGAAATTTTTCCTAATATCTAATCTAAACCTCCCCTGGTGTGACTTGAGCCCATTTCCTCTTGTTCTATCACTTGACACTTGGAAGAAAAAACCAACTCCCACCTGGCTACAACTTCCTTTCAGACAGTTGCAGAGTGCAATAATGTCCCCCTGGGCTTCCTTTTCTCCAGGCTAAACAACCTCAGCTCCCTCAGCTTCTTCTCAGACCCTTCCCCAGACCTGTTGCCCTTTTCTGGACACTCTTCACCACCTCAATGTCTTTCTTGTAGTGAGGGCCACAAGAGTTTTCTTTAAACTTTTTTGCAGTGGCTTTCAATGGTTGATATATCCTTCATTTTCCAAGTGTACGGTAAAGGTTTGCAGATGATCCAGAAGCTAGATCTTTAAATAAAATATCATGTAGTTTAACTGAATGAGTTGGCACTTCAGATCTCCTACTAGATTGAATTCACATTTTTGGTGGGATATCTTGTCTCAGTAGATGTCAGGGACATGTCCATGCAGCTTCTCAACTTGAAGGCTTTCCCATCAGCCTTAAAAACAGCACAGAGAAAATCCTAAATCACTAAGTCTTATGTTGAGCTGTAGAATTTCATGACCTTTTAGGTCTGTCTGCTGGTGCTTCGTGTTAGAGAGGAGCAAAGCTGAGGGCGAGGTGAAGAAAGGATCAAATGGGTTTCTCCTACGGTGTGTTCTGTGTAGAACTTGAAAAGGTAAGTGTATATTGAGGAAAATTATCTGGGACATCCAGGTGGATTCATATTTGACAGCAATCAAATGAGGAGAAAATGGTGTGTGGGGCTTGCTGAAGAGCTGCTACATGAGAAACCTTTGGGACTGCCTGAGAGGCCAGTTTCTATTGCCTGCCCATCCTTTCTGCTCTGGTATGACCTCCCAAATGTGTCATTTGCCACAGCTCCATGATGTAGAACTGACATACCTGCTTCCTAAAAGCTCTGCTTCTTGAAAGCTCTATGTATCTGCCTCCCCTTCACTTCATTGATTTTTCCACCAGCTCTCTTTCAAGAAGTTTCTAATTGCTGTTTTCCAGTTCTCAGACATAAGCAACTGGCCCAGCAGAGCCTCATGGTGGGAGCAAGTGGGAGGAAAAAGAGTTGTGTTTGAGCTCAGAGGATTGCACCATCCTGGCAGAACCAGTTTCCCCAAGGAGTTGCATCCTGCCGGGCTGTTAACACCCCTGTGTTGGTACCTCCCCCTGTCTCTCATGTCTGTGCTATCCCCAAACCCCATTGGGAAGGGAGTTTGTCTACTCCCTGAGAAAGCTTGTAGCTGATGGGGAGCTGGGATCTCCCTGTGCACCTCCTGCTGCTTGAGCCATCACATGTTGCTTATCTGCTTTAGCAGTTCACAGGCTTCCATGGAGGACTTAACCCTGACCCTTATCACCATGGACTGCTTGCAGACACAGCTGCCATTTGCTGACCACTAAGCCATGAGCTAAGGAGTGTTTGCCCCCACGTTGCTTTACAGATTGCCTTTAGGTCTCCAAGCTTAGGGATTTAGGTCCAAGATTTAGGTCTTTGGCTTAGGGATTTCACCCCTGTTTTTGCAGGACCTAGTACAACAACCTCGGTTTGTGCTGGGAACTCATGCCTTCCCTCAGTAAAGGTGCTCTATGGCAATAAAGAAGAGGATCACGGCCATGAAGGGGGTGCTACCACCAATCTACATGCTGAAGCATTTTAAGAGATGGTTATAGATGAAAAAGAAAGCGCCTGTGTTAATTCCTCCAACCCACAATGAGACTTTGGTCTCAACAGCTGATGGAAAGACCATTTGCCCTTGTGAGAACAAACAATGTGTATGTCATATTGAAACCAGGGGAGGCAGGAAACACAGAGCCCCATGGTGCTGTTCTTGAATAAAGCCATTTCTCAAAGGCAGGACTGGACTTTAAAACAGAGCCCTGGCTTGTGAAAAGGCTGACTCAGTGTGTGCTGGGATCTGTAGGGTCCCTGGGAGGAAGCCAGCTCTGGTAGGATATTTTTCTTTTTGTTATCATAGGGACCTCTAGTTAGTTTTCTGTAGCAGAATCATTCACAGCAACAGACATGCACACACACGAAATCCCAATGACTTTTCCCTAACAGGCAGAAATTTAGTGATCAACATTTTGGCTCTTTTAAAACCCCTTTGAAGTCAGAGGCCGAGGTTTTGTAGTTGTTTTTTCTAAAGCTCTCTGTAACTGCTGACATATGCTGCACATATGGTTTCAATGTGATTAGACTTCCGATCTGGTTTTTTCTTTTGGACTTGACAAAGTACCTACTCTCCAGCCACATTTCCATGAGGAAGGGACTTTTAATAGGATTCCCAGGAAGAAAGAAACTTCTGCAGATTCATTAAGCAACTAATAACCTCTCCTTTTGATTTCTTTTTCCTCCTTTTGAAATACGTGGGAATTTGCCCAAAACGGGGGAGCTTTAGGTGGGACTACGCTTTACTTCCCTGAATGCCCTCAGGAAAAATTACTTAAGGGTAATTACACATCTTTGCAGATGCACTGGGAATTCTCAGATCATTTGGTCTAATTAGACAGTGTTGGATCTGCAAACATGGAGCTGTAGTTTTATTTGTAGCATGGAAAATGTCTGCAGGCCTTTGTGGCAAATGAGATGCCCATAAGCAAGATGAGGCTTGTGGCAGGGATGGGAATTCAGACCCATCTCCAAAAGAAGACATGTGGTGGTCTGCTGCAGTCATGAAGTTCAGTGCAGAGAGTACAGATCCTCTCTGGTGGTTCTTCCTGAATACCATTATTAGGGTTAAGGGTATGTCTTGAACATCTTCAAGGTACCAATGACAGGTCAGGACATTCACATCTTGGAGACTACTGAAAATCTGCATGAACCAATAGCCAGAGGCAAAGGTCCTCCTCATTCTTTTGGCTCTTGTGAAGATCTGAGTGTCAGAATGTAATGCCAGAACTGCCTACCCAGAGAACAGACCCTGCAGCACAGAGGCTGCAGTATATCGGTATCTATGGCACTTGTGAAATTTTGGCCATCCCATTTTTTTTTTTTTGCACACCTCTGATCCCTCATTTTCATAGAATCATAGAATGGTTTGGGTTGGAAGGGACGTTAAAATCCTCTCTTTCCTGCAATGGACAGGGACATGTTCCACTAGACCAGGTTGCTCAAAGCCCCAAACAACCTGATCTTGAACACTTTCAGGGAGAAGGATCCACTGCTTCTGTGGGCTACCTGTGAGAGTGCCTCACCTCCTTTGTAGTAAAGAATTTCTTCCTCATATATAATGTAAATCTCATATCTTTCAGTTTAAAACCATTCCAATGTCTTTTCATTTTGCCCTATTATATTCTTGTAGTTCTGTCATTTCTCATTCCCCTTAGAAATGCCTAATCCTACTTTGAACTCTGGTAGTTTTCCTCATGTAGTAGTCATGCTTGAGTGATTCCTGTGGCAGTGAATCCTCCAGGCTCATCAGACATGAGGTAAAATCAGAAGAGCTGGTGTGAAAATGTTTCCTACCCTTTCCAATGTATTCCCCTGTGTAGCCACTCACCGAGGATTCAGGACTCTTGTTTTATTGTATCTGCTCTACTTAAGTGCTGGAGTTTTTTCCAGTAGTGAACTTCGCATTTACCCACATGGATAAAAACGGTTGTGAACTTTCCTGACCCGTTGCCTGTAGATTATGAAGTTCATGAGATGTACGATTAACCCCGGGCTGTGTAGTTTCTAGGCTGAAGTCAGCTGATAAAAGCAGAACGTAAAATCACTGCTGTGCTTACTTTGCCAAGATTAAATTTTACTATCAGTGAGTTTGTAAACGCTTGCAAAACACTTATGTAAGAGAAGAATAAAGGTCATGCAAATACCTGGATAGTCATGAGGGAGGGAAAAAAAAAAGTAGGTACAAGATATAGAGAATATTTTGACTAGTTTATAAAACTATATGATAAGAAAGTGCTGGTGTCACACCCTCGGCTCTTGGGTGAACAATTTTTTATGACAGACATAAAGTAATGAGTAAGCAAGATTTAGTCTTGAGATTTCCAGGGAATATATATCTTGTCCAATTATGCTACCTTATGCAACACCAGCTGCTCTACCAGTCCAACAGGCCTTTTTAAACCATTTTGCAAGCACAATCTCAGCTTTCCTCTCCATGTGCCATTTCTCTCTATATCTCTAGGAAATAAACACCTTTTCCCTTTCATTTACATCACTTCTACCCTACAGATATGAGGTTGTCTGACTTGTACAGTCTAATTAAATGCAAAACACTTGTTCTCAAAGTTTGCTGCTCTCACTTTAGCCTTTTAGAAGCTGGTGCACCCAACATCTTGCTATGTCAGCTGTATCAGCTGGGTAATAAAATACTGCTTCTATTGCAAACCTGTTCCAACTCAGTTGATCTGGTGTTTCATGTCCCTTGCTTGCCTTGAACTCTGTTCAGACAACCTAGGTTAATCTCTGTAAACCTTCAGCTGCTGCTCTTGTGACCTGAAATGTCAAGATGCCAAGTGGGATTTAGATGATAAGTCACAAAAGTGTCCTACTCTGAAAAGAACAAAGACAGAGGCTTTAAAACATGGACTGTGGGGCACAGGGTCTTGCTGGGAGGAGGGACCAGTGTCCTGTGAAGACAGGTGAGAGGGTTGGTGTTACTCAGCCTGGAGAAGGCTCCAGGGATACATTCTAGAACTTTCCAGTACCTAAAGGGGACTTATATAAAAGTTGGTGAGTGACTTTTTAAATGGCCAGAAAGTGATAGGAGAAGGGGAACTAGTTTTAAACTGGAAGAGGGGAGATTTAGATTAGATGTTAAGAGGAAACTCTTTACTGTGAGAGTGGTGAAGCAGTGGAAGAGATTGCCCAGAGAGGGTGTGGCTGCCCCATCCCTGGAAGAGTTCAAGGTCAGATTGGAGTGGGACCTGGCAATCTGATCTAGTGGGTGATATCCCTGTCCATGGCAGGGGGATTAGAACTAGGTGACCTTTAAGGTCCCTTCCAACCCAAACCATTCTACCATTCTATGACTCTGTGATGTCCAAGCATGCTCTGCCAGTGTCCAAGGTGGGGTGACCTGGCTTGGGGCACACATGTTCTCACTGAGATTCCCATTCCATTTGCATGACTTTTGGTGACATCTAGGTACATCTTGCCATGGTGAGATCTGAGAACATTAAAGGTTGGTTTGTGGTAGTCACACTGAGCAACAATCCCTCCTCATTTGAGTAGAGGTCAAGAAGCAGAGTTTTTATATAATCAAAAGAGCTATCTACGAACTATTAGCAAAAGTCAGATTTATCAGCTGCCTGTCACGCACAACAACCATCTCCCTTTGCTGAGAGCCACCCATTACTTTCTACTTACTACAGAGTAATAAACTACCAGGTCAATGACATGTCTGAGCATCAGTCAATCGTATTGCAAAGATTAATATGACAACACAGTGGTTGTAAATACAGTATTTTGCTCAAGGCTGCAGAGCTCCAAGGGGTCTGAGCATGCTCAGTGTATTCTGCTAGGCAGTTCTGCTGATTAAGTGATGGGACAAGAACTTTTTCCTTTGCAAAGTTCACTCTGGGAAGTCCTATTTGTTTAACCATCAGCTGCTCTGTTGGGAGAGTTCACCAAAGTGTATCACCAGAGTTCAAACTGTGTTCCACTCCTTTGGAAAGCAAAGGGAAAAGTCAGACCAAACTTCAATTTAAAAATGAATAGCACATTTGCAATTAGAGATCTCTTTAGCCACCAGCAATGAACTAGTGGACCTACAGAGCATCTTTTGGTGTAGAATACTTGTGATTTGTGTAGGGAAATTAGGCACGTTAAAGGGAACATTTTACAAGATAATTGCATCCTGTTTTGAAGACACTTAAGCCTAGATACATATAAAATGAGACCTAAATGAAACATCAGAGGATGTCCACATGAGTCCTGATTCTGCAGGAGCCCACATCTAGGGACTCAGCACAGAATGATTTGCCTTCATGTCTCTACAATGCAGATGTGCAGTACAGGACCCAATCTCTCTTCAAGGCCATGAAGAGCTATCTCATGCCTTTCTGTACCCACCAGTAGCATTCAGTTCCTGTTCAGGCTTGCTGACTCACTGTATAGGATTGATACTGGATGATGCCCTTTCAGGGCATGCCTAACTCCCACTGACTGTGTGAAGGGGAGAAATTCAGCTTGATGGTCCCACCTTTCTCAGTATCATAGGATAATTTGGGCTGGAAGGGACCTCAGGATGTAGCAGTCCAACCTGATGCTCAAAGCAGGGCTGTGGGACACAAGCAGCAGGATACAAGCCTGTGGATATACCCTATAAATTCCCTTTCAGGTGTTCATGGCTGGCAGTAGCTTCACCCCAGCTGGCAGGCTGAGGTGGTCTGGTTGGAATCATCCTTGGCTGTCAAGAATATTCACTTTCCAAAATGTGTGCCCTGAATTCAGCCCAGAGGCATTCATGCCCTCAGGTCTTAAATCTTCTCAGCTTCCAGTTAGGAGTCAGTGGGGATGTACTCAGGGGCTTTCCCTTTTCTTAAGTATCAATCATACAGCTGACAGGCTGCCCACGGCACTGTGATATGGGGAGATCCCAATCTGATTTGTTACTTAGGATCTCCTCATTAAAGACACATAATTTCCTCATGCAAGCAAAAAACAAACTTCCATAGGGTCTTTGAAGAAAAATTATTATTTCGACAGCCCATGCGGCATCTCCCCTAAAATTTGCTCACAGTGCCTTGCAGCCCTGCAGCCAAGGTTAGAGCAAATACCTTATTTCAGCCTTGCAAACTAACACCCATCATCTAACATTGTTTTAAATGAAGTCTTAGTGAGGACTCGGAGGGAGGGGGAAAAAGAAATGAAAAGGGATGGATGTACACTCTCTGTCTGACGAAGTTGTTAGTTCTACACTGATGACAGCAAAGCCCTGAGATGTCAGAATGCTCCTTGCTGATGGTCGACAGAGACTTTATTCATGGCTTTAAAATTGTGGCCCTCTTGTAGTGTTCAAGGTCCCTTGGTCTTCCTATGTAGAAATGCCCTTGAGGGCAGCGTATGCTTTTGGCAGGTCAGGGGCTGAGGCATCAAAAATTGCCGGGACGCACGTCATCAAGCTCAGTGAGGTCAAAGGATTCATTGTGTATGAAAGCTCTGGTTAGAGGAGTATTTGCAAAATCAAACCCTGACTGACTGTGAATTGTGCTGGCTCAGAGTAGGCACATATGAGAGAGTTACTTGTTGCAAATACAGTGGGAAGAACTTGCAGCTGTATTAGGTTTTAACCCTGAAGGCTGCTAGGCATGGTCAGATGAAATTTGTGTAAAAAGGTCAAGAATATTACTTGACCTGCCTTTTTCTCTCTTTCATAAAAAAAAAAAAAAAAAAAAAAAAAAAAAAAAAAAAAAAAAAAAAAAAAGAGCCAATCTGCATCCTGTACTACCTGTAAGAAGGAACTGACAGTGGTGTCCCTTTTATATTAATTAACACCTTCATTCATGATCATCTAGATTTATATCCTCTGGCAGTTTCTGTTGTTTGGGTGAGTGAGATCAGACACTTCCCTACTTCTTTAATGCGAAACACCAGAGAAATGAAAGCAAATGAGATCCTGGTTTCCTACGTTTTCATAGAAACACAGAATCATTAAGGAAAATACCTCTATGATCATGGAGTCTAACTGTTATCTCAACACTGCCAAGCCCACCACTAAACCATGTCCCAAGTGTCACATCTACATGTCTTTTAAATCCCTCCAATGATGGTGACTCTACCACTGCCCTGGGTTGCCTGTTCCAGCTCTGTTCATCTCAGAGCAATTTATTAGGCAGTGGTATATACTGCCTTATTTATGAACTAAACCCAGTAAATTGTAATTGGCCTAAGAAGATTTTCAGAAAAAACACCAACTTTTAATTTCCAAAAGAAAAAGTTCATATGTTCCCACAGTTAATCACTTCTTTGTCATTTCTATCTCTACCATCATGTCAGTGCATCCATCCCTATCAGATCAGCTTACCCAGCTTGTGCAATCAAATGTCTTTCTGAAATACAGTTTCCAAGGATATGTCCTTAAGAAAATGTGGTAGCTAAGCGCATATGGACATGCTGGATGGGCAACATAACACCTTTGGCTCCCTTGCTTCACAGCTAAGTGCCTGCTCACTGGGGTAGACTAGTCTGTATTTCAACTTGAGTCTCGCACCTTTGATTTTCCAGCAAATGCTTTTGCTGTTCCAGCATCATTCTCCAAGGGACCTTCCCTAATGCTCTACCTCTGTTCAAGTCATTAGCTGGAAACTTGGACTCAAGCCTATAAACGTGTGACCCTCCCTGCCATTGATTGCTACCCTCTGAGTCAGTGATTAAAAACATGGAAAGAAGAATGTGACTGTGGGAACATTGTGGGAATGGTGGGAGCTCAGGAAGTACGATATTCCTGTAGAGAGAAACCTGGACTCATGGGGAAAACTGAGCACAACAAAGCATGGCCCAGCTCCAGAAAAAAAGCAGCAGAAATTCTTTTTTTTCCTGCTAAAACCCCTCCTCATTTTTTTAGTGTTGATTAAAACAAACAGTGATAACAAAACAAATAGAAAAATAAAAAAATTATCTTCTTTAAAAACAAGAGCTCTTATAATTGCACAGCCTCTTCATGCCTTTAAACAGAAAGTTCCTTTGACACATTCCTGCTGTCAGTGAGCACTTTCCTTCCAAAAGAATGGCTCTTACTTCCCTTCCTTTTCCTTAGCCTCACTTGTACCGTCACATCATGCACAATATTTAACCCAGCCGACCTTCTTTTGATACATCTATTTCCCATATTCAGAAAATTTCCCATATTCAGAAAATTTCCCATTCTTTCTGCTGGCCCAGACTTCTTTGACTTGGACTGCTTTAATATCCAGCTGGTGGAATGGGAAAGGGGGATGAAGCAAAGAATCCCTGCAAGGGATGTGATAAAACACTGTGGCCAGGGAAATGGGCTGATTCAGCCTGAATGGTTGCAGAATGGGAAAAGTCCCAACTTACTTGGCTGAGCGTAATATTTTGGGCCAATGTCCTAGATGCAATATTCTTCCAGATCAAGCCCAGATATCAACAGAAGCCCATCTTCCTGTTCACTACGTGGCTGAAAAACTCCAGGGAGCAGTACACAAGTATCTAAGGCATTTCTAAGCATTTAAGGAATTTCATGAATGCCAGCTATGATGGTGAAAGGCTTCCTCTCCTGTGATACAGTGTAGTTGTCCAAGGATACTGCTGTTGGACATATGGTCCTAGGAGCATAGGCTTACTGTGTAAGGCGTGTTGTGTCCTTATCTCCCAGAGGTACACAGAGGAGCTGTAGCCTCCTGCTGAGAGAACTGATGGAATCACCATCACTGGAAATATTAAAAAATCATGTAGAGGTTATGCTTAAGGGACATAGTCTAGTGGTGTGCTTGGCAGTTTTAGGTCAACAGTTGGACTCGATGATCTTAGAGATCTTTTCCAACCTAAATGATTCTATGATTCTTGGCCTTCTCTCAGTAGAAAAGGTTGTTGAGAAAGTTGTTTGTGATAATGGAAATGCTTGGCTAGTGGTGATGTGTCAGGCTTTCTAGAATCTTGGCAGATATGCTGAAAACAGAATCAAAGATTTTCAGGTGCACTGGGCACACTGGTGCCCAAGGAGCTTCACCTACCACTATACATCAAATCCACTGAGACCTCTACAGCACAATGTCCTGCATCCAGCCTAGATACCAACAGGTAACTTGAGGGACATCACATGTGTCTGGAGAGGAACCAGCCACATGACAGCAAGACTGAAAGCCCCATTGGGTGCCTGGAATGCCAGATCTGAATATGTCCCTTTCACCTTAACCATCATGGGCTGACTCCAACCAGCAACTCATGCATTCTTTCCTGCTGACCTTTTTTTTTTTGTGTAAACACATGCAGATCAATCAACATGAAGGGAATTTATAGCTTGTCCTGAGTTACACCCATAACATTTAGCAGCAACTGTTAGTTTTCACAGGTACTGATTGCTCCAAATCCCCAAATTCCGTGTTTTATCCTGAAAACTATATTGCACTAGAATCCATACCTGCACTCTGGGATTCATCTCAGAACTTACAGAACATGAAAATGTAGAAGCAAATATAAGGGACCCTCGTGGACTTTCAGGTTGGCACCCTCCTGGCATGCCTTCTGGGTCTTGCGCCTCTCAAAGGAGAGGGAAAATGAGCTGTTGTGGTTTGGTCCCACTATGAATACCCTACACTTCAAGGATGCTGCACCACTCTGTGGCTGCCCCATCCCTGGAAGTGTTCAAGACAAGACTGGATGGAGTTTTAAGTGATCTAGTCTAGTGGAAGGTGTCCCGGTCCACGGCAATGGGGTTGGAACTAGATGATCTCCAAGGTTGCTTCCAACCCAAACCATTCTGTGATTGTATGATCTCTGTCCTTGCTGCATCGAATCACTCTGATGATCACTTTGGTGCTCCTGGGTCCATTTCTGTGGCTTCTGGGCTTCACAGTAGGGCTTCACAATTGATTTCTAAGTGGAAAATTGAACATGTTGCACGAGTTTACAGTAAACAACTCTTTGTGCTGGGAAAACCATCAGGTTGTACCGACAGTGGAGATACTCCTTTGGAAACGGACTCTCAGAGAAAGTGGAACATTTGAAGAGCTCTTTCTCACTTTCTCTTTCTCATTTTAAATTAAGGTCGTGAACTGACACTCAGCTCCTGCTGCAAAAAAATAACATACACAAAAAAAAGTTCCAGAACTCAGATGAGAGCTGCTGCTACTGCTCGTGACCACATGATAGAATAAGGACATCAGTCACCTGAATAAACCCTAAGGGCTAAAAAAATAAATTTAGAAGTGTTAGAATGTCCTTGGAAAGCATAATATTGCAGGTTTATGGTCTGCATCCAATGAAAAAAGGGGGAGGAAAGGTATCATGGATTAATAAGGAGCAAAAGGCTGTGCACTGGGACAGAAAAAGGTGCCCCGACATTCTGCCAAAGAAGGAGGCAGCAATTCCCATCAAGTCACCAATTCATTGTGCTGCTTTTTCTCACAAAGAAGTGCTTTCTGGTGTGATGTCTTCTTGTGAAGAAATTCTCCTCATGGCTAAGAGGTTTTGGCTTTGTTCTCCATTTTGTTGTGGCCTCTCTAGAGATTATGCAGAAGTGGGTGTACAGAGGGGATGAGAAGCCAATAATCCACATGTAACCCCCTACTCTCATTCCCTTGGCTGAACTGTGGTGTCAAAGGCACTTACTATGGAGCCCAAACTGGCTTCACCAGATCTCAACTTGCCCCTGGATTCTATTCCCTTCCATGGGCTGCCTCACACTCTATGACACCTTTTAAAAAAAAATCCCTTTTTTTTTTTTTTTTCTCTTTTGGCAAAGTTATTTTTAACTTGGATAAATTCACAGGTTTTGCATAAAACCCCCAGCCTGTCATATGGAAATGACTCCAAGTAGCACTACACGGACAGCTGGGAAAGTCCATTTGGATGGGGAGGAGGTGGAGATGATAGAGTAATTGCATCTGCTTTACCAACAGAAACAAAGCTGAGGGAACATGGTGGCTGCTAAGAGAACTCTTTCTCCTCTCTTCATGAGGAGCAAGGAAGATGAAGGATATGGGAGAAAGAAGGGAAGGGCCCTTTTTAAACAGCAATAAATTGCAGAATTGGCTTATTGAATGAGGTCAACCACAGCCCAAAGGCCCTTGAGAAGCTGGCTTTGGGAAGAGATGAAGTCCTGATTACTCATGGCCAGTGGCAACACAAACAAGCACTTTGCATCCTGTCCTGAAAGTGTTTTTATCCAGTTTGTATTCCCTCCACACCGCCAGGCTGCAGACTGAAGGAGCCAAAAGAGGCTGTGCTGGGAGATTCCTTTCAGTTTGAAAGGAATGCATCATTTATCTCTTTCACCTTTTTAATTTTCTATTTCTCTTGCTGATACTGAGGATGATCCAGAATGAAGGTGTCTTTGGCATTTTGCATGTGTTTACTTAATTTTGGTGTTCCAATTTCATTTGATTAATTCTGTTTGTGTTTGTTTTATTCAATCAGTGATGGAGTGTAGGATCATGCATGTCTGAAAGACTCTGTAATTGCATTGCCTATCTTCTGATAGTGCAATTAATCAGGTATATTAATCATCTCTGCTTTCCAATTACTGCCTCCCATGTAGATATATAGCCCCAAAAATCCAAGCATAGATCTAAATCTTTACAGACTTATTCCTATTAATAACACTTACAGATGTAGCAACTTCCTCTGTAACCTCTGGGCAAGGAGTAACGTTTTGTGATGAGTTATTTAGGCTGGCTTAATTTGATTTTAAGACTTTGGTCATTTACATGGTTTAATTGATGGAAGTTATTTCCCTGAAGCTTGAAGTCTTACATTTGATTTATTTCCTGAGAATAACAATCTGCTTGTAGGTGCTCTGGATGGACAGTTGTTTGTGCTATTTCTGTTATTGCTTTACTTTCTAATAGTCTACAGAAATGGCTGTTAAAAGTCTCTAAGTTGCATATTAAGAGGAGTTTTGTGTAATATATGGTTTGACTAATGTATGACCTACATTGATGGCAATACATGGATGGATTATAAACCTATCAAAAATCACTTTGGCTTTTAGTTATGCTCTTTGGTAGGAAAAAAAATGCCATTCCTCCGTGAGCTCTATTTTCTTAAACATATCCATACCTCATCTGAAAGGAATGGCTAAGATTTATTGCCCGGCATTTGGCCCTCATGATACCTAAAGGAGTATCTTGTTGCTGCATCTGTGCTAGGTGGGAGAAGGGGCTCCTGAGGTGAGCAGTGTCTATGAAGTAAGGAGTTAACTGAGCATTTAGAATTGCAAAGGTGAAATTTTGCCAGATACTGTTTATGAGAGAGGTTTTGGTGTCTTTGACACCTCAAGGTCCTTCACAGTGTTGTCCTAAGCATGAGAGCTGCTACCGCAGAGGCAGAATCCATTCTTTCTATGGTACTGGGTCTTTTACAGTTCTGAAATGCATGGCTAGTGATCACCTGCATGAGTCTTTGTGTGAAGGTAATGTTTTTTGTCTCTGGTTTAAGTATTATAAGGTCAGGAATGGACTAACTGGATTCTGGATTTGACTGCAGAAGGACCATGGTTTGTTTTCATAGGCAAGTGGTTTGGAACAGCAGAGTTTTCAACCCAGGGAATTTCCAAAGCACTGAGGAACTGACTCATGGTAGGTAAAAGTGAAAATGACTGTAAATAGCTCATTGCTCTAATTTTGCAAATTATTGTATTTACACTGATAAAAACTCAAGGTGAACACCTCAGTTTAGTCTGGGTGCACACAGGTGTAACTAGAAAGTGAAGTACAGTGTACCACTGTCTTGGTTCAGGACCTTTACAGTCCTCCAGTAAGCTCTGGCTAGCCACAGATAATGTAGTAAAAGGCTATCCTCAAGGACAGAAACTTGGTTTGAAGCTTTTACAGAGGGGCTTGGCCATAGAAAGACCTATATTACAGCTGTCACTGGGGTACAGAAGCGTTTTCACTCCTTGCTATCCATTTTATTGCCAACAGTTCTCATTTCCCTAATTTAATTAGCTAACAAAAGACCATTTACATTCATTAAATAAATCAGCATTCTGGTTCATTGTGAAGCTAATGATCCAGTCTCTAATTCACACATTTATAAGGAACGTGATAAACAAAAGTAGCTGCTGCTAGCAAGCGCCTGCCTTATGAAATCAGGCTTTGCCAGCTCCATCCATTCAGCCTGGCCACATAGAGGGCCCAATGCCCCCTGCTCTGTCCCTTTCATACCTGGATGCTGTAAAGCTCAATGAAAGATGTGTGTGGTCCTCGTTCTCTCCCTCTTTCAAGGGCATGGTGAGTCCTTGCTCAGTGTGGTATGCCTGCTTATTCCTGGAGGGTAGGTGTTGTGCAGAGGTGTGCCTGGAAAAGCTTACTATTTAGCTAAAAATTAAGTATTTGGGTTATTTTGCAGCTTTGTAGTCTGTTGGGTACTGTGGGTGGAAGGGCTCAGGCAGTTTCCAGGAACTGAAAAATATTCACAGTTCAGAATCACAGAATCATGTTTGGCTTTAAAGAGACCTTTAAAGCTTATCTAATCCAACTTCTCTACAATGAGCAGGGACATCTTTAACTGGATCAGGTTGGTCAAGCCCCATACAACCTGGCCTTAAATACTGCCAGGTGTTGCTACAACTTTTCTGGGCAACTTGTTCTAATGCCTCACCACCCTCATAATAAAAAAACCTCTTTCTAATATTCATTGATGCTCCTTCAGTTTAAACCATTTCCTCTTGTTCTATCACAGCATTCCCCACTAAAAAGGTTGTCCCCATCTTTCTTATAAGCCCCCTTCAAATACTGAAAGGCCACAATAAAGTGTCCCCAGAGCCTTCTGTTCTCCAGGCTGAACAACCCCAACTCTCTCAGCCTGTCTCCATTGCAGAGGTGCTCCAGCCCTCTGAGCAACTCTGCAGCCTCCTTCGGACTCACTCCAACAGGTCCATGTCCTTCCTGTGCTGAGGACCCTAGAGATGGACACAGCACTCCAGATGGGTTCTTAATGAGAGCAGAATAGAGGGGGAGAATCACCTTCCTCAACCTGTTGGTCACAAGTGTCTGAAATGAATAGGAATTGAATGACTAAACAACTTTGTGGTGGAGGATCCAAAACGAAGGTCCAGGAGTGACCAAAAGGGTGCAGCTGCCCCTGTTGCACACTACAGAGCATGGATCTTCATGAAAAGGAGTGTGAAGAGACTGTGGCCCCGGTGTTGAACTTACATTGAACGTGATGTTGAACTTGGGTTGAAAGTGGTGCTGATCTTAGAGGTCACACTGGATGGGGAATCTCTTAAGGAGATGGGCCTCATTTTTTCACCACTGTGGTAATGCAAGTGGTTCCTCTTGAGAAACTGTGAGAATCTGACCAGAGACTCATCTCTTTTACACCAGTAATATTGGAGACACTGGAGTGACTCCAAGTTCCCAAAATAATCCAAACTAATGGAGGATTCCACTTCCATCCCCTTGAGGGTGGGCATCCAGAGATTAATGAGCCCATAGTAGTCAATTCCTGCTGGCACAGGAGGGTTGTGCTTTGAAGTCAGAAGTCCCAACTTCATCCATTTGAGATAAATTTGGAATTTGGCTTTCCTGTCACTGCTGGGATGTTCTGCTGACATCTCTGTAGACCTTGGCTGCACTGACCCTCTGGCAGTCCTGTTATTAATTTCTTTAGATTCTAGCAAGGAGAGACATCACTTTGCAGATCGGTCCAGGGTGTTCAAACTCAGCCACATTTCTTAAGATCTTCCTCTGATGGGCTTGTGTCAAATGCTTTAGAGATAATCTAGTCAGTGGAACACAAGATTTTCCTACCTGTCAGGGATTTCTAAAGGAGGTATTTGAGTCCTGACTGACATAAACTGCTTCAGCCTTCAGAATTAATTGAATTAATATACAGGACTATAACCTTGGGGTTTTACTGTTGTTTGGTCACTCTCTCTCCAAAGGCAAATAATGTCCAAACTATGAACTATACAAGAGAAAGCTGACAAAAACATACGTTTAGCTGCAGCATTGTTCCAAACCATGAAAATCTATCATCTTATTCATATTTCTAAACCAAAACCTCAGCTATTTCCTGAAAGTCTTTCCTTTTTTCCTTTTTTTTTTTTGGTTTACCATTAAAAACAAAACCTATCTACATTAGTGCACAGAATAATTGAAAAGGAGAATTAGGCTGGAAGGTAATGGCTTTCTAAAGATCTGTGAAAATGTACAATACTGGAATAGAAGATACCTTTGTCTTTGGAAGCCACTAGTCAAAGTGTCTGAGGTTGTTTTTCAGTGCGTGGAAAGAGAAAGGCAGCTGTGCAGATTGATTCAAATTACCCTGATGTGTGTGTTACAAGTGGATTGGCTGTATGACACTCTGGACATCTCAGTCCCTTACCTATAGAGAGAATACTTATACTAAATGTTGATCTTTTTTTAAATGTGTAGACTTAGGTGATATGAATCATACCCTGACATTTGTTCAAATAACTGATAGAGGTTGCAGAAAACGAGGAGAAATCTCCAGGTGCATTAACCAAGCAACTGCCTCCAAGACCTGCAGGTACAGCGATAGAAAACCTTTTCCAGGCACCTTCCTGCTGTCTACCTCAGGGCTTTAGTTTATATGCTCAGGTCATAATCACAGGAACCTAAGGGATAGCTAGTGGAGAGAAAAAGAGAGACTCCTTCAGAGGGCAGTTCAGAGCAGGAACATGAGCTGGCTTGTCAATAGATGTACTGAATAGGGCTGTCATAATAGGCAGTAATCGTAGCTTGTTACAGTGGGAGCAGTGTCTTCTTATGTCCATCCACCATCACAAGTGTCAGAGCTGCTACCAAAACCAGGCAGGAATCTCGAACAGTCAGCATCATCCCCCAAGCAAAGGTGCAATCACCTTCAGTAACAAAGCCCAGCATTAGTACTTCTTTGTAGTTTTGGCTTCAGAATCAATTTGGATTGAAAAGAGAAGGCAAAGGAAAATTCTGGTCTCAAAGCAAGCTATAAACAATGAAGGCATTTTTTACTTAAAAGATATTAAAACATGAACCCTGAAATGAAATTTGCTATGTTTTTGCCCAGTATGCCTTTGTTTTCTCTTCCCCATGATATTGCATCACAGCGAAGCAAGCTCCTTAGGGTTTACTGAGAACAATGAGTTCTTTTTCGGAGGTGGTAGGGAAAGATATTAGGTTATTCTTACTTATTGGATGAGTGTTTGTGTTTTGTGAAGGACCTCCCAGTAAGTGTGTGGGTTCTGCTGTTGCTTAGCATAACAAACTGGACTTGGAAGGAAAATGGTTTGAGTTTGAAATAGGGGTGGTGCTGCAGCTGAAATAAAGTCTCAAAACCAAATTACAGCTGTTGATAAGGTGTGGTGAAGGCTGAAGGAGGTTTCTTTCCTCCTAATAGAGGCACAAACGCTGTGCTGGTGCCTTTAGCTATGCCTAAATATACAAGATAACTAAAGGCACCCACTAGACAACTAGCTTGTCTGGATGAGCTTCTGACAAAATAGAAGGGCATATGTATTTTGCTTTCCTCTGTATTTGTGCGTTTTAATCAGGGAGGTATTAACTGTAAAACACACTGTCAAGCAAGAAGGCACAGACGTGTTTCCTCTAACAGATGCACAGCAGTTTCTCCCTTGCTATACTAAGACTCCCTTCCCTTTGAATTATTTGCAGCTTTAGGACTTGAGGTTAAGGACTAACACCACCCACCCACCCCTGCCCATCCACATTTTGTTACTGGGTCAGAAATAGGAGTTTGGGGATTTTCTAAGACATGAGTATAAACTCTGCATCACGTGGCAGGTCTCAGGATAGTCAACCACTCCCAGCTCACACTCAGAGGGGAGACATAACCATGAATGTTGCACACCCATCTCACCATTCTCTTTTAGAATCCAGCCCTACACAACTTTCCCGTGTTCATTCAGCCTCAATCCTTGTTTCCAAAGTTAATTACCCTTCTCCCCTTAAAGAGAATTCCTTTACTGTTGACATCCATCATCCGTGTGTCAATCTCCCTGTGTGAAGATGTATTGTGCTGTGTACTCTGTGCAGAGCCAGGAGTGTCCCAGTGGCATTTTCTGAAAGCCATTTTTCAGTAATCATCCCTGGAGGATCCCTTAAGCACGTTCAGCTCTATATCAAGCAGCATCACCTCCACCTCATTATCATTCTGCAAAGCTGCGCTCCCTTCCCCCTCTGGGCTTTTCCTGCTCTTCACCAAAAGATAAACGGAAAGAAAGTCCTTCCTCTCTTCAAATAGCTCCACCACTGCCTCATGCATCTTAGGACCTAAATCAGAACTGCCCATGTGCTTGCTGTGTGCCATTATTTTTCATTCTGTCCCATCCCCTGCTCCTTTGGTGCCCTTCACAGGACTTGATACCAACTTGAGACCCTTCTCCACTGCAGCTCCATCCGTTTATTTCTACTTTACCAAATTTATTTAATAGCCAAGATACTGACTTTAGGAGCTTGGAAACATTTCCAGAGGCTCACAGTGCTCACTTTATTTTCCTTTCTGTATGGACTATTGCAAAATCTTCCTTAAAGCTGTGGCTTGGAAGTGCCCAGGTGTGGCTTAAAGGTGCACAAGTCTCAGGTGAGTCTTTCCTAACGTTTGTGTTGTGTAGAACTTAAGGCACTCCTTTCCTCCCTCCTCTCATGCTGAGTCCCTAAGGTGGGGAGGGCTCCGCATTGGTATTGCAGGTGCTCTAGACATTGCTGTGTGTGCTGGGAAGATGCACGACCTATGATTTACCATCTTTTTCTCATGGAACCGTGGCATGAAAAGCCACTAATTGAGTCTTTAGCTTCAAGGTATGTTGTCTTTGATGGCTTTTCTACTCTCCCTCCCTCTGCTGCCTCTCAATCCTGTCCTCAGGCTGCTGCACGCCATCCCTTTTTCCCTGCCAGCACAGCTGCTCTGCTGAGTGATGGTTTGGGGAATAGATCCAACAAAGCAACAGAGCCAAACCAGATTTTTTTGGAGTAATGATTTGCTTCCCTAATTTTTTTATCCTACCCTTTTCAGCCACAGTTTTGTGGTATTACACCATGATATTGCAGGAACAAACACTTGGGAGGGAGTAAGGGACTACGACTGGGAGGCAACTGTTCAGGCTGATGTTGCTGCAAAAAAAATGCATCAAGAAAACACAGCAGTAGGTGCAAGGCACCTAAGTGAAATAAGAGAGGGATAGTCTCACGTTCCTTTAAATCCCTCAAGGAATTTGACTTACTGGACAGAGATTCTTTCTGCAAGTGAAAAAAAAAAAGCACAAACAAACAGCCCTTTATAAATCAGGAAATGCTTATTATCTCTGTCACCCTCTGCTCCTTTCTGTGCCTCTTCTTTTCAAAGTTGGAGTCATGGGGATATACAGAGATGTAGATTGTTGCAATAAATAAACAAGTGCCCTGGAGCTCAATTTTGATTGCAAATATTTTAGATCTGCATGGATTGAAATCCTGGAAGCATCTATAACTCCTGCTAAGAGCTGTTCAAATACATCTTTAAAGAAAAAGCAAATTGTGGCAAAAGCTGAAAACAGCAAGTCTTCCCTGCTTTTGCTCCTCGTTTCTCAGTTGAGCACATCCCAATGACATTTCCTCAGGTGTTAGGATGGGTGCTTTGAAAACCTGCCAGGATCACATTTTGTTCTTGGTGTTAGAGCCAACTCCACCATCTGAAAGAAGCTCTTATCAGCTAGAAAAATAGGCCTTGCACATCATGGCCTGTGGGGAAGAAAGGCACAGAGGTGTGGAGTTTTTTGTAAGCAGGAGCCTGCTGTTCACATTAGTATATGAGGCTGAAAAATTTAGCACTGAGACTTTTTGGAAAACATATCTTCATTTCTCCTTCACTGACATGGTCTTCCTTGGACTATTTCTTCTGCCACTAAAAGCAGCTCAAATTCCTGAGGCGTGTGGGTTGGAATCTCAAAGGTGCTTGACTCTTTCTGGAAATATTTAAAAGTAGTGTAAATGTGGTGCCTAGGGACATGGTTTAGTGGTAGGCTTGGCAGTGTTAGATTAATGGTTTGACTTTGTGATCTCAGAGGTCTTTTCCAAAGTAAATTATTCTGATTCTATGATTCTTTAGTTAATTGAAAGCAATAGGTGCCTCCAGAAACTGATTTGACACTCCCAATCACCTTTCAGGAGTGTCTCTGAGATGACCCAGGCTGTAACATGATATTGAGCAGTTCAGTTCCCCACTTAGGTCTGGTATCAAATGCTGTGATAGGCTCTCCAGACACAATGGTGTTACTGTTTTGGAAGCCAGGGCAGGGAAACCACAGGCATTTCAGGTAATGACAATCAGCTCCCTGGGGACTGTGTTTGTGTCACTTCTTTTCCAGCTACTTTCTTAATCTCCTGCATCAGATTTCTCTGTGGGCCCTTGCACTCCTGCTGATCTCCAGTCCCTTACACCTCCTGCATCAGCACCTGTCTCTTGTTGTGTGCCAAAATGGGAAGCTGTTGTGGACACTGTACCATGCAGCTGATGTGGTTACAGTGCTACCAGTGCCTAAGCCAGATAGCCTCAGGCTAGTTCTGGTAATGACCATAGCTGCACCTTCAGACCACAGCACAAACTCTTTGCCCTCAGGCAGGAGCTGGGCTTTACAACGCTTGATGTGAACAGAAATCAGGGAATATGAATAGTAGGCAGAGCAGGACCCTTCAAAATCTGTCAAAGTGTCCACAGAGATAGTAGCTGAGTCAAAAGAATTTGACTAAATGAAAAAAAAAAAAAAAAAAGGGTAAATGTGATGCAGGAAGCAAGGAGGCAAGGCTTCTATTGCCTGGAAATTAGTAGCTGAGGTGAGACCATGAGCCTGGTGCTAGAATGAGGAACCACTGAAATGCCAAAGCCTTTTCCACCCCTGCTGACTAATATGAGGCTTTAGTAACACAAATGTGGCAAGCAAACATCTCCAGTTTCTTCTTCTGGTTTCAAGGCAGGCTTAATCCAGCATCAGTCTAATTGTGTTGCCCTATGGTTTACTGAACCAGTCTGATCCTGTTTCCTGTGGTTCATACTAGCTGCTAGAGACTTTTTGCATTTAAGTTGTCTCTTGACAACTCTTTTTATCCTAGCTTAGGCTAGAGGGCTTAGATTCTGAAAAAAGCTGCATGGGCATCCTAAGACCTGTGAGAGCAATATTTAAGTATTATCTTAATATTTAAGAGAGGTCTTTGTTCATGGCTGAGATTTCTATATATTGCTAAAGAAATTTGCAACTTGCCAGTCTGTTCTCTTAAACCTCTCTTTAACCAGTGTAATGGAGCTGCAGACCTTTCATAGAGTGGGCAGGAGCTCACTCAACCTCACTTACCTCAGTGAAGGGGTCCCTAAAACAAGGTATCTTTCTTTAAGTAAAGGCAAACGTGTGCCACTGCTCTACTTGGAGACCTTGAAAATCTTTTACCTCTAAGTTTCCCCATCATGATTCTCAGGGTAACAGTCAAGAGAGATGCTGGTGCAATGCAGCATCCCTGGGACTGCACCGTACTGTCAGTGTGGCATCAAAGCCTCTCACCATGACACCTTCTGAGCCTCTGCTGCACTGAGCACAAAACCCTTGCTATAGGACAAGGACAGACTGCGGGGACTGGGAGCTTCCTTCCCCCTCTTCCTCAAGTCCTTCCACTTAATTTGTGTCATTTTGTTCAGATGCAGCTGGAAAGAATTAAAATGTCAGCCAGGCACAATTGCCTCCATTGAAATGAAAAGATGCTGGAAGAAACAATGCTAACAAGCATGGCAAAGAGAAAAAGGGAAAGCCTAGTGCTGTTTAGCTGGTAATAATTAGCCCCAGAAATGGAAAGAGGCAAGATCCAGTGTGGCTCCCGTTCAGTTCAGGGGAGGTCCAGTTACGACTGGGTCAATGAGCACTACTTAATTGCTGCTAATCCATTGCTGGATGGAGTCTGGTGTCCAAGATGTGCCCATCGTGCAAAAGCATGTGGAAAAACAGTGCCAGAGAGCAAGAGCAGGCAGAGATGCCCCTTACACTTGGTTGTTGTGGGAGGTAGCCTGCTTGGATAGGGTTACTTTGGGACCAGTGGCTGTGGGGGTAACAAGGTTTAGGAGACACTTTGGATATTCATATGTTATCCATATACAGAGTGATAGAAGGAGAAGTTTTCAACTGTTTAAGCCAAATGACAAGTCCTGTGAAGTCAGGACTTGTCCCACCACAGCCCAGGACAGAACAGGTAAAGAATAATAGAGACAAGGAAATCACTGAAGCTCTATGTCTTTACTAGGAGAACAGATCAGATGTGGGATTTCTGGATCAGGAACATGCAATAGCCCTGCCTTGAAGATTCAGTATTTTAGCCTACTTCTTAGTTTTGGAAAAACATAAAAAACGGGTCTATAACAGCACTCCTGGGTTGTAATTCCTCCTGTTCCTGTGTTCTCAGCCAGACCTCAGGATGAGTTTCTGAAAGCAATGTGGAAGATGCCCTGAGTCCACCAGCCCTTCCTCCTTCCTACTCCTCTTTCCAAAAGTTCCTTCTTTTTCTGGGCAATGTCAAAACAATTTCTGACATTTTCTTGGGTGCATTGGGCATACAGTCTCAGTTTGTAGCAGGAGCTGTAGACAATTCCACCCTTCCTTTTCTTCCTCACA
>JAWWLV010000001.1:29798010-29820089 GCA_035041135.1 Platyrinchus mystaceus | reverse complement strand
CAGAAACACTGTGAAATCTAAAGCATAGTATTTTTTTAATAAAAAGCCTGCCCCCCAACATGGCAGGCTGAGTTCATCCTGAAGTACTAACACTATGGATGCCCTTAATTGCTTTTTGAGCTGCATCCCTGTCCACGGCAGTGGGATTGGAACTAGATGATCTTTAAGATCCCTTCCAAGATAAACTGTTTATGATTCTGTCTGTTATTTAGCTCAGTAGCTGTGGGAAGTGTCATGACTTTTTCACAGCAGTGCAAACACTCAGATGAAGGATGAAGCAAGGTCCAGCACTTCTGACATCTGTTTGCATGTGCCCTATCTTTTAATGCAAGCAGCAACACACCTCTCAGTTTGGTGCGACAGAGAGCTGTGATCTGGCTTGATGTGTGTTTTCAAGGGGAAGGCAAGGGAAGAGAATGGGTACTCAGACAAAGCCAATTCTTACAGTCCAGTGGTCCAGTCAGACCATTGTTCCAGTTAATCCTGTCTTCTCAGACAGCAACTGCTCATTGGGAAGATAAGACTCTTCCCAGGATGCAGCCGATGAGCTGTGCAATATCCTCAACCGTGTGAAAAATGGCTTTCTCACCCTCCCATGTAAACCTCTTGTGCTCTCTGAAGCATAACGTTAGATTACCTGAATAATATTGTCTTCCAGTTTCTTTTGGCTAAGCCCTTTCTTTCATCTGAGATTTCTCTGGTGAGGCATTGAAGTGAAAATCACTCCTTGATGGATCCTGCTGTAGGGACTGCCACAATTAACAACCTCTCCTCTTCCCATCATATCTCTTCCTCCAGGGCTAAGGGGCAGAAAGGACAGTCTATGGTTTGCAAGTGTGAGACATGGTTCCAAAGGGGACATTTCTCCTGTGCCTGGAAGCACGATCCCTTGCAAAAAATTAGGGAGTGTTTGAAATAGGAAACAGCCCTGTAAAAGATCTCATACATAAGAAATCAAGGAGGGTGTCACCTGTAATGCTGTCCCAGTTTGAATTGCATTGCAGTTTGGACACACTTACGATTGGTTTCCTACGCCTGCCTTGGATGCAGGCAGTGTGTCTACACAGCAGCATGGAGCTCTCCCGGCCTCTCCTGCATTCTCGGAAGGGGTTGGAGCCCTCAGTGGACTACAGGACACTGCAGTGCTCAAAACCTGAGTGATTAAAGATAGCAATAGCTTCCTGAGACAGTTAGGAAACTGGCATGTGTTGCTGCAGTGACACCACCTTGGTTGTGAAACATCTGGAGAACGTCTGTATAAGGCCTGGGACCCTAGCTGAACAAATTGCATTTGGCAACTGCTAAGCCATCATCTGAGCTTGAATAACAACCCCTGAGGTTCAGTGATGCCATTGCAATAGTCTTTATGAAGACCAACCCTATTTCAGATGTGATAAACTCTGTTCTGGAGAAAATTTAACTTCAAATAGGATTAAGGTGCCTGATTTCTAGTCTGGTTCTCATTTGTATCTTAAAAAACTCACTCCCTCACTTCTATCTCTATGGGTAGATGTCCTGCACCTGGAGGTGGGATGTACCCATGAACTTTTGTCTTGCCTGGAGTTCACTCAGTGGTAGCTGTGCCCTGCCAGCCTTACAGGAGACAGCCTGGTAAGGGTATTGACACCTCTTAATGCAGGTCTTATCCTGGTTTCAGGCACTTTTTAACACAATTTGTGGCTTGGTCCAGGGGTTTGCTCCAGGTCTGTTACCACATCCAAGTATCTTCAGAGAAGGGCCTCCAAATGGAGTTGATGTTATCCCAAGCCTAGCACAGGAAACAGGAACAACATCTATGCATGACTTTGCCTCTCCAGAAGACTGTGATATCGCATCCTCTTGCAGCTCAAAGCCCTGGGATGCCAGGAAGAGGCTGCTGCTACAAGACAGTGCCCTGACTCTGCAGTTGTGCTCCTCCAGAGCACAGTTTCCCCTCCTTATTGGTGTTGTCTTCTGGTCCCAACCTTTGTGAATCCCTGTAGGGGCCCTGGGAGGAGGAATTACTCCTCCTTTAGCACCACTCTGTACCCCAGGTTCACATCAGCAAGCCGTATGAGGAGGGCTTTGCCATCAAGGCGGTCTCTTTTCCAGCTCTGCCAAGTTGCCCCAGGGTGCCTCACTAAGCCCGCTGCTCCCTTACTCGTTTCTTTTTTAATTCATAGGCTGACAGGCCTGGAAATATCAAACTCAGCAGCTTCATGCCCCGTTCAGATCTGAAGCACCACACTTCGGAGCTAATTAGCTGCGTTTCAAATCAGAAGGGCAACCGTCTGCCATCTCTGACAGCCCTGTTTCATCAGGACCTCCCAGGAAGATTGTTTCAAAGTTTTTTCCCTTCCCAGGTTTGAAGTCACAGGAAATTTTTTTTTTTGGTGGGGGGAGGGAAAGTAGGCATTAAAAAATTATTTTTTCCTTTGTCTCGTCCAATACAATTCCTACTTTCTTTTTAGGCAAGTAAATAACATTTCACACCTATCAACCACAGAGAGAGACATGTTTGTTTTCCTGAGAATCTCCGTATACCACCACCTCCTATCCCATGAAAATCAGCAGCAGCACAAGAGCTACCTTGGAATAAGGCTTTTGCATGTTATGAGACAATTATACTCTGCCTGCTGCTTTGCCTCTGGGAGGCCAACACAGTGCTCAGAGACCTACAGGACTACAGGTTTTAGGACTGGAAGAGGGGATTCTGAGCGTCAAAATGGTTTTTCCAAAGTGTAACCCATATTTCCCATCTTGAGCAGTAAATTTCCACTACAGTCAGGGCATAGCCAAAGTCAAGAGCTGAATTTACAACTTTTGGCTCCTCTAGAGTTTCCAAAATCAGTAGTGGTTTTGTGCTGCCCAGCTTTGTATAGTTGCAAAAGACCTATGTTTTACTGGCAGTTGCTTAATACTCTTTGCAGACCAAGCAACAAAATCTCTACCCCTCCATGACCTCCTCTCATGTGCTACAGAATTTCCCTAAAAGCTTCTTGTGTGGATTTAAGCCCACCTGGAGTTGTTATTTCCACTCTAACTCATTCAACCACTCTTCTGCCTTCATCCCTGGGCCTTTAATCACCTCTGTGGTGGAGGCTGTTTTCTTACACAATACATTGCTATGGGCAATTGGCAATCTTAGGAGCTGCTACAATAAATTCCCACCTGAGTCCTCTGGCAGCAGTTCATCCAGGCACTTTCTTCTTTATTTTCCCTCTCTACATCCCCAACTAAAAGTAGTAAGTCATTAATTTGTCTTTATATTTGTGTTGGTGGGCATGTCAAATGCTTTCACAATACCAGCTCTTACAAAACCTGAGACATAGTCCCACATGAACTGGCTGCCCTCTGTCACTTCACCACAAAGTCCCTCATTGTACATGAAGCCTTAATAAAGGAAACCTAATGAAACACTTGAGGGGCCCCCAGCAACACAGGATCTGAGGAGGGGGGAGTGTGGCGGGGGGGGGGCTTTGTAATCTCTGAAGCATAAGGTAGCAGCAGTTATTTAACTGAGTGGAACCTGTATTCTCCAGAAAAAGCTGGCTGAGCTAGCTCAGGATAAGGATTTCCAATCCCACCTCATGCTGGGGGCCTGATATCTCTGTTTCTGCAGAACAAAGCAGCTCCTCTTCATGTGTCTGTGGAGCAGAGGGTGCAGCTCTATGGGGATCTGTGGGAGAGCATTTTCTGCTGAAAGATTTGACATGTCCTACACATGCTGCCTTATGAATCCCTTGCAGTTCTTCAACGGAAGATAGAAGGATGATTCATTCCCCATCTGACTGAAAAGAAACCAGAGCATGAAGAGATGAAAGGATATCAGAAAGAAAACTTCTACCCTCCTCTCCTCAATTAGACCTTGTTTAGTGACTCCTAATGTATCTGTGTGGTGTGTAGAAACAGGGATGAAGTCACTCTGCCCATGCAGAGTGCTCTGAACACAAGAAGTATCAGATCAGAGCAAGACTTGGGCTCTACAGATGGATCATGTTCCTGATATTTTTCTCTCATACTATGGCTCAGTCCTGTGGGTTTTGGGTCAGGGCTGCAGGTTTTTGGTCAGGGCTGCCCAAAAGCTGCTGTAGCCTGCCAATGTAGAATCAGAGAATCATAGAGGTTGGAAAAGACATAGAAGACCTTTGAGTCCAACCATTAACTGCCAGGTCCACTGCTATTCCATGTCCCTAATCACCAGATCTGCATGCTCGTCCAGGCACTGGTAATCTGTGATGAGGAGGGTGCATCTGAGGTGACTCCAGAACTGCCATCTGTGTTGAGATGATGGTCTGAGCAGGTCTGCTTGAGGCTGCGTGAAGGTTACATGGGCAGAACACAGTCAGCTGAGAACATGACTCAGAAGGCAGGCCGTAAATCACCTTTATGTCTTTAGGCCACTCAGTCCTACTCCTGAGCTGCAAACCCCTTCAACCTCATGAGTGAGACCTTCCTCCCCACTGGAGAGTGTTGTGGCTGAAAGCAAATGTCAGGCAGGAAATGTCTTGTGTGCACTGGTCCTGTTCCTGAGCTAATAAACCCTGAGGAGCTATGAGGGTCTACTGTGAGGTCAGCTGGTAAGGATTTAAAGCCTCATCTTCAGATTTGCACTGAAATCAGTCTCTGTGAAGCATTTAGGTGTTGTAGAAAGTTTGGGGTGATCAGTGGAAAGTGTTGAGAATGAATCATAGCCCATTATTCCCTTATGAGCCAACGCCTATGGGCATTAGCCAGGCTAGTCTGATAAACCCTCTATGTCCAGGATAAATCTAAACTCCTCTTTCTCAATCAGAAAGACTCCTCTCGACTCCTGCTTTGTAAATATGTAACAAGATGAGTTCAGCCTTTGCTAGAGGCACTCTGCTCTGCTTGAAGGGACAATAGTATGTTCTGGTCCGTGGCCATTGCAGGCTCCAGTGTGTTCACTACAGCAGCAGGACTGAGATGGCAAAACTGTTTGAGAAGAGGGTCAATAGCAGCAATGAAATTTGCTTGGGCAGTGAGATGCAGTACATTGCAATCATCCTATGTGGTGAAACCAAGACTGTGTGATGTAAACAATCCATTTGGCTTGCAGGTACTGGGCATAGAGGCTTAAGTCATTCTATTTATAATGTGGGATATGGTTGTTTATGATGTTCACTTCTGCTTCAAGCTGAGCACATGGCAGTGTCCATCCTGGAACTATTAATAGTTTCTCACATCTGCTCATTTTTAGGAAGCGGTGATTAAAAACAAGACATTCTTTTACCAGAAGTGAAGGAAACTTCTGGTTTCTCTAAGTGGTGGTTGTGTGAGGAACAGGGGGGACTGATGGAACTTGATGACCCTTGTGGATCCCTTCTAATTCAGAATATTCTTTGATTCTGATAATGTAAGAAAGGAGTGATTTTCTGAAGTGACAAACTTGCCTTCACCTGCTTTTTGTTGCCAGTGTAACAGGAACAAGCTGATTGTACCCTCAGGCACATACTTGCCCTTGTGCTCTGGAGAACCAAGTTTCTGCCTATGGAGGGGAACTAATTTACAGCTAGACAGGTACATGTCTGCTGTCATGGACTTTCTGCTGAAAAGATGCTGAACCCCAGTGCCCTTTCCTGGCTGCTAGCCATCCTTAGAATCTATCCCCACAGGAAAGCTGGGCCAAGGCGTGGTTTACTGTATAAAGTTACACAGCATGATGCTATTCAGTATCTCTGCCAGAAGGCAAGAACTTCAAGGCTTCTTGCACTATCCCTGTTTTATGAATTACCAGAGGACTGAGTTTACTCAGCTGTCATCTAAAAAATATGTGCCTGCCCCACCCTAGCAGGGAGACTTGCGTTATGGTGAGTTCCCAGCTCTGCACCAAGTCTGGAGGAACCAGACTGTTGAATCAGCCCTGCGTGGACAAAGCCAAACCAAGCCAAGCAGCTACTCCTGCAGAGCTTAGGGATATTGTTCCAGTCTAGAAATTGTCAAGACTGGTTGTACTGGAGGAAGATGCATCAGCCAATGCACAGAGTACTTGGTGCACAGAGAGCTGAGCAAATCATCATGTTGGACAGCATAATAACATTTACTTTGAGACCAGTCAGCATCATGCTCTGGCCAGGAAAGCTGGATCCTCCTCCTTCTAGTGTGCAGAACTGCAGATGTTTTTAATAGCTGCAACATTTTGAGGCTCTTAAAACCAGTATCCATCCTTTCATTCAGCTTCTGTATCACTCAATGACCTGGTTAGCAAAGCTAACAAGACAGGATGAGCTGACTTTTTGCTTCAAATGTGCTTTCAGTGGCTGACCAAAACGTTGAAAGATGCTCAAAGGTAGAAGCAGACAGGTCCCGTGGCTCACAGATAGAGTCTGTCAGAAAAGTGGCTTTACTTACAAGGAACTGTTGGTCCTTGTTCTCTCTTGTCCCTGTTTTATAATTGCAGAAACTGACTGAGAGCAGACTCAGGCCTGGTCCATTTAACAAGCTCAGTTTAAATTCAAGCGTACAAATGTGATCAGATCTCTTATAAACAGATTGGTTCTTGCTGGCAGAGGAGGTTTCTCCAGAGGAACTTCTGGTTTATGGTATCTGGCAATTAAAACCAGGTGAAAGCTGCTGGAGGACTGGACAATTCTCATCCAAACTGCAAAACACTCCAAGCACTATAATGCATCACATGCTTTTGAAACCAGTAAGTTCTGCACTGTTTTATTGTTCCTTGCCCACTGCATCCAGCCAGGCACCATGCTGTCCAGGATTTTTCAGGTGCCCTGAAGAATGGACTGTGCTTCACCCAGGTGATGCTCTGTCTGCCTGTGCAGAAATTTGGAAGAACTTTGTAACCTAGCCACACAAAGGCCAGCACCAAATAATTCAGGTGCTGTATCCTGAAGGTCTTGGTTTTGATCCATTTGGATCCTAGGACCAAGGCTATGATAAGAGGCCAGGCCTTGCCCCAGGGCACTTGGTCAGACCACAGTCCATGACTTGGATTTATTTGAAAACTACTATCTGAAGTCATGACTATTTAAAGATTGTATCTATTTAAAACACACACACATGAAAGGGAGCTAGAAATAGCAGGGGCTGTGAGGAATGGGGGCTGAGCTTGAATTCTTCCCTGTCTGAACACATGGCAACTTGGATGCTTTCCATGGATGGTTCACAGCTGCCATTGCTGGACTACCAGTGGCAGGGAAAGCAATGCCTCCCACACATGGTGACAGTCCCTCTGCAGTTACGCTCTGGCTCTTCAGCTTATTTGCAGGTTGTTATCACACTATTTATAGCTGGCACCTATTTCTAAGCCTGCAGACATTTTCGCCACTTCCAGAGTCTAGAGAGCCAGGGATGTTGGAAGTGTGACATCTGCAAGGACAAATGAAGAGAGAGGTATCTCAGCACCATCACTGACCTACCAGAGAGTATCTCCATCTATGTGATGCCAACTGTCATTCCTGCCTTGTGGAGGTTACAGTCTGATCACAGTGGCAGGAGAGCAAGTACCCTGGGATAACATCCAGGGGTTTTTTCTTTTTGCAATATTCTTCTGTCTGTCTCCTGGCTTGTTATTTCAGGCTCAGTTTCTTCTCTCTACAATTCTTCAGCTTCTGGAGATAGTAGCTGTTGTGGCCCAGTCGGATGAACCTTCCTTGGGAATGAGAACCACCTTTTTGTTTCAGGTACAGCTGGTCTTTCTGATAGCAGTGGTCTATCCTGTGGAATGTGCTGCCCCAGGAGTGCTGCCTGCCTCCTGTCCTGAGCAGCTGCAACCCACAGGCTCTGCACCAAGTGGAGACTCAGCAATCGGCATCCAGCACTCCATGAAAATGTTGGCTGCTGCCCAAACTTCTCCCTGCCCATTATAGCACAACAGCTGTGAAATGCATTACTCACAGATGTCTATAATTAGGGTCTGTCACTGCCTTCCGATGGCATCTGAACCAAAAAGTCCAGTGAAAATTGAACAGGATCGCTTGAGCCAGTAAACGAAAGATTCACACTCTGTAGATCTCTGTGACTCAGTTTTACTGATTTAACCTCATCCTAATTGTGGAAATCAATGAAAAGAATCCTGAATCCAAAGCGATCATAGCCGAGCTGTTGTTTGCAGCAAGGCATTCCCATAAATTCAGGAGGATTTATGTCCTGGAGCTGTATAGGATCCTAAATTACAGAAGTAGATCTTCATTGCTGCCTTTTGGGATGATTATTTGTGCCTTCCTTCCTGACATGGAAAACTAATTTGCATTTTGACTAACACCAGCTGTTTGCTACTGTTAATGAGCTTCAGTCATCTGTAAGTTTTGTCAACAACATCACATTTTATATATAGTGCATTTTTCAACATGAGCAGGCACCAAGAGCCTTTCCAGCCACCACAGAATCAGAAAATCTATAGAAAGAGAGAACATCATAAAAAAACCCAACACAGTCATTCTAAATAAAACATACTTAAAATTGTGTATTCAGGGAGCTCTGTGTACTTTTTGGGAAAGCAGGCTGAGCTTGTTGAAAGCATTGTGTGTCCATAGCGTGGGGGTGTTTCTCTTGCAGCTCCTGATAGCCTCAGCTCCCAGTTTTGCAAGAACCTCAGTATGTGCTTTAAGGACACAAGCAGCCGCAACAGAAGGTCTTTTGTTGGGCTAAGATAACAGACAACTGATGGAGGCAGCAGTGTAAAAGATGATATTTTGAGGTTGGTTGTCTTTTCTGAGAAGGATCCATACATTTTTAGGAGAAGCAGAAGAAGGACAGCACATGTACAAAATGAACAGTGAGGAAGAAGAGGCAAGTGTCAGCACAGAAAAGGGATGGTTAAAGTGAACTCTCACCAAGATCACAGAGCAAGAAATCAGTAGGAACCAAACCAGAGACTTTATCTTTCTGTTCACTGCACAGATCATCTATATGCCATTAGCTCCTTTTTTACTGCCATTTTCCATTTATTGCTGCAGTTTTACAGAAGCAAAGAAAAAAAGTGTGTTGTGGTTTGGGCATTTTATTTTATTTTTATTCTATTTTGCAAATAGACTGTGTTAATTTCACACTTGTGGATAGTTCCCATTTGTGGCTCTGTTATTTCCAGAGGTAGGATATCCATCATTCTTGGAAGTATATGCAAGCTGACATTTTCTGTTCAACCAAAATATAATTAGATTTGCACACACCAGGCACAAGGTTATCGACTACAAAAACAAAAAGACATCCCACGAACAGGGAAGAACATCTGGGAGACACACCAATCCATCTAGCGACCAGCAGAAACAAAACCTGAATAATAGATGGGCTAACATGACACTATCAGGGCCAATGTCCTGTCTGATTAAATCTACTTCATCAAACATCAAGGACAAAAAAGTCCCCTTTGCCCATAGTTGGATGCATGATGAGTAAGAACAAAATATTTCACTTCTAACTTATTGCTAAGTTGCTCTAACTCCTCTGCATTTTCCAGTAAGTGGTCACAAAGCACCACTGCACCCTGGGCATCAAATCGATTTGCTAGTACTCCAGTTTTTGGGATACTAATTTGTTAGATATTGCCTCAAACTGGGAAATTTGTAGGCAAACTCTCCTTTCAAGTCTGCTGTGCCTCCTGCCAGTGGACTGAGGAGATCCTAAATGTTGGGAGAGCTTAGGGTCCCCAGCTCATGTGCATCCTTATAACCATGTATTCCTGTTTATCTTGATGTTTTCATGTTTAGTGTTTGTACTAAATTTGGTCTCCCTAGAAGTGTCAGGCTGAATCTGATAAAACAGCATAAATACACCCAGCGGGTCTGTGACCACTGACATTGCACCTACTCTGTGGTCTGAGCCTCAGGGAGAAGCAGGCTTGGTTTGTGGGATAACAAATCCTGGACACACCTACTGTCAGTGCAAACCACCAGGAAAAATATCAACTTCAAACTAGTTCAGATTACAGGGAGAGAAAGTGAGTTATAAAGATCAGTCAGCAATTGACCAAGGACTTGCCAGCACATTTTAACTTTCCTGGGGATCCAAGGAGGGATCTTTCTCTGCCTGCAACTTAGTGACTGACAGAGACTACGTCCACATTCAGCAGCCTTAGACAAGATGAACTGGCAGGTAAATTGGAAGTATTGGGTGAGACAATAATTCAATTTCTCTCATCGTTTGAGTTAATGACTTTCATTTAGAGGGTTTGTGGAGGATCATTACTCTCCATTAAGCTGCTACAGGAAGACACAGAGAGATGGTAAACCAGTTTCCTCAAAGTGCTCTACTAAAACTGTCTACCTGGGGACAGATCTCCAGACCTGGCTGTCAGAGGAACCCGTCAGGCACATGGATGAGAGTCTGGGAAAGTCCCTGGAGCTGGCTCTAATGAATTCTGATCCCAGTGGACCTGCAGGAGATATGCAGCTTATAGAGGTTGAACTGCTTAGGACCAGACATGTGCTGCAACATTAGGGTGGACAGAAATTCAACGCAGTTCTGCTGTTTCACTTCAGGGAACTGTGAGCCTCAGAATCCTCTGATGCCAAGTGTGTGAAGCTGCAGGGAGCAGGAGAGCCCACTCTGTGGGTCAGTGTGTGCCATCCCTTCTGCATCCCAGGAGATGGTCAAGATCCCTTAAATCCAGGACAGTCTCTGGCCCACGTTGTAAGAGTTTAAACAACCTCAGAATATTAGAAGCTCTGCTGATCAGAGTGTGTGAAGCTTCCTAAAGCAGTGGAGTCTCAGTGGAGTGGGCAACAAATTTGGGTTCAAAAGATCTACATTCACACTCTTTTTTCTACTGCGAGGTAAATTTGAAAAAAGCACTTCTGCTTTGCCTGAAGGATGGGTGAAGAAGTGCAGTGTACCTCTGCTCCTCTGCTTTGACATACAGGAGATGGCCTGGGGCTAGTTACACTGTGAGAATAGTGTAACTAGATATAGAAAAAGGGTCACAGCTTCAACTTTTTTGACTAGTCCCTTGGTTTGCCTCCTGAAATTCCCTCATCATAGCTCAGGGCTAGTACAAGGACTGAGGCACCACACATTTTCCTCGAAGGATCTCTTAGGAGAATGCTTGGAAGATGAGAAAACTTTCATCCAAGCTTTTCAAAACTCTCAGAAAAGGAAATTTAAAAAGGCTGATGTATTCTCACCATCATATTGAACTAGGCTTCTTGTTGTTTCCTTTCTGATTTTCCTTGAATTGTTTTGCCTGTGCTACTTAGTAAAATTGCATCAAGCACTTTTGAACAGCCCCTCCTTTTCCAGTGTGTGGTCATATCTCCTGGGTGGGACTTGTCATTGCCGCATTATCCTGGAGCAGGAAAATGTTGAAGAGCTCCAAATGGCCTTGTAAGAGTAGTTTGGGGGGGTTATGTCGACACACTAAATAATGGATGTCTTATGTGGGCATGCAAATACACGGTCAGAGATATGCCAGGCTTAATGAAGGAGGATTCAGTCTGGCATTGCACATGTAAGCACTAGAATGGCCCAGTTCAAATGTCTCACAGCCCTTTGTGGCCCTACAGCTGCTTGGCCAAGTTTGAAAAAAAGCTCTTGGACATTCCTAAGAAATTAGGGATGCTGTGTGTACACAAATAAAGGGCTATCTGAGGAGCTGAACTGGGCTGTGGGGTGACAGAGAAGGCAACAGCCATAACAAGGGGGTGATCTGTGCAGGATGGATGCTCAGAGAGGGCTTAAAGGATTGCTGTTAGAAAGCATGCTCCCTATGGACACACCTCTGCCATGTGACCTCCACTTCTCCTGTCCATAACCTGATGCATGGGGTAAGGAGAGCAGCAACATGATACTCTCAAGAGAGGGAAATGCACCTCATTCTGGAATATCCACCTTCAGAGGCTCACATACACACTGCAAATGGCTCATTAAGAGTAAAACTCCCCACAGTCCCTGGAGACTGGAGTTAGTCTATATGTCATCTACTGGGACCAAGAAATTACTTCTGCCTTGGAGGTAGACATCAAATTGCTCTATAAAAATCAAACCAAAGTCTCAACTGGTGTTACTCTACAGGAGTAATAAGCTACCCATTTATTGCTGGCCAATAAGGTAATCATAGAATGGCAGAGCAGTTTGTGTTAGAAGGGACCTTAAAGATCATTTTGTTCCAAACTTCATGCCCAGGGATAGGGACACCTTCCACTAGACCAGCTTAGTCAAAGCCTCATCCAACCTGGCCTGAACACTTGCAGGGATGGGGCTGCCACAACTTCTCTGGACAACCTGTGTCAGTGCCTCACCACCTCACAATAAAGAACTTCTTTTTAATATCTTGCCTAAACCTGCCCTCTGTCAGTTTAAAGCCATTCCCCATTGTTCTGTAACTCCATGCCCTTGTCCAAAGTTCCTCTCCAGCTCTCTTTTAGCCCCCTTCAGATACTGGAAGGTCACAATAAGGTCTCTCTGGACCCTTTCCTTCTTCAGCCTATCTCCATGGCACAGGTGCTGAAGTCCCCGATCATCTTCATGACCTTCTCATTTCAACTGGTTCACGACCTTCTAATGTCGGAGGCTCCAGAGCTAGACGAAGTACTCCAGGTGGGATTCCACCAGAAGAGAAGGGGAGAATAACCTCCCTTGACCTGCTGTGGTGGACCTGCTGCTTCTGATGCAGCCCAGGATACAGCTGGCTTTCTGGGCTGAGAGTACACATTGCTGCCTATATCCTCCTCCCCTGTGATATTGATCTCTTGCTTTTTGCCCAAAGGCTGCTTTGTCAACTCTCTGCTTTGTACCACATTTCTTTTGGGATTGCAGGGGTTTGTTACAAATGCCACAATACTGATAGCAAGCAATGAATGAAAGGTCCTCCAGATCCGCTCTTATCTTCTCTGTAATGCTTACACACATGAAAAAACAAACAAACAAACAAAAAATTAAAAAGGCACTTAAAAAATTAGGAAATTGTCTCTGCAAACTGCTGAACGTTGCCTGAGGTAAGTTGACTTGGACATACCATTTTCCCAGTGGAGATAAGAGCTCACAGTGTTTCTGTACTTCTTTTCTTCAGCCATATTCATTACAGTGATGGCTCACTCTAACATGTGGTGTTACCAAAACATGCCTTCCTATGGATCTGTGTCTTACGGTTGATTCTCTAATGTCTATTAAGGCTTGAGGTTTTGCTACAGAATTTCCCTCTGGAAGACCAGACAATCTTTGGCTGTAGAGTACCTCTGAGGTCCCCAATTTTCTCTCAAAATTGACTGAAATTGTACAGCATATTCAAAAATACTCAGGAAAAAAAGAAGAGGACTGGAAGGTTAGGCAGGCAAAGCCACTGACAGGGAGGATATCACAAAGGTAGCATGAATGTATAGTACTTCTTTCCCTAGGAAACTGGGGTTAATAGCATTTTCATTGCTTTTTATTATGTCCTGCTGTGCGTTGCCATCTTCCGTCTGCAAACATCAAAGAGCCACTGCTGTAGAAACCACCCATGACATCTGATGCTGAACAGGAGGAGATGAAATCCCCAGTAACAGGGGATCTATTTCTATCTAAACTATCCAGGCAATAACACTAGAAAAGCGTTTTATAAAATGCACAACATAATGAGAAGCTGAGAAAATGTTTTCCAAAAATTCATTTCCACTCCACCCTAACAATTGCCAAGAAATCCTGACTTTTTTTTTCCCATTTCAGCGCAAAACAAATTAAGCTTAAAATAAGGTCTATATTACATCCTTAATGAATCTGAAAATGTTTGTATTGGGAACTCTGCCTGCATGGGGTACAGCAACGGGCTCATGGCCAAAAAAATAAGACTGAGCAGATGATATAACCAACAGATGGTGACGTTTCATAGCATTGTCCTGGACAGCCCCACAGTTCCAGGAATCACTATGCAACTTTCCAGATCACAGGATACTGAGGATCATTGGGAGAGGGAAACTGCTAAAGGGATGTTAAGGACCAGAAATTATGCCATGAGCAGTCCTTCCTTGGAAAGAAAGTATGTTACAGAGGGATGTATTTCGGTCCTGCTGCATGTTACAATCAGTTGTGCTATGAGCTGCCTAGTCCTCCAGGTACTTCTACACCCTCCTTAGCCAAAACCACAAAATAAGTCCCTCCTTTACTACAGAATTGCAGAAACATTTTATTTAAGTGCCACATTAACAGGGACAACCAGCAGGAAGTTCTTGAAAAGCTCAAGTGATACAATATATATGCTGCGTCATCTCAAATCTTCCCTCTAACAGTGGTGAAGGGATGGATGTCACACCCTTTATGATACCATGGTGGGCTGAAATTGGAAAATTTGATTGCACATATTTCTTTCTGTTAGCAGCCTTCTTGAGAAGACTGTTCAAGTCCTTCTCTCCTGATCCCAAATTATTTCCCCTTGGACTTATTGGTTGCAGCTGGACTCACTGTTTCTGTCCTGGCTCAGAGCTCTCCTTAGCCCAGGAGGTTCTCAATGAAATGTCAATAAGTCAGTCCTGTGACCAGATGCAAGACAATGCAGCTGGGCACAAGGTTTCCATCATGTACCTTGGAAGAGGTGATTGTGCAGCTGCAAACCCCACTGAGATGGAACCATGACAAACATTGAAGCAGCAGCATGAACTGTGACTGCAGGTAGGATCCTTCAGCTTGTTAATTCAGTGGTGGGGCTGAGCAGCTCCTAAGACAGCTGGATGCAAACACAGACATGCATGGTTTCTGAGTTCAGTCTGCACTGATAATTGGTGAGGTCTCTGGACTGTGATGTAAACATGGTCTAATAGCCAGAGCATTAAACACAAGAGTTAATATCCTTTCTCACACCAGCTGGAATTAATGGTGGTAAATAGAGATGTCCCTGATAGTCAAATAAAAATCAAATTCTTTTGGAAGGCTACTCATTTCCTGCCTCCGTAAAAACAGCCTCCTGCCTTAGAAAGAAAATAAACCAAACCACAAAGTCTTCTCCCTTTGAAAACCAGTGTCAAAGAGACTGTTGAGGGCAGGACTCTCTCACTTCTGAAAGGCCAAAAGGCCGTCAGAGGAAGCTGAGGAGCACCCACGCAGAGGGTTATGTAGGTTACATTGAACACATTGATGGGACAGTGTATGTGATCCACTGTGTCTTCAGAATGATTCAGATGTCCTGGTGGCTAAGGCAGCATTCTTAGGTGAGGTGGGTGAGACACTGAATGTCCAGATCACCCCAAAATCAGGATTCTTGTTTAGCTGCTGAAATTTTAAGCTGCTTAACCTCAAAAAAGTCTGCATAGTCACCCAGGCTGGTGGTCACTGGTTTTGATTTGACCAAATTTGAGCTTTGCATGTTCAGTTACTTGGGCAGCTTCACCCATGACATGTGTGAAGAGCCTTTCTCCATCAGCTAAGGCACCAGTAGCTGAGATTAGAGTATCTAAAATAGCCATGAAGCTTGTTGATACACTGAGAACTGAACCTGGTATCTTCAGGAAATGCATAGCATCTGTCACATGGCAAGCCATGTCATCACAGACTCACCTAGCTAGGGCTGAAGGAGATTCTCTTTAGTTAGGAGTGGCTTGGGGCAAGTAACACACATCCATCTTGTACCAACAAAACCATTTGAGATAGCAGTGAAACCTTAAAACAAACAAAGCAACTCTGAACAGTGCCAGTAACTGTAGTTCCAGTCTTGAAGTGTGCTAAAGCTGTGCCTTGGCTAACTGTTGCTGCACATTGTTTATTCAGGGGCAGCAGTGGAGAAGGTGTCAATAGCTACCTTAGTCCTATGGGTGCTGCAGGGTAGAGGGAACATCATGAACTAGCAATACCAGGCTGAGGGGGGACCAGCAGGCTCAAAATACCCTGTGGTCATTTTGCTGCAGAATATAATTTATTTCCTGGCTTACCTGTTGAATACATATGGCCATCATTAATAATAATTACTGATTATTCCAGTTTCTAATTGAACACAAGACACCTGGGTGTGCAAAATGAGACAAGACTATATTAGCAGACAATATAAAGAAACAAAAGTGAGAATTATGTGGGTTTGGTTGGGGATGTGATAGTCTGGAAGAGTGAACCAGAGCTTAGTTCGACTAGTCATCTACCATTCACGCCATGTCATTTTTCATTGCAGCTGAAGACTTACCTGACCACTATTGCTTTCCTGTGTTTGAACACTACACTTTTTGAACTATGAACTGAATTTTGGAGTCAGACTCATAAAGGAAGCCAATAATTAATAAAATTATTGCTAAATCCATTAACTGCAGAGTCGTCCTTCCAGATCTTGGCAGTTGCCCACTAGGGTCTTATCTTCCCACGCTATTTCATTTTGGCAGAATTTTCAGACATTAACTGCTGTGACACAGAACAACAGGTATTGGCTGGAACACCAACTCTTATGACCTGGTATTCATCACTCATAAGTTTTTACCACAGCTAAAACATTTAATTTCTTAATATTAGTAATGATTTGGACAAAAATATCTGTGAATGAGAGAAATTTGAAAACTTGGAATAAAATGCAAGCAAGTTTTTTTTTCTGGGTCAGTGTTGTTTCTCTGACATGGCAAGAATGTGTAGGATAAGATGTAATGGATAAAGAGAAAGTGAACCTTTCCTAACAGACCTTCTTAGCTTTTAGTAGTGATTTTAAGACCTTCTGAGCTAGAGTTTGAATATGGGCAACACTTCACGCACAGCTACCATGGATATATGGGTTTTTATGCCCTCTAGAAACAAATTTCCATGTACTAAGTGAAAAAAAAGAACATGCTGTTCCCATTTGTTTTAAACCTGACACCAGGAACTTCATTAGAATTTCCTTCATCCCCAGTGAATAATCATCTCCTTCTCTGCACTACTCATGGTGGTACAGAGTCTTAAGAGCAGCCTAGGTAGAAAAATTCACCTGCAGATTACCTAACTGGGATTTTGGTAACTTGCTTCCCCTCCAAATGATTATTGTTATTTATATTTTGATTTTGGTTTCAAATCAGCTTCATCCAACTTTGTAAAAGCTGCTGCTGTGCTTTGTTTCCAAGGAAATATTTGGATCAAACATAGCAACCAGAAGCTGCTGTTATTATTATTTAGCAAATAGCCCAAAACTTTGTTTTCTATCAAAGCATCCCTCAGACTTTGAAGAGTTTGGAAATCTAATCCCACACTGAAGCTTTGCAAACAATCCCTGTCTTTAAAATGGGCCAAGTCGCAAAGTCAAATCCAATCCTGCCGAACCTTCACATTGCTCAATACTTGTCCTGAGCTCCAATCACTGCCGTCTGTTTCATCTCTGTTATTCATTATTGCTGTTATGCTGTGCCTCCTCCTCCCTGTATCCATAGGAAAATGCATCAGACCAAAACTGATGAAGTTTTTTTAATATTGCCAGTGGTGTTATTGCAGAACTGTATCCATTACGTACCTTGAGGTTTATTAGAAGCATCTGGGAAGTTATGCATCAAGGGTGTAAAAGCCTCTGAGATTTCACCTTCTTCCTCTCAGACAAGCTTCTTTTAATTTTCTTTTGGGCAAGCAGTTCCAAAATACCTCTGTTTCATCTCTATTATATGAGGTAAACATACCCCATTTATATTAAAAAAAATTCTTGTTGGCTTGCTTTTTGTGTTTGGGGGGTTTTTTGGATTTTTGTGGGGTTTTTGGTGGTTGTTTTTTTTCCCCTCCAGAATTGCACAATAAAAATTTAATGATCCTTTGCATATATTATAGACTTATATGGAGATCTATGCTGCTTAAAAGTTAAACATAAATGTTTGCTTCATAAAAAATTGCTCCAGATGTTTAGAATGTCTGCAAAACAACTCTCAGCATGGGGCAATGATAGCCAGGAGTAGCATTTATCCTTTGCTCTTTAGAGATGTGACTCACTTTAACCAATGTTAAATGGAAATCTGTCCACTGATACAGGCAATAGGGTGAATTAGAAAACATGATCACTTCCTACACATGTGCATGTCCTTGTTTCTTTCTGCCTTCTTGTTATATGAGTTTCCAGTTCTTGTGGGTTTGGGGCTTTTCTACTGATGGTTTTGAGTTTTCTTTGGGCTTCTGGGAAGATGTGACATCTTATTACTGGTTTTCTATCAATCTCTTTGGACTATGCTGTTTCACCTGTTCTTCTAAGGAGTATTCTTTACCTCTGGGGCCAAATAATACTGCTCAGACTGTGTCCAACACAGGAATGCCAGGACAGTCATCTCTTCTCCTCTTCCAGCTCTGTTCCTTCCTTCTTCCCTTATTTCCTTCATCCAGAGTGTGCCATGTTCAAGTTTCTAATAAAACCTCAACGTTGCTGGTAATCCTGAGTCACAAGCTACCTATGATGCCTCCAAAAAGACCCAAAGACCTCAGCATGATGTGTTTGCCTTCATGAATCACATTCATGTAGCATGGAAGTATAAGCCAACACTGCTGAGCTCTAGGCTTCTTATATCTAGTTTTGTTCATCATAAAACCGGTTCTCTCTCCTGGTTCCCCTCTGAACTAAACTAAGTGTCACAAAGATAATTGAGTATAAATACACAGATTTTGACACTGTGATAATGCACACTGAAATCTGATTAGCAGCAAATTTGATCCTCCTTTTTTACTATGATTCATCTTTGCTTAGTCACTTGTTGGTGTCAAGGAACACCCGGAACAATGCGTCTTCTGCCCTGGAACAAGGCTTCCTTGATACGAGGCGGATGCTGTGACTAGAGATGCTGGAGGATTCAGCTCCAGGATTGAGGGTTGGAAAAGTTTTGTGCAAACCAGATGTTTCATATGGTCTTTTCTCCTACTGCAAAAGTTATATCACAGCAGAGCATAACTCTTTTGTATTTCTTCCTGGAAACTCCTTTACCATCAGCACAGATGTCCACTCAGGGAATTAGTTGCTTTTCTTCTATTCATGCTTTTCTGCCAGACAATGAAATAATAGGGGTTAGCACTAAACAAACCCTGGGGAAGACATGTATATTTTACAAGACGTCAGAAACACAGAATGCTAATAAACATTCATAAAAGCCTTGTGGGAGACCATGCCCTCTGACCAGGGAGTGGAGACAACATTTTGTGTTCTGTTCCTGGAATAACACACAACGGGAACACCAGTGAAAAATGACATGTATAAACAGGGAGCAGGAGGCACAAATGCATTTCCATTATCATTTTGACTTGACTCCATCCACCCATAATTCAATGGTTCCTGTTGCCATAGCAATGGAGTACCTTACCATTTTCAAGTCTTTTTCTTTGCAACACCCACATGAGTTGAGGAGGTATTATCTACACATTACAGACAGGAATGAGGCATGGCAGAAGGTGTTTTAATCCCATTCTTTTAGCAGCTAATTGAAGTGGTGGGTTCATTTCGACGCCTTGGCTCATGGCAAGGAGGGAGTCAGAGACACCAGCACCCTAACCCGATGTATCCCAATGTCTCCCTTCTTGGGAGGGGGGAATTGCAGATATAAGGTGTTTCACAAGTTAAAGGGAGACTAGATAGAGTGCTAAGAGACAGAAAATCTTGGCTAGAGGATGTTTGCACATCTCTGGAGGATTTCAAAGTTGAATTCTGATCTTACCACATCCCTAGTTACTCAGATATGGTAGTATCCGCATGTCAGTGTATACTTGGACCTGGAGCCACTGTCTCAGGGGGATTACCTGTGGTGACATTCCTCCATTAGGTCAATCCACTCAAGCTAGTCTGTGGTGGGAGATTCCCTTCAAACCCCCACTTTCTAGGCAGCTATGCCATCTCAGCCCCTTACTGTAGAGCAGCAACTGAACGCTGATTACCATGCACACACTGGAACTTCAGATTTGAAAGGACAAGATAAAACACTGTATGAGCAGGAATTGAAAGTAATTCCCTCAGTGTCCAACCCCATGCCATCCGAAGCTCAGCAATTAGCATTTTCTCTTTTTTTTTTTTTTTTTTTTTTTTTTTTTTTTTTTTTTTTTTTTTGTATAATCCTAAAATGATCCTTCTGGAACACAGACAGGCTGCTTGCAGCTGTAATTTGCAGAAGGAACCTCTCATTTATACTCCTGGTCCTGTGAATTTAGTGTTTATGTTGCTATATGAGGTGGTAAATCTCCCTGGCAGGATGGCAGGCTGATCATCCCAATGCACAGGAACTCACAGGCATTGCCATAGAGCTGAGCTATCCCTCTCTGGTTTCCCCCTTTGAGGCTGTGCTTCATAGAAACATAGAATATTTTGGTTGGAAGGCACCTTAGAGATTGTCTAGTTCCAACCCCCGTGGCCATGGGCAAGGACACTTTCCACTAGACTAGGCTGCTCAAAGCCCCATCCAACCTACCCTGAACACTTCCAGGTACAGGATATCTACAATTTCGCTGGGCATCGTGTTCCTGTGTCTCACCACACTCACACTCAAGAATTTCTTCCTGATGTTTGCTCTGTTCTTGCATCTCCATTCTTGTTCACTGCATTTGACCTCTCTTTTCCTCTCTGACCATCTCACCCTTCTCAGCCCCAGTCTTCATTGATGTTCTCTGGTCACTGCAGTCTTGCTCGTGCAAGTAAAACAGAGCAATGGTAGAAGGACAGATTAGCACTACCTCCCCTCACTCCCTCTGTGTAGCTCCTTCCCCTCCTACCTACTGGGACCAGGAATGGGATAAAATGCCTGTTCTCCCCTCCTCTCCTCACTAATGAAGAGTGACAAGCTTATTGCTCAACTCCAAAGTCTGCTGTGGACATGGGAACACATCCTGGCATCAACTGGAGGGTTCAAATCCCACAAGTGCTGCTGCAGGGGACACGTCTGCCACCAGGCACATCTGGCAGGAGCTTTCTTGCAACTGAAGGGCTGTGCTGGGAGGAAAGAAAATTTCAATGGATGTCAGAAAAGGAGGGACAAACTCAACATCCAAGGCATTTTTGGAGGACCTGGCTTCTCAACCAATGGCCATAGCTATTTACCCAAAGAGACCACTCATGGGCCAGATACCCAGACCCACTGCTTAGGGTGCTGGGCCACTCATCTCCCTCATTTTTATAGCAGGGGCTTGCCCTGCCATCCACAGTGTCTTGGCTGCACTGCTCTGAAGAGGACAGACCTTATTCTCTTCTCCCAGAGCAGCAGGATGGTGGCTCCACTGCTATCCAACCAGAGCACTGTGCAAGAGGCACAGGAGACCAGGCAGATTAAACCATCTTCCCCTCAGCCACTGGGTTCAAGCATCACTTTAATCATGACTGAGGGCATTCCCACTCCCTGGAGGAATGAGCTGGGTGTTTTTCAGACACCACGCTTCATTAAGTGTTTTTATAGCATTACTTTTCAGCTGCAGGGTGTGGTGAGTGGGGGACTGCAGCTCTGACGTGCTGATTAGTGCAAGGACTATTACGCACATGGCTCGATGAGACCCAGCGACCATCTGAGCAGGAAAGAACCCTCAGAATAACATAAAATCAGGAGTGGTTATAAGCTTGGGATTTGGGGAGTCCTCTAAAATGTCTGTCATTCTGAGATGTTCACCACTAGGGAAACTTAATTAAAATGAGGTGCTGAGAGAGGCTTGCCGCTCTTCTCCCCAGAGCAGCTCACTGCTTAATTGGAGAAACAACCGTTTTCAGTAATGTGGTGGAACAACAGAAGCCCTTTTGGACAGGAGGTCCCTCAATATGAAAAGAAAGGCTGAGGACAGTGAAACACATTTTACCAGCACTGATTTTAGCTTGCTCCAAGGATCAAAATCCTGCTAGTGATGGTTTAGTCTGTATCATCATCATCATCATCATCATCGTTTAGTCTGTATGATGACTGGCAAATCACACATGGTAGAAAGTGTGACTGGGATAAAAGAAACCCCCTCTCTTATCGTGTTCTCCAGATTTGCTTGCAAGTGCTTGTGCCCTGCAGAAATCTTTTTCCTGGAAAAAAAAATCCCTCTCTGACAGACCATATGCTGATGCATCATGTCTGATTCCCAGGGAGCTGATTTTTTTGGGATTTGAGCGTGAGCAGGGGATTAGAGGGCAGCCCAGGGACCAAGCTACCCCAGCTGCGTTGCTTTCCAGTCTAACCAGTTGGAAAAGTGAGCAGTCTACCAGCGAAGGAGCGCTCTCTTGTGGGCTATGCAGAGAGTGAGTAGAGCATGTGTCAGCTATGTTGGATCAGAGGTGATTAATAAAGAAAATAAAGACTGTG
>JAWWLV010000001.1:29706533-29797910 GCA_035041135.1 Platyrinchus mystaceus | reverse complement strand
GGCTATGCAGAGAGTGAGTAGAGCATGTGTCAGCTATGTTGGATCAGAGGTGATTAATAAAGAAAATAAAGACTGTGGAAGAAAGACATGACATAAACCAGCACAGCAGTTAAGTACAACCAGATGTCAGGTTGTTTTGATCTTCTCCTAAGGAAGAACTAAGGAAGAGGGAAGACAGCAGTCTCTCCCCTCACCACCACCCCTCCCTCTCCCCCCCGCACCCCCAGTGTAAGAGCCACTTCAGGCTCCCTCTGTCTGCTTGAGGCCAACTGAGATGAAAGATAAGGTCCAGTGTGTCACATACACCTGTCTGGGGACTGTGAATTGCAGAAGCATGTAGGACAGCTTGCAACAAGGCACAGACATGCTGCTTTTGCTCTAACTTTGCTCACGTTGGGGTTTTGGCAAAGCAGCCAGCAGCTGAGAATGGCAGCTGGACCAGGAAACTTCAGGTGGGTATGTTTCTGCCCGTGGTTGTGAGAATGTGGTGAACCCAATAAGGAAAAAGAAACACAGATGATGGATGAGAAGAAGAGCCTGTTAATTGATATATGATGGTTTGCACAAGGCTGACAGCCACAATTATCTTTGCTGGGTGGGTGAAATGATTTGCCTATGGTCTTAGAAAAAGCCTGTGACAAAGTATGATAGCCTGAAACAAGTTGTTCCACCTTCTAGAGTACCCTACAACTTTTTGGACCTGCCTTGGTGTACTATGAAGAACATGCAATTTATTGTGTTCACATCTCACCCACTTACCCATCTCTGCTGGATCTCATGGCACAGGAGCTTTCAGAAACAAGAACAGAATCACAGAATTGGAAAAGTTCTCAAAGAACACCAATTCCAATCGTTAACCTGGCACTGCCAAGTCCACCATGTACCCAAGTGCCACAACTACATGCACTTGAACACTTCCAGGGATGGTGACTCCAACCCTTCCCTGAGCAGCCTTTTCCAGTGCTTGACAACTCTTTCAGGAAAGAATTTTTTCCTAACACTGAGTCTCAACCTGCCTTAGTGCAAATTGATGTTATTTTCTCCTGCATGTAGCTTGTTACTTGTTAAATAGCCACCAGAAATCCCCAGAAACACAGCTAGAGCCTTTTCCAGCCCAAATCCAACACATGGAGCTGAGCTCCATCAGCAAAATGCTGATTCTTACAGTTAAGCATATCCTTACATACTTCACTGCAGTATGCTTACAATGCTGTATATACAATGCTTGAACTCCTCCTTGTATTTCACTCAGAGGGTGATGCTCAGAGGTTGAGACAGGACCAGAAACCAGAGTTTGATACTGCTGTGGATAAACATCTTCACTCCATCAGCTGAATACTGATGGAATATTTACATCAGATATACATTTTTATATATTATGAAGATATTATATGTATTATAGTATATATTAGAATATGTATATAATCCAGATGGAATTCTGATGGCGTATTTACACTGCTTCTTGACACTCTTCCTGACAGTCAGCTAGATATGAAATCATTTGGCAGATCCTCATCTAAACAGTCTAGTGCTCAGGAAAAGCAGCATAAATTACTCAATATGGAGTAAAACATGGCTTGCACATATGTCTATAGTCTTAGAGAAGAAGCAGAAGTGGCAGTCCTTTGCTGCACCTGCTGCGTTATCCACTCAATATTTCAGTCACTCAGAATAATGCTGATCCAGGTGCAGGCCTGGAAGCATTTTGCGCTCTTTAAAACGTAGGAAAAGGTAACCCGGGTTCCAGTGTCTTATTGTATAAGACTACATGGTCTGCTTTAGAGACAGCTGCAGAAGGTAAAGTGATAGAAGAAAGGAGACAACAGCTGTGTCCCTATTTCACAGGACGATGCTGGCAGTGCTAGTAGGAAGGGGCAAGCTTCCCTCCCCAGTGCCTTGCTCCTACTGAATCCATCTGAGAAGGAGGCAGTCCTAGAACCTGGGGAAGTGGTTTCTTACCAGACTGTTCTGTTTTGCCCACCTTTGAGCATTGCAAGCCTCACAAAGACACTCTGACATTGGCTTGAAAGACCAAATGAGAACTTCCCTGACCAGGGTTGAAGTCTGGGCTGAGATCCATGTGAAATCTCTTGGTCTCTGATGGGAAGCAAAGGCTGATGAAGCTGGAACCATGGAAAGTCAGAAACAGCCCATCAGAGCCACAGACAGTTTAGGACGGGGCTTTTCTGACCCACCTCTAATAATTAATCTCCCTGCAGTTCTCTCTATAGATGCCTGCAGACCTCCTTGCTATTGGGCAAGCCTGGTGGTTCCCTGCTTCTCCAGACCCAGATGTTTCTCTTTTTCTCCCGTAGCTCTGAGTATTCAAGATTTCCATACTGGCTTGCAAAGCTCTCAGCAATGACTGTCTGTGTCTAGTGTCTGCCACCCATGCACAGCAGCACTGGAGGTAACAGAGCAACACACCGTCAGCCTGAGAGGCTTATCATTATCAGCTTAGGAGATGTAGGTCATTAGGGAATTTTAATGAGCAGAGACACTTTCACATCCAAAGAACCAAAGATATTATCAATTCCCTTAAATGGGCACCAGAGAAGATGAGTTGCAGCTCTTGGGATTCTTCCTCTTTTCATCCTGGCTGAAATAAATTGCTCCATGAAATGCAGCAGTGCCATGCTGCTCCCCAGCTGTTAATGCTCTGGCTTAAAGTTAAATTTCTCTGAAGGTTTTTCTTTTCCAAGGAGAACATGCTGTTTATTTGTCTCACTTCTCTGGAAGGCACCCTTCACGATGGCCACCCTGAAAAGCTATACCAGGACACAGCAGGCTGGTGGTATTTAAAGATGTGTGTCTGTCTTCTGGGTCAGTGCTTATTTTCACCAACGGTTTTGGTCTGGTTTTCTCTCCTTCTCTTTGAGGGCATTCTGCACTTGCCCTGCTATAGCATGCCATGCTGTGCAGCAGCAGCTAATGGGGACTTAGTGAGGTGTTAGCCTGGATGTGCATGTTTCAGATGAAGGGATTAATACCTGGGGGCTTGCTTGGGACTCCTGCAGGCAGCATGTTTGAAATATGGCAATATTTACACTGGGATTTATCCTTTGTCTTGCTTCTTTCAACATCTTCATTAAATTATAATTCCATTTTTTAAAAAAATCCCACTGTTGGCATGAAGATAGATAAGAGTGATTATTTTATTTTTATTCTCCTTTCTGTGGTTAGTTGAACTGCAGGTATTGCTGTTTGGGGGGAAGTTAGGACTGATTGCTTATACAACCCCAGGACACAAAGAGAAAGTGGCATTGGGGCGTATTTTGCTCTGTTATCTCAGGTCTTTGCTGAAGAGCTAAAGCATGTGTTTAACAGATGTGTTACTGTAGCTGGGTCAACTGAATTGGAGCGGCACTACAAAATAACCATCTGCAACCATTCATGTGATTTGAATGTCCCCTGGAAACAGTCATGTCAAGGATTGTCTTTATAAATAACAATTAATAGGCACTAAAATGTAGGTACGCTCAGAAACCAGATACATTGACTCTCACTAAGTTTTGTTCAGGCTCTGGAAACAATGGAAATATTTCCTTCAGAGAGTGAGGGTCTTCAGAAAGGCTTTAAATACAGTTTTTAAAAAATACTAGTAGAAATTCCTGCAGATTAGATTTTCTGTCAGTTTGAAACAGGGCCAGGTTAATTCCAGTAAATTGACTAGGCACTGGTCCAACCCTGTGGATACGGAGGGGATTAGAGGGAAGGCTGGGACAGACCATGGGGTTTTCATGGGAGAGGACTTTGCAGGGAGTCAACAGAGCCAGGCTGCAGAAAGACAGTGACTCTCCTGCCACAGTGCAATGCAAACCTGTTGCCAGACACTGCCAGAGGATATATACACATTTATATGTTTTATATATATATGTTTGTGTGTTCTTTTTATATGTGTATTTATATATATATATTTGTATATATTTTTATATACACAAGAAGGATGTAGACCTGTTCAGTGGGTCCGGAGTGGGGGGTGGGGGGTGGTAACGAAGATTGTCAAAGGGCTGGAACACCTCTTCCATGAAGACAGGCTGAGAGAGTTGGGGCTGTTCACCTCAGGGAAGAGAAGGCTCTGTGGAGATTTCATAGCATCTTCCAGTACTAAAGGGGCTACAAGGGACATGAAGAGGTACTTTTGAGAAGGGCATGGGATGATAGGACAGAGGCAAATGTCTTCAAACTGACAAAGGGCAGGGTGAAATTAGTTTATAGATTAGAAAGAAATTCTTCCCTGTGAGCGTAGTGAGGCACTAGAACAGGTTGCACTGAGAAGCTGTGGATGCCCCTTCCCTGGAAGTGTTTAAGGCCATGCTGGATGGGGCTCTGAGCAACCTGATCTAGTAGAAGGTGTTCCTGCCCATGGCAAGGGGGTTAGAATGAGATGATCTTTAAGGTCCCTTCCAACCCAAACCATTCTGTGATTCTATGACTCTATGAACTGAGATCTATCTACCTATCTATCTATCTATCTATCTATCTATCTATCTATCTATCTATCTACATATGTAACTGAAGCAGAAGAGATGAAGCCATCAGGTTGCTGGAGGCTACCTGCTAAGACTTTCCATCTACCCAGGAAAGTTCATACCTAGCTCATGCTCTGTATTAGTTAATTAGTTAATTCATTGATTTATTAATTTTCTGTAACTAACTCCCAGTTATGGATGAAGTGGCCTTAGAAAACGGGGATATAAGAGATTGCCGCACATTTTGCAGGAAAAATTACGAAGTGTCTGTTACAACAGAAAAGCTCTTATGCAGGAGAAGTTTGGTGCTGGGAAGCCGAGATGCTGACAGAGAAGAGATTTAGCACTGAACGGACACGCAGTGTGGAGTCTCTTTCTCTACTCCTGTATAATCTTCTGTGTAACATCTGGCAGATCATGCAGAGATCTTGCCTTAAAAATGCTGGCCTAAGTTCTACATGATAGATGTCTCCAGTTATAACAGAAGCAACACACCTCTTGGATTTTGTTTCATCCCACACTAAAAAGAATATAAAGCTTTGGGTCTAGTACATGCATTCCCCATGCAGACTAGTGTAGACAGCTAAACTTTTGCGTCCTCAGTTTCTAAACATTTAAATTATGCTAATTGTGCTGTTCTACCACCAAATAATGGCTAGATGTTTGTGTATTCTTATAAAAGGAAACAAATTTTCTTAAGGCAAGGTGAGAGTTGGAGGAAGGTACAAGACCAGAACTAGGTGGCCTGTGCTGTGGTTCAGTATCCGAGTTTAAGTCTCTCTAGCAGACATATGAAAACTCAGATACTTGGATAAGATTGTAAAACTGGGTATTTTCTTCAAGCTGCCAAAGATGCCAGAAGCTAGGAAAGACCTATTGGGACAGAAGATATTCCAGTGTAATTTCCTCCATGGGGTTTGTAAAGCCTTGATCTAAAGGAAATGCAACTCAGTGTCATACTCAAGCTTTATTTTAGGGATAAATGCCAGTTATCAGATCTGGCAGGATCTGATGAATGCTCCAGTGAGGTTATGTGGTTAGGGGAAAGTTTGCAACATAGCACAGGGTAAGACATCATGGAAAACGTCAGCCATTCATGAGTCCATTGACGCATTTGGAAGACTTGTTACCATTCACTGTGTGCAGGGCTGGCCAAAACCCATCATTCTCTGCCAGAGATCATGGTCTGCCAGATTTATAGTGATAATTTTTCTTTCAGTTTTGTTATTGTTGTCGGTTTTTTGTTTGCTTGGTTGTTTGTTTGTTTGTTTGTTTGTTTTGGTGTGGGGTTTTTTTTGGCCACAATGTGTTTAAGCTGTTTATTTTTTAAGTACCCAAGGAATCACAAGCTTCATGAATTCTACAAGTGCTGGTTGGGTTTGCTGTTCCACTCAGGTTTTCTGTTAAGGCCATCAATGAAAATGTAATTGTCACTGACTGTACTGGTTTTGGCTGGGGTAGGTTTAACTTTTTCCACAGTGGATAGTGGCGGTCTGTGTTTTGGATTTGTGCTGAACACAGGGTTGATAATATAGTGATGTTTCTGTTATTGCTGAGCAGTGTTTGCACACAGCCAAAGCCTTTTCCGCTTTTTGTACTGCCACAATGACTAGGAAGTTGGAGGTGCATGGGAGGAGACACAGCTGTGACAGGAGACCCAAACTGACCAAAGGGAAATTCCAGACCATATGACATCATGCTCAGTATATAAAGTGGGAGGAGGAAGAAGGAATAGGGAGGACATTCAGAGTGATGGCATTTGTCTTCCCAAGTAACCATTACACATGATGGGGCCCTGATCTCCTGGATATAGCTGAACACTTGCCTGCCCATGGGAAGCAATGAAATATTTCCTTGTTTTCCTTTGCTTGTGTGTGCACTTTTTGCTTTCCCTATTGAACTGTCTTTATCTCAACTCATGAGTTTTCTAGCTTTTACCCTTCCAGTTCTCTCCCTGATCCTGCTGCTGGGGGAGTGAGCGAGTGGCTGTGTGGTACTTGGTTGCTGGCTGGGCTGAAACCACGACACTGAGCTGCTGTGGCTTGTTTTGAGGCTTCTTCATGCTGGCCAGTCTTGCCAAGCATATATCAAACACTCATCTGCTTTTAGCTTCCCTTCCTATGAGACAGACCTGCTTGATATCTTTATGCCCAGGTAAGACACCTGGCAATTTCTAAGGTTGATCCAGACATGTCTAAAGTTTTTTGAATTTGACATATGTGAAGAAAAAAGCATTTAAACACATTGGGCAAGGGCTTTTTAGTTTCCATCTCCTTCAGTACCTGGCTTTAACTTGCTCATTTAAAGTCCAGCCTTGCTAAGCTTCATGTAGACAAAAAAAAAAAAAAAAAAGAAAAAAAAAAAGTATGAACAGTAGCCACTTCTTACATTGAATCATAGCTGGATTCTAAGAGATTTGGAAAAATCTCCTGGAAGAGGCATGTTTCTCTATGTACTGCTTCTGGAGATGAGGCTGTCAATTTAAATACTCAGGTTTTGATGCCTAAATAAATGCATGTACAAATATCTCATCTGGTGTTATGAGACTGTTTCCTGCCAGCTCTAATATTGACTATCCAAACTACCTGCAATGTCATATATTCCACTAATGCCAGTGCTAGAGACTTCAGATGTCACAGGCTACAACATCAGTTTCCAAGAAAATCAGATAAACCTAGCCATTTTGGGAAAGAAGTGGACTCACTGGAACTTGACTCCACAGGACTCCTCAGGGATTACATGTAGCTGGTCTGAAGCAAACCAGATAATCTGGAGAAAAAGATGTTCCAAATGCTTGACTGCAACTTGTAAACAGGATAATATGGCACAGCAGAACACTCCTTCCTAAAAATCCCAGTACCACCAAAATCATGGGATATCAAATCCTTCCTATGCTGCAGAATCAAGAAAGTGACGTCAGGTTGGGTTGATATCAAGCAAACCAAGGTCATGGAAAGGACAAAATGGAGAGGAACTTCTAAAAATGAAAGGATGAAGGTTGACTAATTCCAGGCAGTGAGGCTAGTGTGATAATAAATCTTGTCCATCTGACTTTACATAATTTTTGTGATCAAGTCACAGGTCTTGCATGTAAAGTCAAGTGATGATTCTGTCTTCCTAAATACCTACAAGTTGACATCCTGATGAAAAGTGATATTGGAAGAGAAAATTAATGTTACATAGTGAATGCGTCTGCATCATAATAAAATTCAAAATAATATTAATTGCTATTTTGACATAAAATAGTAGATGAGGACCTTTCTTTGGTAGTGTTTCCTAGTAGAGCCTCTGCAATGTGATTTTTTTCCCCAGTGCAGTTCAAAACCTCTATCACATTACCTTGAAGAAATAGAAAAATAATTATTTATAGAACTTGCAAATTGGTCTGGACCTCTCATTAAATGGAAATATTTTAGAAACACCCACTAAACCATATGGGTTTGTAAAGCTAGGAACAAGGAATTCATACCACATTTTCAAGGCAGATGTTTGCATTAAGGAGAGCAGACAAGGGCTTAAAAACAGTGGTTCTGCAACTGTGTTCATCCGAGCTATAGAATTAAAGTCCAGAGAAATCAAATAGGTGATATGTCATCACCCCTATATTCAGCATTAAGGAGTGAGGCTTACTAATGGATACTGGTTTTAATTTAGCAAAAAGAAAGCAAATTAAAAATGGATATTGAAAGAGCATTGCAAGGATGGAATGCTGAAAGCATCCTCTATGGCAAAAGTCTTAATGAGCTGTTTATTTATTTTGCTCAGAGTATGACTAGGCTGTGAGCTATTATGGTGTGCAAATAGTCTACAGGGAGGTGATATTTTTTGTGTTTTCTGGTTTTTGTTTCTATGGCAAAAGCAGGGTGAGAATCAGTTGCAGGAAGCTGAAGCCAGACACACTAGATGTTAAGTGGGTATTTTTAATGCTGAGGAAAATTAACAGTTGGAATAATAGACAAAAGAACCTGGTAGATCTTCCAAGTCTGGAGCTTTTAATTAAGGCTTGGAGGACATGCAGAAAGGCTAATGTGAGCGTTGCCATGCTGTTCTCTCTCAATTTTTTCTATAATCAAAGGAGATACGAGACTTTTCTGCAGGGAGAGCGGAACAGGAGTCAAGCCTTTTCCCTGTCTCTCTCTGCTGACAGCTGAGGTTTTAGAGAAATCAGCTTTATTCAGTGGTACCCTCTGGTATAATTCAATACAAAATCTATTTTATTTCCAGGATGCTGAAAGAGCTTAGAGGAGCAGCAGCTCCTGGGAGGCTGCTTGGCCAGGCTGATGTGGGAGGTCAGACTGAGAGATTAGAGCACCCTCTCCTGCTCTAAAAATTAAAAGCAAAGCGATACAGCTGTGGCTTAACTGTCCCATGGGACGGTTATGTTATTCACTTCACTTCAGTGAGTATGAAGAGTGCTGGGAATTAATCTGATGGTATGCAAGTAATGCAGCATTGCAAAGAAACCTTTCCTCTGTAGTGTGGTTGTTGTAGTAACGATGAGCTGTTAGACATGGGGAAAAAAGCAAGGTTTGGAGACATAGGCAAGGTTTTAAACTTCAGTGTTAATTTCAGCCAGATGGATAACCTAAATAACTTTTGGGGTTTTTTTGGTCTCAGCTGCTTGATTTACCTTGCTCTTTTATTAGTGAAACCAATCAGGCAGTGCTAGGACCTGAGAGGACTGCCAGGACTTGTTTTGCAGAAGGAGGAGTATTATCCCCTGTCCTGGATACCCTGAGCAAAGGAGAGATGTGGCAGAGCCATTTGAGATAACCAGCTTTTCCTATGGAGGATGGATTACTGCCACAGTTATTACTTGATGACAGAAGGGTCTTTTCATTCACTGGCAAACAAGAAACAAAAGAAAAGGGAGACACTGATAAAGTTTTCCACCCACTTGGCTATGGAAATATATGAATTGTTAAGGACAGAGTAATTACACTAATGAATAGACCACCAAGATTAATTTCTAATCTTTCATTGCTGTGTGCCTGACCACATATGTTTCAACAGATCAGGTTTTGACGCTATAAAGATGCCCTAGAAGTGAGCCACTGGAGTTTTGCAGCTACTCCAGCAGACCTTGTGACTGTTGACCTGAAGTGGAATTAAACTGTGCAGGCCCAGTGTTTATACTGAAAGAAATGAGATAGCAGTGAGCATATGATATATGGATAGAGATATAGGTATATCTATATATGGATAAATCAAACTTTCAGGTTCAAATAATAAAAAAAAGACTCCTAACAACTGAAAAAACTTTATTTCTAGTGACAAAACATAATGCACTAGTCGCATACAAAGCAGTGTTCTGAGTTTAGGCTTGACATTAGAGTGTGGATCTGGGCCTGTGCAAGGAAATGAATGAATGGGAGGAAACAGACAAAACTAATGGAGAGAGCTGCTCTTCCCACTGCATCTGAAGTCTTTGGAGCTTCCCTCATTCATTAGTTATGAACTGCTCTTGAACACATACCAATGGCGTGTATAATTTATATGATTTACTTGAAGTTAACACTGCTAGAAGGTTGAACCACAAACTATTCCCTTTACACCACAAGTGCTGGTCCTCTGACCTCAGCTAAATTATTGCAAGGGGCTTCCTAGCTAGGACAGGCACAGAGACATCTGAGGTCTTTGCAGGATGAAAGTTTTATTTCCAGGGTGTCTGGGAGCTCTAGGGAGGTATCTAGAGGACCCAGAAAAATAATCATGAATCATAGAATCATAGATTATTTTGTATTGGAAGAAACTTTTAAAGGTCATCTAGTCCAATCCCCAAGAAGTCTTTGATGCAAGTGTGTGTCAGGATGGGTACAAAGGAAAAAACACATCAGCAGAATGGTAAAGCCAAAAATCAAATATTCTTCTTACCCCAAACCTAAAACAGCTCTTATTTCAGCTGCTTATAAGACAGAAGAGGAGCCATCTCTCCTGAGCTGCAGAGACTTAAGGAGCTGTTCTGCAGGGGCAGATCCCAGGAGCTAAATCCCACTAATCCAAGGGCAGAGCTTTAAGATGCCATCCCTACAATTAGTAAGTTAGATAGGAGTACGTCTCTGCACTGAGACAGTTCAGTGTGAGGCAGCCTTGGACCTCTGCAAGATCTTCAAGTTGTGAAACCCTCAGGAAAAGGATGGTCCTCACCGAAAATGACCTAGGAAGCTTTTGACAAGGCATAGAGGGTCCCAGAGCACTCATCCAGATGGAATGGCCCATGCACACAAGAAGTTGATGGAGCTGGGTACCAAAGCAGAGGAAGCTGACTGTGCATCACCTGTCCTTGTGGTGGTACCCACATACAAGGAAAGCCAGTGCTGAGAAGCTGCTCTGCCAGTGGGTCGCTCCTTCTGGAGGTCTCCCTCCATCAGACTAGAGGACCTGTGAGTGCATTTACAGCACACACTGCATTGCAGTGCTCTGCGTTGCCTATCTCAGTGGCTGAGGATCCAGGATAAAAGTACTTTTCCAGTATTGAACAGGTAAGCTGATGTAAGGGGCCTGCTATTTTTAGAGTACAAATTTGCTGGGATCAGCAAAGTTTTTAAGCCATGGGGTAACACTGCAGAGAGCAGGAAGCCTGTTGAGGCTATGCTATTTCTGTGCCTGGCTGCAAAGGGTTTCCAAAAAAAACACCCTATGGCTCCTCATATTCAACCATTTTAAGCCAAGAGGGTACACAGAGTTTTTAAACTGATAGTTATATAGTAGTTCTTTATCCAAATTCAAGTAATAATCCTACTTTTCCTCATTTTCTGATTACCAGTTTATCTACTTTTTTTTTTGGTCAGGTTTAAGAGTCTCTGCTATGACTTGTCCTTGAAAAACTTTTTCAGGAAATTTTAAAATCAAATGCACATACATATGTATCCCTAAGTATATGAATATAAGGTCTATGTATGTGTGTGTATGTGTATATATGTTCATGTCCAGCTCTAATTCATATTCAAAACTCACTGTGGATTTTTGGCAAAAGTTGATGGCTTAGTGTGTTTCACCTTTTTATTTTCTTATATGGGTGTTTGTCCGTGTGATTTTGAAATTATCTTTCTTAACAACCAAAACCACAGCATATCCACAAGTTATGCTTACTGCTGCAAACAAAGCAGACTCATTCCTCACTGCCTGGTGTCAGAATATATTGCAAATAATATTAAAATGTTTATACAAGTGTGCATTTAAGGGTTACAGCACGTCTGACACTTTTCTGGTTGGACACTTTTCTGTGTGATGAGGTGGGTTGTGTGGTGCATGTCCACGTCTGTGCATGGTTTTTGGCTTCTCACAGATTTGCACCTTGAGAACTGTCGTGCAATTTGTGCTGACTCAGCTGTATCTACGGGCAGTGAACAAATACGTACGTTCAAAGGCAAAAGTAATTTACTTTCCTTCCAGCAACTGGTAATGCACTGCTTGGCTTCCTCAAGAACTTGGTGCAGATCTACCCACCTGTAAACAATGTCATTTCTCCTACGGTGCCCTAACAGCTTCTTCTGGGTGCTGTCAAGGCACATTAGCTTGCATCACCTCAACACTGGAAATTCATTCAAGACATTTTTCTGGGCTCTCTGGTGGATGCTGTTTGGAATAATCCTACTTTACTCTCCAGCACATTGTTCTGTCTTTAAAATTGGACTGCTCGGGCCCTGGAACTGTGACCCCTTCTTTTCCAAAGCCTTTCCGCATGTGGCTGCCAGGTTAGCTGTGGGACGAATAAGCCAAGATCCTTCACTAGATCTTGGCCACAGGCTGGATTATGTGATCCTGCAAGAAGAATGTGAGACACCAAGAGCTCTGGTTAGATTCATTGACTTTGGAAAGCTTTCCTCAGCTTTCATAGGCCCTCTGAACCCTGGCTTCTGTGAGGTGGCTACACATTTAGGGGAAAACTGGAATAAAGCTATCTTCTCATGGATGTGCATCAATTATAAACTGGATTCCACCATCCACCACCCTGCATTTGCAAGGACTCTACCCTCTCCAACCCAAGTTTTGTTTACAGTAATGAAATATTTTAACTGGGCTCATGTTGGCATCATTGCATCCAGAGAGGATATTTGGATGTACACAGCCAATGAGTTAGCAACTTCGCTCAGGAGCCAGGGGCTACCTGTAGGCATTGTTACATATGTGCATAAAGGAGAAAAAGGTATTGAAGACACCTGGAACAAGATTAAAGAAGTTAATGACATTAAAAGTAAGTGCTTTAAGTCTCATTCCCCTTTTTTATTTTTTTTTTAATTATTATTATTTTCTCTAGAGTAGTATTGCATTGTTATAGTTTAGAGAATGAAAACTTGAAGTGGTTTAAATCAAGAAGAACTTTACCTCTGACCTTAATGGAGCCAGGTCTTCACATAAAAGAGTGCTGGACGTTTTGTGTTTGATGAAGATAGAGCAAAATAGTCTCCTACAACATGAAAGATCGGTTCCAGCTTATCTGAAAAAAAAATGATACTTAGTAGATGGTTGTCTGTACTTGACTTGTGTAAAGAGTAGTTTATAGGATTGTTTTATATTAATAATGATTTGTATTCTGGATTATCAAAAATCTCACCCTTTGATGCTGTGTCCTTACTGCCTGTTTTCAGGGAAGGTATCAGAAGTGAAATCCAATGTTGCATATCACAGGCTACTAAAGCAGTGGAAGGGCTCTTTTTGACGCACAGCTTGTAATAAAGAATTATTGTCTTTCTCTTGAGAAAATGAGTGGGGGGAAAAGACACGTTTTTCTGGTACAGAGCCTTGTTAGAAAGTCTGTGATGCAGCTCTGTTCCTGGATGTACACCCCTGCAGTCATAACCGGGACTCTGGTGAGGACACATTTTAGCTGACTTTGGATTTTACACCAAAGAATAACAAGGGTAGCAAAACACTGTCTCACCTCAAGTTCTATCAGTGCTTGAATCTGTGCTTGAGACCAAATCCACCTTGGGTGGGTTTATCTCCTCACCATCACAGCTGTCCATGTGAGTTACAGATGATGGGCTCCTTCCATAACAAATCGAGAGAACCAGTCCCTTTTCAAATATCATTCATTTGACCAACTTCTGTAGTATGGGATGAACCACTGTCAGGAAGTGCTGGTTTCTTTCCTGTAATTCAGAAACCTGAAAATAGTCTTGTTCATTTTAGCTTCTACTTTTCCAAGGATACTTTTTCCCCTAAGGAGAGACCACAGCTACTCTAAGGATCTGCTCTCTCCTCGTTTAGTAGCCATCAGGTCTCCTTTGCAACTTTCCTTCACACCATTGCCCTATTTTTCTTCTCTCATAAACTTAGTCTTGAGACACTGTCTTGGATCAAATATCAGGAGTGGTTCCTTTCCTGAAGGGCCAGTGAGCATCCAGGAAAGCCTGTTAAACAGATACACCTGTAGTTCAGATCTCCCACCAGACACGGGGATTGGGCCCATGACATTTTGCAGGCAAAGACTCAGACTGCAGGACAGTCAAGCATGAACCAGATGTTTAAACACAACACAGTGTCCAACCTAAAATCTGTATATTTGGTGACAGGGTGAATGTGTGGAGGTTGGGCATTGCTTACAATGGTGTGGTGTCTGTCAGCTCAGGGCACACAGAGGAAAAGCTCAAGTCTGACAGTCAGTGACAACAATGACCACAACTACCCACCATGTTAACCTGTGCCTCACTTCTGTCAAAATTTCTCTCCATTCTTTCTTCTTTATAACTCCAGAAGTATGTGCTACTCACAACCTTCTTTACTACATATTGCAGACCTCCAGAGGTTGAACAAAATAGGTGTAGCTCTCAGCTTCCTCGGCACATAACAAAGGAATCTGACCTGATAGAGTAGTTCAGACAGCTCTTTTACTGGGAGGGGAGGGTGCTATTTTGTGTTGAAAACCCCACATAGATTAACAACACTCTCTGTTGTCCTTGTGTTCCAGTTATAGTCCTGTGTATGCATTCTGTTCTCATCGGAGGGAAGGAACAGGCCACCTTACTCACAAAAGCTCTGGAAATGGGACTAGCAGATGGAAGATACATCTTTGTTCCATACGACACTTTACTGTACAGTCTTCCTTATCAAAACAACTCATTCAATGTCTTTAATAATGATAGCAAGCTCCAGGAAGCATATGATGCTGTGTTGACTATCACATTGGAGTCTGGAGAAAGGACTTTCTATGATGCATTCAGGGAAGCTAAAGAAAGTGGTGAAATAACCAGGGATTTGGAAGCCACGCAGGTAAATATTCTTTCTCTTGTGCTTTTCTGGGACCTTTCAACAAGAGACATGAGACAAGCAATAGTTATAGAGAAAGTACAGGGGAAAGTCAACCCAGACTGCTTGCTTTCATTTTGAGAAAAATATGGTGAAATTTGAGTATGGTCTGCATTCATTTGGAAAGATAATTTCTTCTGGATGTCTGGCAACATAACTCAGTTGGTTCAATTTGCAGGACCATGCTGGGAATTGAAGAGAAAGGGGTTGTCTCTGAGACTCTCAGATTTGGTTTGCTACGTGCTAACTGCAGTAGACTCAAGTTGAAAAGGTGTCTCCTAAACTGGATAAAATCCATGGAGTTTGTAAGAAACCAAAATAAGATGTCCATATGCCTGAAAACTTGAGGGGATGAGACAGACTAATGAAATACTGGATGTTTCTAGAGGGAAATGTTTAAGATTCTTGCTGCCTTATTCTTCTTAACACTATAGTCAAAGTCATTGTTTGTCAGCACAATTGCCTAAATGTCACCAGTAGCCTATTAAAAACTAAATCAATTGCTACCTTGTAGACATTTACAAGAAGAACTGGGAAATCTTATACTGATGAAGAGATGCAGGATTCAGCTGAGTGATCTTCAGATCTCCTTATGACATTTGAAAAAATTACAAGCATTTTTAACACATGATTTGTGGATGTCTATGTTAGAAGGAGATGAATCATGCCTTGAAAGCATTCATTTCTTTCCCTTCACTATAATGAGAGCCTAGGTTAACTATATAGCGTTGGGTTCTTCATTATAGATATCTACATCAGAGCAATGAATTCCACCACAAATGTCAAATTCTCTGGTTCCCAACAGAGCTCCTCATTTTTTTCACAGGTATTTGCCTATAATCTCTCTTCACCTACCAGCTGTGAATGCCCACGTGATTGCAGAAGTCACCATTTTTGTTAAAGGTTCCTAAATCAAGTCTGTCATGGAAGGGAGCAATGCAAGGAGAAAAGGCTCTGTTAGCCAACAAAACAAGTTTGCCATGGCTCTGCTCTGGGATTTTAACATCTTAGGAATAAGTAATGTTCTGACAGAGAGGGCCAGTTGTTTGGGCAATGACACTTTTCCTGTCTTGGTAGAGAGAGAGGCGAGTCTGTGACTTTGATCTTCTATTTGTAGCAGATGTTTTAGTGCAGTGTTTTGAGGCAGGTTGTGATAAATTTCAGCTGAACATCAGGCTCAGAGTCTTGGCTTTTACCATCTTAAAGCAATTTTGCATGGTTTTAAAAATATTTGGAAACTGTATTTTGGGAAGCAACCATAGGAAAAGACAGGTATTCAAAGTCATGCATATACTGAGTCTATCCAGAGTTACCTTCAACCTAAGATTCTTCAAACCCTTTACTCTCTAAGCCTTAATGCTCAGCTGTCTCACTACTTGAGTTTACAACTTAGCCAGTGGGAAAATATTTTGCCTCAAAGTGGAGGTTGGGAACAGTATAGCCTGATCTCAATTTCTCCATGTATTTTTAGGTTTCTCCACTCTTTGGAACAATCTATGATGCTATTTACTTCATGGCAATGGCTATAGACAGTGCTCGGAGGAAAGGAGTCAGAGCCTCCGGAGCTAACATAGCTGAGCACACAAAAAATTTCAGCTTCCCTGGATTTACTCACCAGGTAGAGACAGACAACTGTGGGAAGGGGCTCAGCAACTATGTAATACTGGACACAGATGGTCATGGGAACCAGCTTTTCCCAACCCACATGCTGGACATGTCTTCAGACTCCGTGTTGTCCCTAGGCCAGGCCATCCACTTTCCCAATGAAGTTCCACCCAAGCCAGACTCCAGCTGTTGGTTTCATCCAGATGTTCTCTGCACTGAAGGTAAGGAGGAAAAAACAACAGAAGGGTCAAATGGCATTGAGTCTCATTTCTTTCATCTTTTTTCTCCCTCCAGGTGGTTATCCCTTTAAATTAGAACTCCCCAACAAGAAAAGTCTAAATTCAAGAAATTAATGTAAAGATGTCCAGTCATCATCCTGTTTGTAACCGGAATCATATGCAGAGATACCATCACTGATCCACAAGACTCTTTTATTGCTTGTTAGGTCATAGAATCATGGAATCATTAGAGCTGGAAAAGACCTCTAAGTGCATTAAGTCCAACCATTAACCTATCACTTCCAAGCCTACCACGACCATATCCCTAAACACCATATCTACACATTTTTTGAGCAATTCCGGGGACATTAATCCCATCACTTCCCTAGGCCGATAAGGTTGTTGCCACTCCACTGTTGTGGTGTGCTTGGGGGTTTTCTGGGTCTAACAGTCAACATCTGCCTATTTTAATAATAACCATTATATACCAGAGGCTTCACCCAGCACTATGTCCCTGTCCTTCTGAGGGATGGGGCACTAAGAGGATTTGCCTGGAAGACAGTCTTAGAGAACTGCTCAACAGCACATGCTCTTATCATCTCTCCTGTTAACCCAGCTTTTTTATCCAGTTGTGGCATTAAGAACATCAGAGCTCACCTCTTCAAGAAAAAGTGATAATCATTACTCAAAATAGACTGAATCACTGTAGAAAACAGAGGTAATAATCAAAGGCTTGGGGGCCAAGATATCTATTCTGCTTCCTGGGTTGGTAAGATTGGGCACTGTTTTTACTTATTGTTTTTAACTTGAGGCAACTGCGGTGCAGTTTTAAAGTCACAGGAAAGTCAAAATCTCAGGGTAGGATACTTAGCCTCGTCTTGGCATATTTACTTATAACACTAAGCATTTACACCTACTGCTCCAGGATATAACCAAAACAGACAAAATTAACCACATCTACAGAATACTTCATTCAGTAACTGAGAAAAACATTCCCCTTGGCTCAGTCATAGCTGGTTTAAATCAGTGTCACTCTAAGAAAATTGGAGATACACCGATCTTACAGCAGCTGGCAAGCTATAGAAGAGATAAATACAATACTACCATAGATATAATTTTGCACTGCCACTAGGAACGATGTAGCAATTTAGCATCCTTTTCCAGTCTGTGAAAAAATCCCACTGATTTTTAGAGAGATCAGATTTCATATTCATACCTTTACAAAATCATAAAGCTCTAGGTATTTGTCAGTGAAATAGCACTTTATTATTATAACTAATATTTCAGAGACTGAATTTTATGACTAGAATTAAATCGAGGCCTCACTCCGGCTTTTGAAGTTAGAGTTGGAGTGGGATTGGATGTGAAGTTGTCAGGCTGCTGTGGTTCCTAACTCCAGGTTCACCAGGAGTGGGGCTGTGTTACTATTCGCAGTACATGGACACACACACACTGCAGAGACAACCAGTCACTGATAGAGTAACAGATATAGGAGAGCCATGTGTTTACAGGCACCACACCCACAGCCAGGATTGATGGGACATGGACAACATAAATGGCCCCATCCTGTTCTCATGCACCACATAATTAGGCTCCAAGCTTGCTACTAGATCTCACAGCTCCAGTTCCTGCAGACCTACAAATGCATCCTCTGATAGATGGTCCCAAGCTAAATTCCCTCATAGCCAGCTCTCAAACCCTTTGGTCTCTGCAGGAGGTGACTCCAGACTCGTGGTCTCTCATGGGTTGCAGGCTGCAGGACTCATCTTACCTGTTCATTAGATTGATGTGAAGTCTGTAAACATTACAAGCAGTCAGACAGCGCACTCATCCAGGAAAAAAAAAAAAAAAGGAGGAATAGGGGTTAAGAAGAAGGTAGGACAGATTGTGATGATCAGGTGCAAGTTTTGGCTTGAAAAAAAGGTTATGTGTAACCAGCATCCCCATCCTCTCCCATACTTGACCATGCCTGACTCACCCTATCTGTCCTTTTCCCCATTTTTGCCCCTCCATCTAAAGATCCCAAAAGAAGTTTCACATAGTCCCACAGTTCCCTTAAAAAATTCCCCAATGACTTTAACACAATCCCACAAGTTCCCTCAAGTATGTTGTAAGTTTGCTGTTTCCCATGAGCTCACGATAACCTTGCTTTCACTTCTAATTAGTTATGAAGATCTGTTTGAACTTCCTCGGGGCTTTGCATGGTCCCTGCAACGCCACATTCATCACTGACATGAACTCTCTGGTGTTCGGTAGTGCCTTTGCTATCTCCCATTCCTCAGGGTTTGTTTATCTGGCTGATTATTTTCTACTTTTCTTGTCCTTTAAGTGTATGGTTCACTGCAGTGAATGTTGTGCTCTGACTAGCTCTCATTCTCTTATCAAATACTGTTTCAGTGAATGAAATTGGATGGACTTTGGATGTTTTTTAGCTGATGAAGTGCTTTCACATCTGTAATGATGTGAAAGTGTTCCTCCACTTCAGCAAGGGACATGATCAGGGAGAGATACTTTGGTATTCCTTGGTTTTCTGCACTGCCTTTCAAGTACTATATTGCTTTAGGGTCCTCTAAAGAATGGTCAAGCACTTGTAGGTTATTCTAAGCAATGATAACAAACAAAAGAATTTCTTTTGGGATCTTTCTCAAAGGAGATTTGTTCAGACAGTAGTCTCTGGAGGCTACCTAAGGAAGTTTAGGAGACAGGACCAGTAGAAAATCCTGATTAAATACAGAAAAGAGCATTACCAAACTCCAAATTATTCCTCCCACATTGTGGTCTGGGTTACAGAGTCTCTCTGAAAATGTTAGAAGGCCGTGCAGGGATGTGAGATGGGACTTTCATACCTTCATCACTGGTTTGTCCAGGAGGCATTCCCTACTTTGTCCAGCAAGAAAAACAACTCATAGCGCTGTGGCTGGGCTACTCAAAGCTCATTCTCTCCTTAAAATTAAGTTTCTTAGCAGGTAATCACAGCCCAGAGCACTGAGTTTCCTGCAAATATGCCTCTAAGTGGATCCAATCCTTCCTTCTCCATGCATGTAGCATTGTGCAAGACCCTTATGTGATGTGTTCTAACTTTGCATTGACACCATTCCATCTGGAGGGGAACATTTTGGCAGCTCCTTTGCCTGCCTGGAATGAACACTGGGTTGCTGTCACCTGCTCTTATGGGGATTGTAACAATCTGACTTTGATTTCTTCTCAGATGAAGGTATCCAGGGCTACATCCAGGCTGGAGCATGAAAGCAGAGTGACTTCTTTTATAGAATCACATCATAGAATCACAGAATGGTTTGTGTAGGAAAAGATCTTCAAATATTACCAAGTCCAACCCCCCCTTTTATGGATAGGAACACCTTTCACTAGAATCATAAAATAGTTTGGATTGGGGAGGGACCTTTCAAGGTCATCTAGTCCAACCCTACAGTAGACTGGGTTGCACAAAGCCCCATTGAGCCTAATCTTGAACACTTCCAGGGATAGGGCAGCCATAGCTTCTGTGGGCAACCTGTTCCTGCATATGTATGAGGACAATCAGGGACTGGGGATCTAGGCTGAAGGGGGAAAATTTCAGCTAAAATACTCTGTCTTTTCTGAAATGGACACCAATTTTAAAAAATGTCTTCAGTTTTCACTGGGAAGGTCTAGGTTTCAGTGCTTGCAGAGAGTCCTGTGATTTAGGTGTAAGTGTGACATAGAGTCATGAACCTTTTATTAACCCAAATTTCTCCGTGTTTGTTTGCATTTATAGATCTCTGAATACAAACAAAATAAAACAGAAAAATCAAAAGATGGAAGAGACAGACACAGCAAGCAGCTCCCCCCGCAATTTAGCTCATTCACTCATCTTGGCTTCCCTTAGCTCTATAGGAAACATGCTCATGAGCAAAGTTTCTTTCTCCAGTACTTTCTGTCAATGGACTGTTGAAGAGGACATCAACATTCTGCTCCTCCTCTTCTTCTCTTTTCAGCATTAGAAATACGTATCAGAGAAAGAAAAATCCCAGATGGGCCAGTGACTCACAGTGGCCATCAGTTTGGTACCACATGATAAAGATTTTTTCAGCATTCCAGTTCCTGGAGAGAAAAGGGTCAAATGTTAAAAAGTTATGAACTTTGCAGAAGCTTCCTCTAAAACTTAATACTTTCCTGTGAGTCTAGTCTTTATTTACTTGAAGAAAAACTGTTTTTCCACTGATCCAGGGCTCTAAGTCTGGTTTAGGTAAAAAAAGTGCATGGAAATAAATAATTAGAGTAGTTGCAGTCTCATGTAAACAAAGTAAGTATATGTGTATTCACAAATTAACATTGCTTAAAAATTGTCTTTTGGCATTCTCCTGGCTGAATATTTGACTTTATAATCTAATGGTCTGATACTGATGTTTGTAATATTATTGCCTAAATCAAAATTATTTTCTCATTCACTGATTCTTTTCCCCCCTTTGCACAGGGATTGAGCCTGAAGTCATTATATTGGGAATAGTGCTGATATTTGCCCTGGCGGTGTGTGCTGTGGGCCTGGCTTCTCTCCTCAGGTGAGATTTGCAGCACGTATTTGAGTTGGTGCCACTTTTAACTTCTGTGGGAGGCTTGTGCTTTAGCCAACAGTTTAGACCATGCACACAAAGCAGGTGTGATTGTGCTCTCTGCTCTCCAGCCACAAATCTCTTCATATTTATGGTGGGTTGACCCTTGCTGCATGGCAGGGATCCACCAAATCCACTCTATCTCTCCCTTCTTCAGCTGAATAGGGAAGAGAAAATATAACAAAAGACTCATAGGTCAAGATAAGGGCAGGGAGAGATCATTCACCAATTACCATGATTGCCAAAATGGACTTGACTTGGGGAGACTAAATTTATTACCAATCGAATCAGAGTAGGATAATGACAAACAAAATCAAATCTTAAAAACAGCTTCTCTCCACCTCTCCCTTCTTCTCAGGCTTCACTTTACTCCCAGATTCTATACTTTGTCCCCACCAGTGGCACAGGGGCCAGCAAATGGGGACTGTGGTCAGTTTTTCACACATTGTCTCTGCCACTCCTTCCTCCTCAAGGGAAGAACTCCTCACAGCATTCCCCTGCTCCAGCGTGGGGTACCATCCACAGGAGACAGTCCTCTGTGAACATATACAATAGGAGTCCTTTCCACAGGCCACAGTTCTCCATGAACTGTTCCAGCATGTGTCCCTTTCCAGAGGGTGCAGTTCTTCAGGAACAAGCTGCTACAGCATAGGTCCCCCACGGGGTCACAAGTCCAGCCAGCAAACCGGCTCCAGCATGTGCTCCTCTCTCCAGGGGTCTAAGGTTCTGCCAGGACTCGGCTCCACTGCAGGCTTCCCACAGCGTCACAGACTTATTTGGGCATCCTCCTGCTCATGGACTGCAAATGGATCTCTGCTCCACTGAGAACCTCCATGAACTGCAGGAGTACAACCTGCCTCACCCAAGTCATCACCACAGGCTGCAGGGAAATATCCGCTCTGTCACCTGGAGCACCTCCTCCCCCTCCTTCCTCCCTGATCTTGGTTTCTGCAGGGCTATTTCTCTCACATATTCTCATTCCTCTCTGGTTGAAGTTGCCCAGTTATTTTTTTCCTTCTTAAATATCTTATCCCAGAGGTGCTACCACTGTTGCTGACAGGCTTGACCACCAGCAGGCCTGTGTTAAAGCCAGCTAGCATTGGTTCCATCAAGGAGAATCCCCTCCTTACAAAGAAAAAGGTTCTAGCAGCTTCTCACAGAAGCCCCACTATAGCCCCCCACTACCAAAACCTTGCCGTGCAAACCCCAGACAAATTTATTAGGTGACAGTGGCTTGAGCACTGCAGGCATTGGTTCTGCAGTCTCAGGAGCAGCCATTATACTCAACACAGTCCAGGCTTGGTAGAAGATTGCAGTCTGTTGCTGTAAGGATTAGCTGGATGATGGGTCTGAAGCATAAGGAATATGACAATCACTTTGGAAATGCAAAGGATGACATATGAACCAAAGACAGGAATCTGCTATGAGAACAGGAAGGTGGCAACCAACTCTTTTTCTTACTTCAGATCATTCTTGTCTGGATTTCTGTCCCCATATAATCATGTTTCCTATGAAACATGTAAGGCTGACCCTCTGTATTTTCTCCATGTACTAAAGAGAAAGAAAATACCTCTGGAGAGGGTTTGGCACCATTATTTAGGATGCCTCTTTACTATCAAACTGATTTATTCTCTGTTTTGAACTGGAGTTCAGATCCCTGATCATTCTCGTTGTATAAATATTGGTCTGGGGATGGGATCTTTGGAGCAAATGCAGTAGTTGTCTGGAGAATAAACCATTTCCAATAACGGCACAGGTCACACTTGTGTCCCAACTCTATATCCAAGGCAGAAATCTTGGTCCAGGAGCTATGGATTGCTCTTTGGCAAGGACACTGTAGACCCTGGAGTAGTCTGTCTCTGATTATTGGTGTCTACATGACTGAAATTAGAGTGAAAATAGACTGAGAGTAGAAGGCATGTTTACTCAACAGCAATGAGTTCAGCAAAGCAGGGTTCCTAGATTGTTCCATCCAGCTTTGCTTCTCAAATAATTCCCAAACATGTTTTGTCTCCAGTCCTGAACCATCACCCCGAACCCAGATGATACAAGGCCACCCAGCAAGCAACACCACAAACAACTCCTCCACTTTAAGCCCACAGCTGCTTCTGATAGTATTGCAGGCACTGAGGATGTTGCCTCCATCCACCCACCGTTTGAAACCCAGCTCTATTCCCTGGCTACCAGCCTCTACAATTAAGTAAATAAAAGACAATCTTTCTGCCTACTCTATTTGTAAGCTCTTCCACAAGTACCATGATTGGGAAGGCTCAGTCATGAGTAAAGATGTATGGCCATCTGCAAGCCAAGAAAAAAGTCCAGCATGACTCAGACGATAATTTTTATTAGGAAAGGGCATGTCTGGAGCTAAATTTATACCACAGCATGGTCTGAGTTCAAATGTGAAAGCTCTGGTCTTAGCTCTGCCAGGGATCTGCTGCATGACCTCCAATGAGTCACTGCAGTGCTTTCTGCAGCGGCATGCTTTCCTCCATGCTCGTGGGAAAGGATGTGATAGATCAAGCAAGGTTTTTCAGGTGGACTGGTGTAAGATACATAAGTGATGAGTTTTTTGCACGAATATGAGTTGAGTGGCTTGGGACAGCATGGTTTGAGAAAGATTATAAAAACGTTGTCCCAGGTAAAGCCTGTGGTTACTTGGCCAAGGCTCCTTCTGAGCTCCAGGAAACTGTCTGTTCTCTTCTAAAATGCCCAAAGTGTACATGGAGTGGAAAAGTGAACTGTGGTGATGTGGGGGTATTTTATGTAATAGAGTCCTTCTACAGTAGAGTTAGCAAAAGACATTCTATTGTCTACCTTATCAATATCACAGAATAGTCAATACCAGAGAATATTCTGAGTTGGAAGGGACCCACAAGGATCATGGAGTCCAACTCTCACTTGAATGGCCAGTGTGTGGATTGAACCCACAACCTTGGTGTTATTAACACCATGCTCTAGCCATCTGAGCCCACCAGCCAGGCCAGTTGGACTAATAAAACCTATTTTTGTGTCCTAACGGAGGATGATTTGGGATATGGGAAACAAAACTGAGCAAAACAAAATATGCATTGCATACACATCCAATTATTATTTGTAACCAGATTAGATCAAGTTATCTATTTGTGAACACACCCTTTGAGATGGTATCTTTTGTAGTCTGTGAAATGGATAACTCTTGACTCAGGGGATTTCAGTCCAAGACAAGGCATTGTGATTTGTCCACTGCTTTCACCAACATCCAACCCAATTGCCACACCATTTTAGACCTTAAAGACCATGTAGTTCCAACCCCTCTGCTGTCGGCAAGGACACCTTCCACTAGACCAGGTTGCTCAAAGCCCCATGCAACTTAGCTTTGAACATTTCCAGGGACGGTGCTGCCACAGCTTCTCTGGGCAACCTGTGCCAGTGCCTTTCCACCCTCACAGTGAAGAATTTCTTCTTAATTTCTAATCTAAATCTGCCCTCTTTCAGTTTGAAGCCATTTCCCCCTTGTCCTGTACCTCCATGACCTTGTCCAAAATTCCTCTCCAGATCTCTTGTAGGCACTGGAAGGGGCTCTAAGGTCTCCCTGGAGCCTTCTCTTCTCAAGGCTGAGCAACTGCAACTCTCTCAGCCTGTCACCACAGGAAAGGTGCTCCAACCCGCTGAGTATCTGTGGCCTTCTCTGGACCTGCTCCGACAGGTCCACAACCTTCTTATGTTGGGGGCCCCAGAGCTGGAAGCAGTACTGCAGGTGGGGTCTAATCCTGCAGGAAAGCTGGATGTGGGGAATTCAGAGGTGGTGCAAACTGGTTACCTATCTAAAAATGATAACTGTGACTCTCCAAACCTTTCAGGTGGAGTATCTTGAATAACCAGCTTTTCAAGGGTCCAAACAAGATAATAGTGACCTTGGATGACCTCATTTTCATCAACCCAGAGTTACATAGAAAGGTAAGTCTTGTACTCGTGAAAGTAATCTGGTGGAACAGTAAAACAGGTTTGCTGTGTGGCATTTTCATACCCATGAAGCTCTGTGAAGGTATTCACTTCACTATGTCATTTTTCCCTGCATATTAGAAAATTTCCCACATGTTTAGTGGTTTTGAATCTCAGATTACATGTCAGAGCTTTTATGATGATGTAAAATAGTATCCTTGATTGTGTTTATTCTAACTGCCAGGGCCTATTCTTTGTTCTTGAGGTTGGATTGTGTATTATAGTGCACATCCATATAGATAAATCATCTTACCCTCTACAATAAAGTGTCTGCATTCAAACCTATTGGAAACCATTCCTGGGCTGTGCTGGCTCCTACCCAGAGCTGGTGACCTCCTGGGGCATGATCTCATGATTTCCTTACCAAGAAATCTGTCGTCCAAGACAGAGCTGGAGTGGAGATTTATATCCAAAGGTGGTAGCTCTCTTGCACCTGCTTTCCTTGCCTTCCAGAGGCTGACCTTGGACAGTCTGACTGATGCAAACAGCATAGCAGTCAACAGCAGAAGCCTGAAATCTGTAACCTGCTCCTCTTCCTTGAAAAGCACAGCTGCCACCCACGAAACCTCCAATGTGGCTTTGTATGAGGTAGGTGGTAGGTAGAGACCTCATGCAGCCTTGTGCCACTGCTTCTGTTCACTGAACTGCTCCAGTGGGAAAGTCTTGGGCTACAGTACCGTAGGTCCCAGAATGGGAATTCTGTAAACAGACTCTAAGCATGAAAATAAGTTAATTCCAAGCATTACCAGTGCTTAAGGTAAGTAAAAGTTGGGATACTCTACCCCAATCCTCACCCTGACACTTGGAGTCATGTGGGATGATGATATTCAATATCCATATGTAGCATTGCCAGGTCTGGTCCCTGTTAGAGAAGTCACCACCAAAAAGTGCCATGAAGAACCTTTCTTACAAGACAGTCTTTAGCTGGTGACATCTCTAATAAGGAACTTTCTTACAAGACAGCATCCAAATACACAAATAAAGGCTCTCAAATTCCCCCTTGTGCCACTAGGACTGTATGGAGCTTAAGCAGAAGCAACAGCCAAGAAAACTCACTCCATCCATCAGTTCTTCCCTGAAAATACAGCTTTTGGAAAAAAATGGCATGGTGACTTTACCTGAAGAGGAGCAAAATAAATGGCATCTATCATTAATGACAGAAAAAAGATCTGGCCAGAGTTGCTTTCCTTTTTAATCAATTTATCATTGTTTATCAGATACTAATACACCTTCTAGGCATGAAGTTCTGACTCGGGTGAAAGCCCTGCCTCACTCCTTTTTTGAGGAGTTGTGTGGATATTCTTATTCAAGTGCACTGTATAAAGAATCTCCTGCCAAGAACATTAAAAATCTGCAACCAGTTTGAAAATGAAGGATCTGGAATTCAGACCTAGGTCCCAATGTTAGCTGTTGTTCAGAGACTTGCTCTATCATTCATCCACCTGTACGGTGATCAGGGGACTGGAGCATCTCTCTTATGAGGAAAGGCTGATGGAGTTGAACCTCTTCAGCCTTGAGAAGAGACAACAGAGAGAGGACCTCATCAGTGTGTACAAATATCTCAAGGGAGGGTGTCAAGAGGATGGAGCCAGGCTCTTCTTGGTGGAGCCAAACAATAGGACAAGAAGCAATGGGCAGAAACTGATGCACAGGAAGTTCCACCTGAATATGAGGATGAACTTGTTTACTCTGTGAGCTGCTGTGCACTGGGGCAGGTTGTCCAGAAAGGTTGTGTAGTCTCCCTCACTGGAGATATTCGAGAACTGTCTGGATGCAATCCTGTGCCATGTGATCTAGGATGACCCTGCTTGAACATGGAGGTTGGACTAGATGCTCCATCAGCGTTTATTCCACCCTTACCCATTCTGTGATTCTGTGATTGTCGACAGGGAGACTGGGTGTGGCTGAAAAAATTTGAGACCGGAGCGATTCACAATCTGCGGCAAAGCTCCACCAGCATCTTAAGGAAGGTAGGAACAGGGGATAAAGAGATGTGTGGAGGGAAGGTTTCTCTGGGAGGACTTTTGCAGCTTCAGGGTGTTCTTATTCTCCTTGTCTCCTGTTTATTCATTGAATCACGCATCATGGTTGTCAAGGAGTCTTGTGCAATCTGGTAGAATGGACCGTGCATGACTGCATCTGACAAACTTACCAAAAATCACTATGTCAGAGTCAGCAGTTTGCAAAACCCCACCCAGGACCTGCCACTTTAAAGCTGGTACAATGCTAAATGTACAATGAATCCTCCAAGTGACCTTGCCTACAAAGGCAGAGTGTTTTGGGGGAGCTCATCCCTATGCAGTGTGAGGCACTGGTAGACACTTTCATGTATTATATGTTGACAGTGTGACACAGAGACAGTTTTGCATTTCTCTGGTATTCGCTTTATGTCTCCACCTAAGATGCCTGTTAGAAGTTTAATTTTAGTCTTCAATTTTATTATGATTACTAAATAACAAGAAAACATACTTATTTTCCAAATCCAAGGCCATTAGTTTTTGATAGCTATCGCTAACATAGCAGTGGCATTTTTATGCATATAAATACAACAAATTTACCAGAGCACAATTCCAAAGGCAGCATTGATGGATAACTTTGGACCCTCTAAGTTTGGTATTGCTTTCCAAATCAGACCAGACTCAGAGCAAGATGCCACATGCTGAACTCAATCTACCCCAGAAAAGCCATTTTGGCCTATTGAAAGATTCAATCCAGCCTGTCTAAACAGAAAACAAATTTCTGTTCAGTTTGCTTTTGCTATCTTTCTTTCTTTGTCTAAATGGATAGACAAAGGAAAGCAAAGCTTGAAAAGAGCACTGAGTAGCCAAAAATAACCATCAAAAAGGTTGTTTGCTTCCCCATCCTTGTATGGAAGGCTGTTTGGGAGTACAAGACTGATAAGGACATCTAATGATATTAAGAAGCTGCTGAGTAGATGCCTGTGATTCACTGTCTTGTTTCAGATGAAGGATCTGCGTCATGAAAATGTGAATCTGTTCCTGGGCTTTTTCTCCGACTGTGGCATCTTTGCCATAGTGACAGAGTACTGCTCCAGAGGAAGCCTGGAGGACTTGCTGAGAAATGAAGATATGAAATTGGACTGGATGTTCAAGTCCTCTCTTGTGATGGATCTAATTAAAGTAAGTCTATTGCTCCTGCTGAGGCATGATCTGCATGTGACTTTTATATTGACTGAGCTATTTGATCCAGAACTTTGGGATTTTTATAGTAATGGAGGGAAAACCAATGTGAATGTAATTATACCGATACACAGCATCTTTAATGGAGAACTCTTACCCTAATTTTGTTACCATCTGAGAGAAACACTATTTGGGGTAACAGGACTACGGACACACAGCAGCATAAGAGAGGTTAAAATTACACATCAGGCTGCAACTGGTCACCTAGAACAAAGAATTCTGTGACAAATTCATACTTTTCAAAGGCCCTATCTTATTCTAAATCAGAAATGCATCCACCATAGAACCAAACAGTGTCCATCCCCTGCCACAGGATGGCTGCACATATGGTCCCTTTAGCAGAGTGTTCACATCCTTCCAATCATGTCCCATTTGTTTTCATTCCATAATGGTAAACTACTAATCTGGGACAGGTGGCTTTCAGAGGGTAGACTGCCAGAACCATTCTTGCAGCCTGTGATCCACCTTCTGAACCTCCTGGAAGGAGCTGGATAAGGGTATCCAGCTCTTCATGGCTTCCTTTGACCTAACCATTGAGTACCATTTGTGCCTGCTTTCTTACCCTTGCCTAAAAATGGAACTTACGAGTGCAATGAGTCCTAGGGCTACAGAGGGAAGCATCTGACTGTTCCTAAAGCTGTCAGACCTTTCCAATATTACCTTAGGGTGCAGACAACCTAGGTCATGTTCCTAATCCATTTCTGAACCTCTCCCGTAGTTTATTGGTTTGATCATGACTGCATGTGACATAAAGTCAATGCTGTATCTGATAGCACCTAAGGTGACACTTTGGCTTGGTGTCTCTGAATGCCGATTAGTGATATAAATCCTAAGGAACAGCCTCGGGTTTTTCCTGTGTTTCATAGGGAATTAGATATTTGCATCACCGAGATTTTGCCCATGGACGTCTCAAGTCTCGTAACTGTGTTGTGGATGGTCGGTTTGTGCTGAAGATCACTGACTACGGTTATAACGAGCTCTTAGAAGCACAGAAATGCCCCTATATTCAGCCATCCCCAGAAGGTAGGTGACATGAGGAAATATTGTTTTCAGAAATATTCTTTTTGGAAATATTTTTCCATTGATTTAACAAATGTTTGTCCTAATACAATTTCAGGCCAGTGGCCACATAAGGATTTACATTCTCAATCTCATGACACTTCCTGTATGTCACTGTTATAGGAAAGGATTAGCTAAGTTCTTTTCAGACTTCCTGAATGTGAAGTAACAGTGTCATTGTAAGGAAAATAGATTTTATTGTAAGTCGTAACAGAATGTAAGCTTGTTGCAGTTGGAGCAGGATTTAACTGTCCCTGAAATCTTACTAGTACTGAATTTCTGTGACCAATAGAATTGGCTTCACATACTTAGACCCAGCCCTATATTTGAAGTATTACATTAACTCACGTGCAAAGAGCCTTTTTGTTAAAAGAAGCCATCTGAAACACAAAATGATGCAGATGTCTTTGAAATAGGTCCTCTACATGACAATTACCAAATGCTGCCACATGAGATTCCCACCACTCAGGAAAAACATCTCATGGGACCAAGTTTGGAGACTTTGACAAGATTTCTTTCACTTGCCCCTTGTCTTGGGATTCCTTTGATATCCCAATTGATTCTTGTAACATGGTTTCAAGTAGTAGGTTATGTTTTGATCCTTCTGTCATAGGATTTGATGCCTACGCATTTCCAATGTCTCAGATAGGGCAGTTACCGGACAGAAGACCTTCTCTTCCCTTACAGAGGTTAAATATATTTGCAGTAGTTGAAATGTTCATTATTCCCATTATTCAGAACGCACAGTTACCAGGGTAACAATATCACAGTTCCAGGTTTCATTTCTTGATGAGTCTGGATATGTTTTACAACTGTGTTTTTCATCACTTGAACTATTGGATTACAAAGACTGATTGTGCTTCAGATCATCACAAACTGCTTTTGCAGAAACTACTTTCATTTAAGAAGTACTACAGAAATAATGTTATTAATTGTTTGCTTTTTAAAAGAGACACAACAATAACAAGAAATCCAGGCTTCAGTGCCAACATTTTGTCTCAGAGATATTTTAAATCAAAGAAAAAAAAGTTAAACCTTTTGGCAATGGTGAGGTGACTTCTTATGCTGAACTTCAAGGCTGGTGTTATATGATAAAATTTGTTGGTACTGAACCTTTTTTTTTAAAGGTAGAGTGAAATCTGGAAAATTCAATTTTTTTGTCAGGATGGAAATTTAATATTTCTAATAAAGAAATAAAAGATTTGGTCCAGTAAATAATGAAGGACTTTCCAACCTTTTCTCAAATGACTGAAATGAGGTATTCCTTTAAGCACTTACTTTGCAAGAGTCTGAGCTCAAGTGTAAGAAATGTGATGCTTTGGAATTTTTTAGAATTGCTCTGGACAGCCCCTGAGTTACTGAGGGACCCAGACATGAGCAGAAAAGGCACATTCAAAGGGGACATTTACAGCTTTGCAATCATCCTACAAGAAGTGGTTGCTCGGGGTCCACCATACTGCACATCAGAACTCTCAGCTGAAGGTAGGCAACAATATGTTTTTAAGGCTTTGGACAGAGCACTCAGAAAAAGCTGGGTCAAGTCCCTGGGTTAAAACATTATTATGGAAATAATGTATCAATCTCCTGGCCTTTCTCAGTGCCAAAAGCTTGTTTTCAACAAAACATCCATAATACACATCAAACGGTGTAGTTCTGATCACAGCCTTGGGGCCCTGAGTACCCCTTAAGATGCTTCAGGGCCAACCTCAGTCAGGCCACCGCAGCACCTCCAGTTCCCTGCCCAAACTCCGACTCTTTACCACAGTATGGGTTGAAATCTGATGGCAGAATTTTCCATAGCTTCCCACTCCTTAACTTTCCACTTTACATCCCATATTTATGTGCATCATGGGGGTTGAAGTTTTTGAGCTGGATCCCTTGTGAACATCCTGTTTTGTCCACCTGCCCATCTATTTTTCCTTAATTCTTCCCCATTTAAAGAGGTTCTCTCTTCAACAGAGGTTGAAGTGATATGTCATCAACCTTTTACTTATATATTACGTGACATCCATCAGAAATAGCAAAGAGATAAGCTCATTGAGAACTATTCATTTGTGCAACCATGTTGTGCATGCATGGAAAGAGTAAAGTCATCGCAGTCTGGGTCAGGTCACAAGCACTTGAACAGGGAGGGAGTGAGAACAATCTAAATTGAGCTGATTTTAGTGACAAACAGTTCTCAACATGTTTTAAGCTGGGCAGTCTCCAAGTAGGGTGTGGCCGTTCAGTAACTGACAATTCAGTGCCTGAAAAAATGGGACCCTGACCTTGCTGAGCCTGAAGATGCTGCAACAATGCAGTGACAATGATGATTATGATGTATCCCACCCTGTAAATCAGAGCCAGACCTATGATGTAGCCTAATATGTGATTAGCTCTTGTCCTCTTGCAGAATCGCCAACAAATATGAACACAGTTCAGTCCAGTTTCCTAGCCTGATAAAATGATGGGTCTCTACTCATTGCGTCTGAATCTTTAAGGGGCTTTCACTTGCGGTGTGAACTTTAAAACAATCTGGGGAAGACAATTCCCTTTGGCTGCCTGTTGATTTATTTGGGCTGGGTGCTTCGATTATTTCATTTGGTGGAGACTGGTGGGATGAAATAAAGAGCCTTAAAGTAAACTGTCAACACTGAAAAGCTTTGGGTACTCACAGCAACAGCTGTGGAAATGCAGAGCTCCTGCCAGAGAGATTGGTTTTCACTGCATTTGACTGCTCTGCACTACACAAAATGAAACTTCCAAATACAATAACTTTGGTGGGTTTTTGTTTTAGGGACTGACTTCTCAGGGTTTGAAAGCCCAAGCCCAGTTCCTTATTAGTCTCATTTCACCTCTGTATAGGGAGCAATTTCCCAGACATTGTTTTGAACCCAAACTCTCCCCCTTAATATTGTTTCCACTGTCTCCATTCCCATAACCTCCTACGTACTGGTTCCCAGTTAACCATGAAACATCAGAGACTGCTGTCCTTCCTGTCTGGGCTCAGCCATTAAACCTCTGCTGTTTTAGAAGACTGCCGATCCTAGTGGAGAGAGTCAGAGGGAACTTCATTAAATACAAGCCTGCAGGCTCACACATCCATCTGTCACACATCCTTCCCCCATCCAGCCACTTTATTACTCATAACCTAGTTCTCCAGGGACAAGAAAGCAGATGAATCTCTTTTAAATCCTGACAGAGTAAAGCAGAAACTTGCAACTTCATTTGACACAGACATTGGGTGCTGAGAAATAACAGTAATAGCTGAAGAAGCAAGCAAGGGGCAGGTGAAAAGTCCTTTGCCCCTATCAAGGCCCTCCATCTCACAATATGCTTCCCATTCTTCTCTTTGTCACAGAAATTATAAAGAAAGTGAAGAAGCCCCCTCCTCTGTGCCGCCCAAACATAGCCCCTGAGGTGGCCCCCCTGACATGCCTCCAGGTAATGAAGCAATGCTGGGCTGAAGTCCCTGAACGACGTCCAACCTTTGAGGAGGTATTTCATAAGGTCAGTGAATACAGCAGAAGGTGTAATTCCTTTGTTTGTACTTGGCAGGGAAGTGTTTTGCTGTTTTGGTTTTTTTTTTCTTTAACTGAGTTATTAAAGAATGAAGAAGTGGAAGAGCCCTAGACTTGTCCTGACCTTGGGGTGGTGAAGCAGCCTGGACATGGGCTTGTTGTCTTCGTATCTGCAGTGTACCTGCACAGATGGTCTCATTGAGATCAATGATTTGTAAATTATGATAGCACGTTTATATGTTTTTGGTTTGTTTGGTTTTTTGTGGTTTTTTATCTTCTGAAGTGTTTAAAAGGTGAGTAAAAGGAAAATTTGCTAAAGTCTGTTAAACACAAAGATACAATATTTGGCATAGGAGGTCTCTCAGCTCCAGATGGTGGAGGATGGGAGAACATCCCAGGGAAACATGACTGTACCTGAGCCCAGTTTGAACAGCTTGCCCAGACATCGGTTACTGGCCAGTCTAATGGGCAAGTACTGGAAAAATACCCTCCCTTTCTGATCCAGTAGTGCAGTTCCTATGGCCTTATAAGGTCATAGAATCATAGATCTGTTGAGGTTGGAAAAGACCTTCAAGATCATCAAGTCCAACCACCAACCCAGCACCACCACTATGTTTGCCATTAAACCATGTCCTCAAGTGCTGCATCCACAAGTTTTTTCAACGCTCCAGGGATGATGACTCCACCACTTCCCTGAGCAGTCTGCTACCATGCTTTACAACCCTTTATGTGAAAAAAGAATTTTCTTAATATCCAATATAAACCTTCCTTGACACAACCTGAAGCCATTTCCTCAAACCAAGTGTTACACCCCAGTCTAGCTTTACTGGGTGTACACTTTAATTTTAGACTTCAAGAGATTTTGCCCCTATGAACTCTTGCAACCAACTCTGGTTCTTTGATACTTTGAGATCATGTCTGGAGAAAAGACTACATTTTCTCTAAGAGACTTTTTTTTTTTTTTTTAAATTTGGTGAGAACATAGGCATTTTGGCAAAGAGGGTTTTACAGAGGTCATGCAACTTCACAAAAGTATTACAACAGGCTACTGGGACTTCCTATAGAGTAGGAAACTTTTGTTATACCCAGCAAACACAAAACCTTATACAACTTAAAAGAGATACCCACAACTTAAGTGAAATACAGAAAAGAGGTGTTTAAGTTATCCACAAGAGGAAGAAAAGAGTAAAGGAAGAGAGATTAAGAGAAAAAAGAATAAAGAGAGAAAAATATAGTTACCACTGGAAGGTCACATGTTGACAACTTCAAGGACACCAGGCAAGAGGGAGACCATATGCGTGCCTCTTTATCTACTGTGTCCTCTCCCTCTAGGCAGGACCTTTGGTTCACTGACCACTCGAGTGTCTTCCTGGCCAAAGTGAGGGGTTCTGCAGCCAGTCAGAGGCTCCAGGGGGTGCGGTGTGGGCAGGATACCAGGCAGGCCTTGTTGGTTGACAGCCCCGCCACTTGGGTCTCGGTGCTGCCATGTGCTCTTCGTGGGCACAGCCGTGTTGGCTACAGGCCTTACATGTGCCTTCCTGTCACGAGGCTGCAGATCATGTGCCTGCAGACCCAGCCTAGCCCTTTGTCCCCCCCCACATGCTCCCTCACAAAGTGGTTCTGACCCAGTAATTACTGATCTACTGATTTACTTGGTCTGACACCAAGTGAACAAATATCCATAATTTTTACCTTTTGGTTCTATGAAGCTGGGAACAATTTTAGACCCAGTGACTCCACTGTTGAATCTAAGGCAGCCTCAGAAGCCACAAATTATCCAAAGGTTCCAGAGGTTCAACTTCAGGCCAGAAGAAGAAGAAATTACAACTTAAGAATAGAGAATGGAGGTGGCAATACACACACATGCCAGTGTGCAAAGGTGGATTTAAGTACAGTAACATGTAAGCAGGTTGTAAGTGTTGCTAATACCCTGAATGCAAAAATTTGCAAGTTACTTGAAAGATTAGTCATGGGATAAATGGGTTTGCAAACCTGCAGCCTGATAGGACTCCATAACAACAATATTGACAACTACTGTAAGGTGATGTAAGAGAACTGTCACTTAAAGTTCATAGATGAGCAACATTCTCCTGGGCAGCTTCCATAGCTATTGATGCAAATTCACCTTCTAATTTGCCTTCTCCTTTAATGTTTAACTCTTTCCACTGATAAAGCCAGTCCTTAGCACTGAACCTTTAAAATAAGTGTTTACTTTTCATTCCTTTCCAAACTTAGAGTGCTACAGTGGTGTAATGAGGTGGACAAATAACTCTCCAGTTTTATTTTCCAGTTCAAAACAATCAACAAGGGGAAAAAGACCAATATCATTGACTCAATGCTCAGGATGCTTGAGCAATACTCAAGCAACCTGGAAGATTTAATCAGGGAGCGAACTGAAGAGCTAGAGATTGAAAAACAGAAGACAGAAAAACTACTGTCACAAATGCTTCCCCCGTAAGTACTAGTGCTTTAAGTGGTATAAAAACCCCACAAACCAAACCAAATAACCCATGGCTAGATGGGATAAAAATCTTCCCCAGAAGTGAGCAACAGTGTACAGCTGACCTCTAATTTTGGCCAGCACCTTCCAATCAAAGTAAGAAACTTTAATCACTACTTGTTACAGCCACATAGAACTTTCTATTTAGTGAAAGATATTCTGAACAAGTAGGACAAAAGAGCCTGAGCTCTTGGGCATGCAGTAGAAAAGGGTTTGTGCCCTGCTATCTTTACTGGTGTTGTTATTTCAGATCAGTGGCAGAAACCCTCAAAACTGGCGGCACTGTGGAACCGGAGTATTTTGACCAGGTTACTATCTACTTCAGCGACATCGTGGGCTTCACATCCATTTCAGCCCTCAGTGAGCCCATTGAAGTAGTTGACCTGCTGAATGACCTTTACACGCTGTTTGATGCTGTTCTTGGAAATCATGATGTTTACAAGGTGAGGAGTAGTTTTATTCTATGTCTCTTTTCCATCTTTTTCAATTTTTTAATTTATTTTTTTAATGTAATGGTATTTGCTAGGTGGAGACAATTGGTGATGCCTACATGGTTGCTTCAGGACTACCAAAAAGGAATGGGAACAAGCACGCGGCTGAGATAGCCAACATGTCCTTGGACATCCTCAGCTCAGTAGGAACATTCAAAATGAGGCATATGCCAGACATTCCCCTCAGGATACGAATCGGGCTGCACACAGGTAGGCAGCAGCACCCACCTGCACAAGCAGCACATTTTCAACATGGAGAGAGAGGAAATTGGTGTGCAACATTTGCTGCTTCCTGCTGACAGCAGTTCTGCAACATGTCTTCCATGCAGTCTGCCAAAAAATCTATCCCTAGGTGATGTGTACAGGGGGTGGTTATACTTTTTCTTATTTTTATGAACTCTAAGTATCCGGAATGCAGAATTGCTAAGAATTGCTGTATTGGGTGTGAGACGAAGAGGGGGAGGAGTTGGTGTTTTCTTTCTAAAGAAGCAGAAGGCAGGTCTTGTTTTGCATAAATCTGGCAGCATCATACTCTCATGGGAGCAGCCACAAATCCGTGTTCCAAAGCAATCCAGCTCTCTGAGCCACTGAGCTGACAACAGAGTTTGATTAACCCTAGACCCTATTTCTCCTGAGAAAAGAAGCGCAAAGAGGGAATCATCAGCATCATGAAAGCACTGAGGAGGCGCTTGGGGCAGAGGAGAGTTTGGCTCACACTTTCACTGTACTGGAAAGGATGGAGAATGGGTGTGACCCCCAGTTATGCAGTTCAACTGCTCTCTGGAAAGTGGTGCCAAAAAAAGCTCATTATCACCTTTCTGAAAAAGCATTAAATGCCACTTGGACATGGGCTGCCCATGTCCTTTCAACCCCAATGGAGAGCTGCACATCTGGGAAATTCTGCTGGCCCATGTCCATGGTCCACTTGTGGCAATGCATGGGTAAGGCAAAGAGGACAAGAAGACCAAGCTTTGGTCTGCAGTTTCTCCCCTGCTTTAAATGAATCCTGGAATCTTGTCTCTCCACTCTTGACTTCACTGCGTGTCCAGGATAACTCAGCTGACTCAGCTGTTTCCATGCCATCCATATCTGGGTGGGAACTGGACATCTGGGGAGGGCAGTGGTGAGAGGACAAGCTTTTCCACTGAGACTGAAGATTGGTTTATCGGTCAGGCTCTCTGGCAGTCAGCCCTGTACTTCAATCTAGATTCCTAAAGTCTGCAGCACCACTGACGGTTGTTGCAAAGTCTTAGCCAGAACCTCTCATTAACTGACCCTTGCAAGCCCTGGCAAAGAGCACTTTCAAAGCAAACCTGTGAACCTGTGTAATTAAACAACTAGGCCATAACATCGTCATCACAGGGTGTCTGGTTTCCTCTGAAACTTGTTACTGTGGGAGATTTACCACCGGAAATTTTTGCTAGCCTTTTGCTGAAGCTGTCTAGACAAGGGAGAACACACGCAGTGAAGGCAGTGAGTGAATTAAGTCTTAGAGGCTTTCAACACAGAGAAGTCTTTTGGAAATGCTTACGCTGTAGGGTTGGTTTTGAACTAGGAACTTCCTGCATAAGTACCTCACCCTAAAATCTGGCCTCTCCTAGGTTGTGAGCTTCGCAGAAATGGCTAGAGTAGGAAACCTGAATTTAGGCACACATATGGAGGTGTTTCCTGAGTTTTTAGGGAGCCTGCATTAATTTTGAGGACACATAAGTGAGCCCTGGAGAGCTGTTCAGGTGCAGATGTAGAAAGGCTCTCACAGCTCAGTTGATCACGTTGACTTGTCTCCACTGAAAGCAGTAGAAGCTCGGCTCCATTTACTTGTGCTTCTTAAGATGAAATCAAATCCTCTTCAGTAAGGACTTTTGTTTTGACAGGAATCATCTTTTTGTGTCCTTGCAACACCTACTACAGAAGGAGCTTCATTCCTTACTGAGATTTCTGACTGCTGCTGTCATGTCATCACCACAAGAAAAAGAGAGGTCATGCTTTGTGAGATAGTGTTTTCTCAGGGAAAACTATTATTAAAGCATGAATTAAAAAGTCTCCAGCAAGACCCTTTTTTATGCATATGTCACATTAGCATGCACACATTAACGCTTAGGTAAGAGTTAGGTCCTTGGCCCAGAAGTCTCAACAGTGCCTTTACAGTTGTGCTATAGATGTGCCTATAGACTAAAACCTGACAAAACTTCCTGTGATGGATATAGCTCCTCTCCTGAAAAGCTTGAAACAAATTAGAAAGTATCAATAAGGATGGGAATTAAATTGGAAGAGATTCTGAGGAGCAGTGTCTTGTCCAAGGTTCAATGACAGTAGAAAAAAAACAAACCTTAAATCGGGTTTCTATGATCTCCATCAGTCTCTGCATGCTGTGTTTGATCTAGACATGCTGTTTAAGTCCTTGTAACATTTTTGGTATGAACATTTTTGGCATTCTTCCTATCTCTTTTTTTTTCTAATCTTTAATCTAGCAATGCTTTATCAGGCAAGAGTTAAAATCTGTCTCACCTCTCAGTTTGCATCCTCATAAAGTATATTAAAATGTGGTAACTTTGTGCAGCAACAACTTTTCAGAGGTCACAGCAATAGGGGTCCTTGCAAAGTTCCCCCTAGCTTTCAGCTACGGAATTTCTTTGTCCCTAAGATGTATCTGAAAGAATCAGTTTTTGTAAATAAGGCTAAAATCACAGTAAAATTACATTGTACTAAAACAAGTAACTGATTGCTTCTAAATTAGGCTACAATTATTATTACTACTGTTTTGAAAACAAATGTTTTAACCCACAAAACCTCCGACTTTTTAACATACAACCTTATCTGTAGCATCATTTCAGGTACTGTTGATGATGTACGATGTTGTTCACATCTCTTGTAAACTTGCATGGCAAAAGATTTCCTAGATATCAGTTATACTAAATCTTAACTCAGAAGGATCATGACATTAAAAAGGCAAATACATATCCCATAAATGCCTCTAATGGAAAATACAGTGTATCCTGTCTTTTATCTGCAGGAAACCCCACACCTCCTTACATTGTTTTTTCTGTTTGTTTGTTTTTGCATTTATTTTGCAGGCCTGATATTTTGTATTGTGGGTGATGAAATTTAGCATCTTAGCTTTCAGAGTTCAGTCTAAACATCAGTTAAGCCAAGTGGATGACAATTGTCTGTGATGTTTGGCTGTCACACATTTCATCTCTCAGTGTGTGCATGTTCTTGTGAATCCTGCACACATACCTCTCCCTGAGAACTTGGCACCAATTCTTTGGAAGCTATTTTGGAAGGGAATGGATTTTGTACAAGGAATGAGATAAAGGAAAAAAAAGCAGATTTTGGCTAGAAAGGCAAGCTAATGATGTTTTCCTTTCCAAGGAGGGGACACAGGGTGGTCCAGAGTGCTGCCAGCACCTCTGGACTTTGAAGGCTGATTTTTAATCCTATTCCAGTGGGATACAGGGCATATCATAGTATCCAAACTTTCATTTTCTCACATGGAAAAAGGTCTCTTTAAAGTGAGATTATGGTAGTCCTTGAGTTTCTGTGAATTCTGGACAAACTTATCCCAGACGATGGTAAACTGAGGTCCTACCACACATGACCTTTCTCAGGCATAAAACACCAGTGTGCAATTCAGAGCAGTGTTTAATTTTTAATTGCTTACAGCAAGCACTAAGGCCAGTGACATCTTCAAAAACCCTTTTTCTGTATTTCCAAATGGCTTTTTGGATATCAGAGGAAAAGGATGAGATTCGTCAGTGACCCCCAAGATTTGTGCAGTACCCACTGGGTTACACAGATGATGTGTCTTTCAGGGCCTTGTGTGGCAGGTGTGGTGGGGCTGACCATGCCACGGTACTGCCTCTTCGGAGACACAGTGAACACGGCGTCGAGGATGGAGTCCACGGGCCTGCGTGAGTATTTGGACAGTCCGTGGGGTAGGTGGTTGAAGTAACTTCTCAAGAGAGATGAAGAAATGCACATCTATGATTACAAGCATTGCAACTGAAAAAAGGGCAAGTCAAACAGCGAAATTCAAAGCAGCCTGAAGGACAGGCAATGAAGGACAGCTTTGCAATTGTAGCTCAGCCTTTAAGACCCTGCCTTCAAGACCCTGCTTTCCAGCTACAGTCCTCTAATTTGAATCTCATCAACCAAAATCAACATGAATCTTGCCCTAGTTTTCTCTGACATAGGTTGGATCTTGCTTTCAGTCAGTGCTGAGAACCCTTAATTCAGAGCTGTCCTTGTGCAGTAAAATGATGCATTTACCTGTCATGGTCAGTACAAAAAGCAAGGATTGAAGCACATGAGGCCATTGCTTCCATCATACCGTTGGTCGTAGAAAGTCCCACTGAGATGGAGGCAGCAGGAGCACTGCAGGTACAAAAGCATTGTTATACATTAGTAGAAATGCATATAGATAAATAACAACAGGAAAATTATAGGTTAGTCTGTCAGGAAATGTAACTCATAGCTATGTGGCCTTCCTCTACGTACTCCAACTATGTTCTTCTTTTAGATTATTGTGCAAAAAAAAAAATTAATCAGCTCATCCCACATCATTCAAGATGGAAGGGAATGTGATTGCTTGACACAATTGAAATAAAAGCTCAACAAAACCAAAAAAGAAAACTATCTTTGAACTTTTCTTTGAAAGAAAAGTTTTAGAAACATTGCCTGGCTTGTTCACACCAGCATAACCATAACAAATTTCAGTAAGTTCCAACAAGAGCTGTGAAACAAACTGAGGGAAATGAGAATTCAGTAAGGTTCTCCACCTTACTCCTTTTTGTTCACAGACTTAATGGTAGCTCTGTGTGGAATCAATTACTGAAAGCCCAGACATATCTAGAATCATAGCCACATTCTCTTTATGTTCCCTTGCAAACTTCATCTCTCTGCTCTTCATCCCAACTTTCAAATTATGCTGGGTGTCTGGAGCAGGACAGTTGGTTATTTTTATTTTCTTTCCCGTTCCCTAGTTATTCTGTGGCAATAGATAAAACAGCAATCCAGCTGACAGTGTTACTGGAAAATCACTTACTATCTTATTTGAGCTGGGCTTCTGCAGTTCGTGTGTTTGGTTTCCATGTCCAGGAAGCCCCTAGTGTGGATCTTCTCTGCCCCTGTGCTCGTTACAGCCCTGCCTTGAAGGATCCATCAGTCTGCACTGAGCTCTATGTAGAGGAGCACCACACAGCTACACCAGTTGCACACCTGCATGCTTTGGAGCACTTTTCCTCATCAGTATGAAGCAGTGGGGAATTTGCAGCCTGTGTGCAGTATAGTGATGCAGCTGTTTTGCTTTCTGTTCCCAGCTTACAGAATTCATGTCAGCCAAAGTACAGTGGATACACTTCGGAGTCTGAATGAAGGCTATGAAATCATACCTAGAGGGAAAACAGAGCTGAGGGTAAGAAGGGCCAGGGCTGTGTGAAGCACCTCACAAGGGAGTCTTCTTGTTTAAGGAATTTACATATTAAGCTCTTGTTTGGCCTTCATCCACCACTCTTCTGCTAAATCCTTCCAAAATTGTCCCTTACAGTTGTTTCAGTACATGGGGTGGTTATTGAAGGACTGTGGGATTGAGCAATCAGCTGTATGTGCTGGATATAAGTATTTATATAGTACTCTATTTAGTCCACCCTTAACAGAAGCTGCTACTTTTCAGAGTGTCCAAACAAGACAGTACTAAATAATTCAACCATCATTTCTATCCTTACATAGTTAATAGACAGAATTAGAATCCTTACTTGCCTTAAAGATCTAGAATTAAAGCTCTGAATACAGCCTCGGGCCCCTCAACAATCTTTCTTGACAAGTGGAATCATCCCATCTGAGTTCACATGTCTGCAAGTGGAGATTGGAGGTAATTATTCCAAGTTTAGTCAATGGAAAGAAACCTTTACACAGTTAGTGGAGATAAATTGGCACTTTAGAAAATTATTAACCTGATGTACTTTCAGGGTCCAGTTTATGTGAAGATGAATGTTTTCCTCCACTTCTTCCGTCAAGGATGATTGACTCTGATATAGGTGCCTACAGTTCACCAGATGTATCACACCTCAAAAGCTAAATTATCAGTGGTGGGAGAGGAAGTTATATTCTGACACTCAGTCCAGAAAGAGCTGTAAAATCTCTCAATTAATAATGCTGGTGCTGCCAAATAGATGATTAAATATCCTGTACTTTCCCATTTCTGTTAAACTCTGTAGTTTCAATGACCCAGATCAATAGGGGTCATTTGTAAATGACAGTTTGAAAAAGGATAATGAATATCCTGTTTTAGGATAATGAAATTCAAATAATCCCTGAGGTGTTCTGAAGGACAGCCCAAGATTTCAAGCCATGGTCTGTCTCTGGACATATATGATGCCAAAGAAATCCAGAGGAAATTACGTATTGAGCAGACGGCATTCAGAAAGCTGATCTTTATCTGGATTTTTGGTTTTATTTTAGGGTAAAGGAGTAGAAGACACATATTGGCTGGTTGGGAAAAAAGGCTTTCTGAAGCCCTTACCTAAACCTCCTGAAATAAAGCCAGGGTAAGTGTGACTTCATCACTGTTCAATACGTTCATTAAAAGGTCCTTTTTGGAGTTTGTGGGCTGAATACCTGTCTTTCCATGTTATCTGTTTGCAAAGTCTGTATCATTTTCCTTAGGTGACTTGTATGTTCAGGCATAGTACTGAGACTGAGAAGTGATGTGGTTTCTTCAACTCCTCTCCTTAGTCACAGTTCCCAAGAAGTGACATGGAAACTTGCTGCTTCTCTCCTATACTCCCTTGGAGATTGAGCACCAGGGAGTTCCTTCCTTCATCTCCTTCATACTCTCTGTGTATATGGGAGATGCACAGGTACAGACATCTTTAGGTCTTTGTTGTCATCAATGTATGGGTGACACTTAGATTTTTCTCTCCCTCCATCAAAATTCCTTCAGAAAACACGAACCTCATCCAACATATAAATATATTTCTTCCCTCTCACTCTAATAGAAAAATAAGGAGACTTTGTGTTATAAATTATGGCATTGTTAGGTAACTGAAGACTTAATGATGTTGCTTCCATACAGGTGGTGGTGAGCAAAGATTGATCACTCAAAATTCATTAAGTCATTTTCTAGCTTTGCCATGCCTGACTTTGCAAACAGAGTACTCCCTGTTCAGCTGTAACCTGCTGCGTGCCTGGAAAGGATGTTGGGGTCAGGACATAAAAAACAAGAGTCAGATTTGTTTGACAAGAACAGCATAGTCACCCACATTAAAAGCAGTCAACTTTGACTCTCTTTATAGTCAACAAAGAGAAATACAAGCTATGGTGTCTGATTTGATTGTCCTGCTTGGACGTCTGTATTAGAAGATGAATTGCCTTTGCAAAGTGACTCTTTTGTTGACTGTAAAGAGATCCTACAGTGACTACCTCAGAGATAGATGTCTGACAACAAACAAGGTCTGTATCAATGTGACTCTGACTTCTCCTGATCAGTTTTGTTCTAAGTATTATCTCGTTTCCTCCTAGTAAAATGAAGACCTTTTTATTTTATCTCTCTCTGCACGCAATAGTCAACTGCTTGGGAGGCTGCATACAGGGCAGTCCCCATGCTCAGAGCCATCCCAGAGCTTTCTTGGAGTAGGGTGGAACTTACAGTGTTATAGTATTTGGGGACACCATTTTAAAATTGTTTGGGTGTCACTCAGGGTGAAAATAGAAGTTTACTGAAAGACAATTTTGAAAGACAATATTTCTTAGGCTTGAAGGCATTTTACTATTAATACTTGATGGAAATGAGCTATTGAATAATGTGTGTTGATACCAATGATGCATTATACACAGAAAATATGAAACTTGGAGGAATTTTGCCATATTAGCAAGGTGGGCTGGCTTACCATGCAACCAAGGAAGCACTTAGACTTTTACTTTGAGAGTAGATTCTTCTTATCCTGGTTTTATTATCTAAAAGTCATGATTTAAGCCTCTGTTGACTGTCGAGATTCTTTTCATCACTCTCAAAGATTCTGGCATCTGGTCATGTGAACCAAAGTCAGATTTATGCAGGGCTGAGCTGTTTCTAAAGTTTTTGTAAAGTGATTGTAAGCAGCAGAAAATGAATCAGGTCCATGCATAAAATAAGAGAAGTAAAAAAACATTCCCATGTACCCAGGATCACAAGATCTTGAACATCCGTGTGTAACCTTTGTAGAGTCCACCTGTAGCACTGCAGAGAGGGAGGTGATCTTCTGCTCTTGCCCCAAGGTGCAGATCTTCACTGTTCTTTTGCACTATCTCTGTCCCCATAGATTGTCATGCAGCAGTTGAATGAATGTTACAGTAATCAGAGGAAAAAGTAAAGTTATGCAAAGCAGAATTTGTCCTAGTGAAGTGTCATAATGAAAGTTATACCCCATAGAAATCAAATGACAAATGACAGAAAGAAGTAACTGGTTGTTCTTACAAGGCAAATATTTGGAGAACTGCCTCATGCATCAGCTGTGCTGTTATCAGATAGGTGTCAGACATTATGTCCTGTTTTTCCAGCCTTATCTTGATGGTTCAGTTTTTGGCACAAAAAAATGAAGTTGTGTCTCTCTTGTTGGCAAATATGGTGGTTTCAAGTCATGATCTCATATACTTTCATAAGGATTTCCTAATTTCTAGACTTTTTAGCTGATGGGATTGGATTGGTAGAGAGCCTCTGCTGTTGCTGTTGCTGCTGATGTGACTTTCTCTGGAGAAAGGATTTCTATTCAGGCTCCTATTTGAAGCCTTTTACCTGATGCTCTTTCAAATCAGAAATAAAAGACCAGCATCAAAAAAGTTCTGTACTCCTTCCATAGCTGGACTAATACAACAGCATCAAAATATTTCCTAGATAAACTTTATATAACATATAACAAGAGCTATCTGGGGAAATCCAAACATCCTCTGGCTCATACTCACAGACTTGATCACTGAAACTTAGGATAGATGCTTCACAATCGATCCCTTCTTTTCAAATTATTTCTGACCCCCTAACACAGCAGCAAAATAAAGAAAAAGGAATATTTTGATCATGGCTGTGGCATAATGACTGTTAGAAAGAAGACTTTCTCTGAAATCTGGTTGACGGGAGAAAGGTAATGAAAGCTGGTGACATCTCTCTTTGAACAAGACTGCCTGACTTGTGATATGGTTGCTTCAGCTTTTATTTTTAAACAAGCTCTTTTTGAGCAAGCTGAGGTTTCTGAAGAATTGACAGGAATATTAGAGAATTGGTGCTGATAGCAAGAAACCCTGAAAGCAGTATTCAGAAAGGAAGCAAAGTCAGGACTTTACAGATTCTCTCCTGCTGGCTTTGGAAACAAGGTGGTAGGAAGAGAGGACCCTGGAAAAATAACAGCTGTCTTCAAAAAGAGGGGTTTTGCCAGAGGATGGGATAGAGGGTGCAGAAGCAGACCTCTTCAGTTGCTCAGACATTAGTGAGGTCAGGAGATGTGGAAGTTCTATTTGCACTGGATCTTTCTTCTTGTTATTGAGTTGTGGATGAAAGCCAAGTCATTATCACACAGTTATTTGATACTTGTGTGAGTAGTGTTTGGAGGTGGACCTCAATCTCATACTGTGCTTCATCCCTAAATACTAAATATCCTGTGACCTTCTGTGGGTCACAACCTGCTGCACTATTGTGCAGTCACAGGCAGCAACATCCTCCACTCCTCTGTGGGTGAGTCCTGCCAAGTGGATTCAAGGAACAAACCACTCACACTCACCCTGTGGCTGAATTTTGCTACTGCTTGCATAAAGAGTCTGGACACAAAGATTCCTCTTCTCCCTCCAACAGTCAGGATTTAATCTTATTAAATGTTACTTGCCTCCATCTTATCTGGTCATCTTGCACGTCTTTTAAGAGTCAGTGCAGAGAAACAGACATTTCTAGGTGCAGATCTTCTGCCTCACAAAGGATATCTACCTTGCGATAAACCCCTCCTGTAGTCCAGCAGTGTCAGCTTCCCTCCACTGGCTGAGAAGGGAACACAAGTTATTTGGCTCAGAGGAAAATACTCTGTTGCAGAGAGACAAATGGCAGGCAGCTAAATCCCACCTGAGTTGTAGATTGCCAGAAGTCATTCCTCATTGAGCCCATTAGGATTGTATCCTCCTCGTTTCCCTGTCCTTTGGACTGAGCCCTAAATGCTCCGGCACTCATGAGGAAGTTTATAAACAGGGATTAATATTTCTAAAAAGAAGAAATATGTTCCTAGAGCTGAGGATTTAGGTAAGGAATGGGAGGACAACTTGACTAGACATTTCCATTTGCAGAACAGAATTGACAAAAGAGCTGAAACTCAACTCTGATCTCCCTCAGGAAAAGCTGTTAAATTTGTACTAAGCTTTCAGAGACAGCTGGCTATCTCTGGGGACAGTGAAATAGGATTTCCATTAGGAAATGTGCCCATACTTTTGAGAGATGAGAGCTTCTGAAAGCAACACCCCTGGAAGACCAAAAGGCACTGAGACAGGAACTGAACCAACCAAAGGTGAGGTCTTCACAGCAGTTTTGTTCTTTTCTTTCCTTTAATTAATGAGGGGAAGGATCAGTGGAATAATGGAATCATTCTCCCAGGATTCATCTTGTCTATTAGATTCTGAAACAGCCATGATAGACATATAGTTTGTGCTCCTCAATCAACAAAGTCATTCATCTTGTCCTGGGAGAAGTGTCTAAGAGTACCAAGAGACCTCTGGACACTTAAAATTTAATTAGTTTACCTCACTTTTTGCAGTAAGTCAAGATGAAGGGATACAAAACGGGAATAAATAAAACCAGAACCAGGACCAATATTTGTTTTCCTTTTTCTCACCAGAAGACACTTACCTTTCACTTGGTCGACGTTACAGTCTGTTCTTTATTACAGATGAAACTGAACTGGTTCCTTCTCTAATGGCCTACCTGTTCACTGCAGGTATAGAGCTCATGGGTTACTCCCAGAAGAAATTGCAGAGTTCAAAAGGAGGAAAGCTGAAAAAGCCTTGGCAAAAGGGCCTAGATCTGAGGTAGTAGCTGTAGGACAGTCCCAATGTAGCTCCTCTGCTTAGTGTCTGCTTGCATGTTGTGTGTCTGCACTTTGCTGCTTTTAGTGTGTTTTTTTTCCCCTTTTTTTTTTGTTTTTCGTCTTTTCTATCTTTTTTATATGTTGTATTATTATTCTAAAGTGTCTCATTCAAAATGTGTTCAAAACAGCAGTAAAGCTGTCTAAAGATAGTAGTAGCCTTGTTGGGTGATTTCCTAGTGAATTTATGCCCTTGTATCATATTAATTCCTGAAAGGCATACAGTATTACTGTGTTTACCTGCAGTGTATTATCAGTCCATTGAATGGTAATATGCACTGTGCCAGGAAGAGACCAGTACATGGTAAACTGTTCAAACCTGGAAAAATCCATATTGCCTATTGTTGCTTTCCTGTAATGTATATCTCCTGACTAGTATAATCCTGTATCTCATGACTTGAAATAGGACGCAGCTCTCTTATTCATCACTATGGTATCTACAAGTACGAAATTATGGATTTAGGATGATTTGGGTGAAATTCAGAAGTTACATGGAGTATTACAGCATGACCTGAGGTGTCTGATCAAGGAGGTGTTACTAGAGTAAGGCTGGCATGAAAGCATGCACACCCACACATGCACATGTGTGGTGTCACCTGAAAATGCTGTATGATTGGGTTTTCTTAATAGTATTTCTAAAAACATCAATAATGCTTCTGCTCAGTTCCTCTGAACTAATGTGTATTTAATTTCCACTTTCTTAAAAAAAGGGGAGGTGGATGAAAGCCCAGACTACCTAGATATAGGATGGTTACAAACCCTTAAAATACACCATATCAGGCTGATAGATTACTATGAAGACTAAAGCTCCATCTAATTTTCTCATATGGATAAAACCCAGCAGATAACTTTTGACTGAGTTCCTCCTTCCCAGCAACAACTTTTAAAGATTCAGGATGTGTTACTAGGCTGATTTATCTCCCTTAAAAGATTTTTAAATTTTGAGGTTCTCCCTATCGAGGACCTGGGCAGAAATTCCTCATTAAAAAAGTAAAAATAAAATAAACTAAAAGTATTTAAATATGGGGCACAATCTGCAGAGACCTGCAATAAGTACTATCATATGAGAACACTCCCTGCTGAATATAAGCTTCAAGGCACAGAAGACCACTCTGCTGATTTACACCCTCAAGTACCAGCTAGTCCTCCAAGGCCAGAGACAAAGAGCATCTCTCACTTGGGTTAACCTTGCTAGACAAAATCGGCACATCTACTGATACATAACTACCGAGTACTTGTATCACCCACAGGCTGATTAGTAGTATATTATTGAGAAGAGAAGGTTCTCAGTAGCCAACTTGGCTCAATCCATGGTAAACAGCTTGAAAATCAATAAGACATTCATACCTGAATCTTTTCAATGGTCCTAATTCAATCCTTGTATGCATGAAGCTTTCAATGGAGGCAATTAAGTCCTCAACAGCTACTTATTCCCAACATGCCTGTTTGGTGGTTTAGTGATGTTTCCAGCTAATCTATTTTAAATGCTTATGGTGAAAGGGAATATGCCACAGTAACCTTGGTTTTCCTTGGCGATCCGTAGTCTTGTCACTCAGTGTACAATCCTATAATTCTGGGATCATAAACAGCTGACAGTCCCAAAGGGTTCTTGCTCCAATATGATAGGGATCCCCATCTTGGAGTAATTATATTTAGAGTATTCATCTGGTCTGGAGTCTAGAGGAAGGTCAAGACTCTGCTCCTCACGCTCAGGAATCAAATCCTTTAACCTTGAAAGAGTGGCTGTGGACTCTGCTGTCTTTGGTGGACACCTTATTTCAAAGAGAAGTGTTGGTTTTGGATGGATCTTGATAAAAATATTCATCAAAGCATGAGGAACACCTGAGTGCATCTCCAGCTACTAGAAGATAAACCTATTGGCTATATCACTAGTGACTCTTATACTTTGTCCTGTGGTAGGATCTGTGACCTTAACATGTACCTTCCAACCCACTCGTGTGAATGGAATTCAGCCCAGAGTATCATGTTTGTAGAGACACTTGTGCAAGGCTGTAGATGAAACAGCAGCTGAAGACCATGTAGGATAAACCATGGCATCTCAAACACTGCTGGATAATATCCTCAGGCAGAAGAATCCCACCCTTAGCATCTTGAAAGGCTTCTGATAAGGAAAAAGGGATTTCTCTCTTTAAATTTAAGACACAGCAGAGAACTGTCCCACAGAGATGTCAATGACTCCCTAGGACCTGGGGGTTGGTCTCACTTTGGAGATGAGACTTGGAGTCCATGCAAGTCAGTCAGAATTCATTGTGGAGTTCTAAGAGGTGAGATTTCACCCCCATGTGATGAGTAGCTGTTGTGTTTATAGAGGGACCCATGGTGTATGAATCTTAGTACAAACTGTATTGCTCTTTGCTGACCTTTAGATATATAGGCATACAGGCATCCTGGTATCCTGCATGGAAAAAAGTCTGGGATTACCCAAAATACTGAGGCTCAATTTTTCAAGTAATTTTCTCCCCTTTTTTTTTTTTGTTCCTCAAGACTTTACCTCTCCTTCTATTATGATCTCTCATGCTATGAACTCAGCTTAGCAACAGGAGATTCTTCAAGATTCTTTCTTTTTCAGGGAATACAGTAATACACCCCAATAATAGCATGTTGCCGGCCAAACCATAGACTAGCAAGGTGCAGCTGACCAGCAGATCAGATCATAGATTCATAGATTCATAGATTCATAGAATGCTTTGGGTTGGAAGGGATGTTTCAAGTTCCTCTCCTTTTCTGTTTTACAGCCACAACTGGCCAGATGTACTGACTAGGAAACTCAAATCTGTCCTGAGGGACACAAAGAGAACACTAACAAAAGCAACCTTTAAAGAGCTGGGGAACATGAAGGAATCTGATATAGGTTTCGAAGAGGATGAAATTTGAGAAGAGCACAGCAAAGAATTAGTAAGATCAAGATGGACACCTCAAAACCAATCCAATAGAGCTCACTCTCCATTTAGTTCCCAACCATACAAAAGCAGTATAATTAATGAAGCCTCTTGGCTCTTGCAAAGGGTGAACCTGAGCAGGCAGATGAATCTTGACCATCTTCTCTTGTGCAACTGGGCACCAGCTCAGAGCTGTACGTGTGCATTTTTTTTTTGAGGGGGGTACATTGAGGAGGAAAGTGATGGTGATGGTGATGATTATGGTGATGATGCTCTTCATGAGCAACTGTCACAAGGATGAACTCAAATATTTTAGCTAGGTCTGTGTGGCAGAACAAACAAGTCTGGCTGCTCTTGGGCCTGGATTTGAACAATAATGCCAAGTGCTAAAATGATTTAACTGTTTTGCATTAAATAATTGGTTTCCTATTGTTGTAGGAAACTCTGGTTTCATGAAAATCATTGCAATTGAGAAAAAGATGTTTTTGACAACAAGAAAAAATATTTTTACTCTCCCACAGGTAGAAATTCTGAAGCAAAATGTTTCGTTCCTGTTTGTCAATTTAAGCTGAAACATTCTCTTTTAAATTGACATTTCAGCTGCAAATGCCAATTGAATGCTATTTTCAAACTGCAATGACAGTTTTGAATTGAAACAGTTTGGTATGAATCAATATTTATTTCAAATGCCAAAATGAGATTCTGCTCAAAATGTCAAAATATGTCATCTTTGTAAATCCAGATCCAGTTGCAAAACATCTTATGCTTTTATCCCAAAGCAGGATGAAAACAGAATGCCAAGATATTGCAAAACTGAAATGCAGTTCCATTAGCTGAGTAATACTAATAAAATACACTTTTTTTTCTGCAAAAGTGGGGCTGATGGAACAAAGAGTACATCACTAAAATAGTGCAGGGCCTAAAACCCATCACTCTTTTTCCTTCCCAATCTCCAAGTGGTCTCTAAGGCACTTGTCTATAAAGGAAGCCTCCCAGTGGGTAAAGGGTCAACATTTGGCCTGTAGGCACTTCTCACAGAGCACACTTCATCAAGGTCAAATAATTTTGGTGTTGGCCTCTTCTTCTTCTGGGTTTTTTATTCCTGTTCAACATCTGGCTTCTAATAAATTTCTGAGAATTATTATTCTCTCTTCTTCAAGGCTGAAAAGAAGAGCAGGTATGTTAATTCAATGAATATTACCACCAGAAGGTACTCATTGTGGACACTGAGACCTTTTTCAAGCTCAGTTTGAACTCTTCTCATCAGAACAACCTAAGCAGATTTTTACCATTCAGATAATAAATAGGAGTTAACAACCACTTGGCAAACATTTTTTGGATATTGCAAATATCTTTATGGAACAAGGTGAGTCAGACTTCACAAAGCTGAGGAACATAGTATTTTCTTTACTGTATCAAGTATAAAATGTACACTGTCAAAGCAGGAGCTGTTTGGAGTGTAAACATCTGAAAAGCACAAACAGAAGGGAAATTCATTAATGTTATTTAATAATGATATTTTACTCTATGACACCTCATTTTGTGAAAGAAGCCTTTGCTTATTTCGTGATGAGAGTAGATATTCCAGGTGGGAGAAGTTGGTCCTTGAATGACATCTGTTAAAAGGCTCATACAACACTTGAGCTGTCAAATAGGGATTAGAAAAGCTTTCACCTTCTGCCCCCTGCTCACCCTCTGTTAGAGAATTCATTCAGAAATAAAGTCCTATGGAAGAGACTTGGGGCAGGTAATCCTGACACAATACACCTCAGTATACAGTTCCAGGGGGGGACATTATCTGGGTTGGTTTATACAAATGTAAGTTTAAAATCAAACAATTTCTCTATAATTCATGTCTTTTCCACTATTTTCTCATGTAAAAAACATTTACCAGTGCTGTTCTGTTACATAGCACAGTGGATTAAATCAACCTGAATTTTCCATCTGAAGATGACTGAAACAAGAGGATTTCAATCCATCCTTCTGTACAGTTTTTTCCTTCAGCCTGTAGTCTTCTAAAATAAACAACATTCTTTGAATTTCTTTTAGAAAATAAGATAGTAAATCTGTGGGAAAGGGTAGAAGAGAAGCAAAGTTCTATTCACTGATGACTTTAGTAATCCCAGGATAATTCTTAATTCTCTTTGAAGCCAGTGATATTTTTTTCCTCTTAATTTCAACAGGAAGAGGCCAAGGACTCATCCCTGAGTGTGACCATCTCTACTATTAGAAATCCATAAAACATATTTATATTTTTCTGACATTATTCTGTTTAGATAGATTTAGATTCACTCATGAGATTTCTTCTCATACTAACTATGATCACTGTTTAAGTCTCTAATTTTGTTAGTTTGCTCCTAGTTTTCTCCAGTGTTTGGATGTTGCAATGAGGAAGACATGGGCTGGAAGCAGCAAATTTAAATTTTTGTAACTCCACATCAGACTTCTCATCTGACTGTGAACAAGGCACTTGGTGGATTTTTGGGTAGTGAAGTGCATACTGTAGAAACCACTATCAACAAGAATCTACCACATGATTGCTGAAGGTTTTACCACTGATGTTATGGAGTGAATTTTAACACAGTTGTGCAAACCCGCTGAGAACTGTAGAAGATGTATTTATATGCAATAAACACTGTCTGAATATAGTTCATATTTCATACAGTATTTTCAGCAGTCAATTTATAACATGTGACAATAAAGATCCTTGAAAACCTACCCCTCCACCTGAAAATGTCATTCTAGTTTGTATATTTACCTTCAGCTGACTTCTCAGCTTACTTTTCAGCTCTCTGTGCAGATGAGGCACCTGTGTAGCCCCCTGTTCACATATTTGCTTGATTACACAGTAATTTAGAGGCAGGTCTCAAAATACACAAGCCAGAGGCAGGCAGTCAGGGAGAGAAGGTATGAGATGCAGAAGAACCCTGGGAAGATATGGAGCAGCCACAATGTGGATGGGTGTCCAAACAGCTGCAAGGGCTGATGTCTGGGAAAATTTCCTGTGACAGCAGATATTGATGCAAAGGGGGGGCAATACCACTCTCCACAGCATATTTCTTATTAGAAAATATGAAGATGTTTCTCTGGGTTATAGAACTACAGCCAAGTGAATGCGGGAGTAGAACTGAGGGTAAGTAATCCCAGCATAATTCTATGATTCTGTCCTCACACCGGCAAAGAATCTGTCAAATAAACACATGGGAAACATCACATCAACCTGCTGCTTTCTATCCATGTAAAGGGCATAGTCTGGCAAGGGCCTATGCACAGGCAGATTCTTAAACCCCCCTTCACCTACACACTCACACACAGTGGTCATCAGCTGGATGTATAATTGGTGAAGGTGGGCTTAGGATTACCTCCTGGTGTAGCCACACATCCGTTCTTTCCCCTTCAGGCATGTCAGAAAGCCCTACTGTGGCACTCATTAGCCTCATCTGTGTTAAAAATAATGGTTTGAATCATATAAAGGAATTATATCATAGAATTGTTTAGGTTGGAAAAGACTCTGAGGTCATCAAGTCCCACCATTAACCCAGCTCTGCCAAGTCCACCACTAAATCATGTCTCCAGGTGCCACATCTGCATGTCTTTTAAATACCTCCAGGAATGGTGACTCCACCACTTCCCGGTTCCAATACTTGACAACCCTTTCAATGACGAAATTTTTCCTAATATCCAGTCTATCCAAACCTTCCCTTGTACAACTTTAGGCTGTTTCCTCTTGTCCAATTTTTTTGTTTTTATCTGGGAGAAGAGACTGACCCCCACATGGATACATCTGTCTTTTAGGTAGTTGCAGAGAGTGATCAAAATAAAAGAATACATGGAGAAGGCAGAGAAACTGCAGCTCTTCACATACAAACTGAAGCTTTGTGAAATGATGGTGTTAGACAAAGCTCTTACACATAAAAACTCAGCCTGAAGAAGAGCTATAGGATTGCGAGGTCAGCTGTAGAATACAGAGAGCTTGATGTACAGGGAGGTTGGATTAGCACATAGAATTGAAGCACACCTCCCAAAATGCACTGAGAGCCATTGCATCAAGGATCATTTCCAGACCCTGGGCATTTGCAATCCTCTCCTCCAGCCTCCTGCAGCTGCTAGGTGAGCAGCAAGACACAGTGCTCCTAGGCCAGCAACTGCTGAAACAAGTGAGCAAGGGAAGCTTTTCTGTATTCATCCCATACCAGGATACTCCTCCAGTCTTCTTGCAGTAACCACAGGAGAGAGTTCCCTGAGCTGATGAAACCAGGTCCATGTTCTCTGCAGTGTAAGAAGCACCTGATGCTTTTCCTCTGATGCTCGTTACTTTACAGCTGTTGGTGTTAAATTTCATTCACCAACCTTTTTCCTCATTCATTAGAGTTTTTCACAGTCCTTCCCAAGCCTGACTTCATGCTATTTGCAGATGTCAGCATCCCATGCTTCTCCTTCCTTCCCTGAGCATCCCAAAATTCTATTAAAAAGCACAGGACCCAATGGAGGGACTGTGAGGACCACCCACAAAAGTTCTTGCACAATGCATCCTGATCATGCTTGTCTGCTTGGTTTCCTGACTCCACATCAATCCTGTTCTGCTTCACTCTATCATTGCTTGGTGCAATGCAGTCTCCTTTCCTGCACAGGACCTGTTTAGAATCACTTGAAAACCCAGAAAAATTTTAACAGCTGATTCTCTTTTATTGCCTGTTTTCATTGACACATTACAATTATTTTATTCAAAGGAATTAAATTCCCTTTTTGCCATGATCTGTTCTCAACTTGGGGCTGTCCAGGAGCCAGACTTGATAGCACAGACATCAGGCACAGTTAAAAAACTAACAGATGCTGAAAATATATACACTCATTTTCACAAATCTAGATGTCTGAAACATGTTAATTAACATATGCAGAGAAGCGCAGGAAAAATCAATTCAGGGCCAAGGGCCCATGCTGAAATATGTTATATCCACACAGGCCTGATGTCCGAATGGAAACCACAATACAATGCATGAAATTCCAGTTGGTCTTGAACAGAAGGCATTTATTAAGTGCTGAAGCCTGTTTTTTCTATTGTTGTTAAAATTTGCCAAGTTGCAAATGTTCTGCAGTTTTCAAGTGGAAAATGGTCTGGCTCTTGGACAGTTTGTCTCCCAGACACCTCAGCTGCCCATCTGCTGGGCTATTCCAGTCACCGATTCCAAAGCAACCCTGGAGGCAGATGTCTCAGCTCCAATCTCCACATAGAATTTCCTCCTTTATTTATTTTTTCACTCAAACTCTGGAACTGAAATAGTATTTCAAAATATTGAAGTCCTGCAGGAAACCAATTGACCTTTCTCCACATTCACCAGAAAAATGTGGGCAGGAAGAGAAGGCAGCAAACAGACTGTACCGCTAAAGCTCCAGCCTTGAGGTCCTTTCTCACCAGAAAAAATGCACTGTCCGAACACCATAGAATATTATCTGATGGCAGATGTACTGTAATTAACTGTTTAAAAACTATGACTTATCAAATATTTCTTCTGTTGTTGTACCAGAGGTATTAAATCATGCCCTGATAGTCGAGTGCTATAAAAAATTGCTTACATTTCCCTGCATGTGAGCTCTGCTTTAGTACATTATTGCTTCAACAGAAAAAGCTAAAAACTATTAATCTGAACAATTCTGATTTTAAAGCAAAGTCAGACTTGGCATGGAACATGCATTTTGTGACTCAGGGCTGTTTGCAATAAGAAAGCATCACAGGAGCACAGCATTCTTTGCCAATTCTTGTTTTGAGCTGTCTGTGAAATCTTGGCACCGTGTACCAAGAACACTATGTTGAAATAAAACTTTTGTTTAACCTACTTGTGTGGGCTCCCTGTGGAGGTGACTGCCTGTGCTGCCAAATCTGTAACTCTCAGCTCCCCAAACACCATCAGCACATAGAAAGAACCAGAGGGAATAACCACAGGTTGTTATCCAAGTAAGATGCCAAAGTTTATTCATGGAGAGATGTCATCAAGGTTGCTCAGGATGACTGCACCTGTCAGGACTGCAACACAGTCAGGACAAAAGGAAAATATGACCTAATTCTCATGGTGGGTCCAAGGCTTGTGTCTAGTCTGAATTTCTCACACTAGGAAGGGAAGGGATCAGCCTGAAAACCTTCTCCTCTCTATACCTGCTGCTGTACTTTTGTCCTTGTGGCACTGTCCCAGTGCAACAGGTCATCCGAAGAGAAAAGCCTGGAACACTGTGTTCAGCCTCTAATATTTATGTAAGTCCTGAATGCTGCAATGTTGAATGCATGTATCCTCACTATCTCGTGCTGATATTCCTAGGAGCTGTGAAGGGCTGCAGGGCAAATCACTCTGCTCTTTGCAACTATGATGGAAAGTGAGTGGAAATATGATGTTGAACCTCTGCTAAACTGAAAAAAACCTCACCAAGGGTGAAAGATTCCACCTTTCTCTCTGTGCCCTCCCATTATCCTAGACTGGCATTATGTAGGGAAGTGTACATCCATGCTGTGGCAGTTATCTTTATGCTGCCTCATATTCTTTATAAGAACTGGTTCTGGAAAAACATATTGCCCTTGATTTTGTACAGCTCACTCAGTTTCATCAGAGTTTATTCACAGAGAAGAAAAGGACACAAGAAGAACTCACTGGTCTCTCAAGCTGGAACAATTATTTCACTATACTTCTATTATTCTCATTCTGAAATATTTCAACTAAACTAAATTTTAAAGGAAACGCAGGAGAATCTTCAACCTTAAAAAAACCAGCTACAGCCAATGACAATAATTAGCTCCTGCTCGCATCTGTAACATTCAAATTCAAGGTACAATTCAGATGTAAGCACTTTATGCTGTATAAGTCATTGCATATATACCTACATACATATGTACATATATATATGTGTATATATAAATAGATACATATGCATACAATTATTCAGCAGCCATTCACCACCAGAGGGCAGGCAAAGAATATGAAAGTCAATTGTCCTGTGTGATACTCCACATGCCAATGAGCGAACTGTTCAGTAGCCAGAAATATATCACCACCGTTTTATTTGACCATGTCCAATGACTTTCTTATCATAGAATCATAGAATAGTTTGGGTTAGAAGGGGAAATTCAAAGTCATCTAGTCCACCCCTCCTGCAACGAGCAGGGACACCTGCAACTGGATCTGGTGGCTCAGAGCCCTGTGCATCCTGGTCTTGAATGTTTCCAGGGATGTGTTTCAGTGATCCTACTCTGCACTGGTGCAGCCTCACCTTGAATATTGTGGCAGTTTTGGTCTCCGCAATATAAGATAGACATTAAGCTGTTAGAGAGAGTCCAAAGGAGGGGAACAAAAATGGTGAAGGGCCTTGAGGGGAAGCAGCATGAGGAGCACCTGAGGTCACTCGGTCTGTTCAGCCTGGAGAAGAGGAGAATGAGGGGAGACCTCATTGCAGTCTAAAACTTCCTTGTGAGGGGAAGAGGAGGAATAGACACTGATTTCTTCTCTGTGTTGACCAATGACAGGACCCAAGGGAACGGCCTGAAGTTGTCAGGTGAGGTTTAGCTTGGATATTAGAGAAAGGTTCTTCACTCAGAGGATGGTTGGGTGCTAGAACAGGCTCCCCAGGGAAGTGGTCACAACACCAAGCATGACAGAGTTCAAGAAGCATTTGGATAACACTTCCAGGCACATGGTGCGACCTTTGGGGGTGGTCCTGTGCAGGGCTAAGGGTTGGACTCAATGATCCTTGTGGGTCCCTTCCAACTCAGCATATTTTGTGTTTCTGTTTGATCAAAGATAGCTCATCTTTTTCACCTATGACATCATTCTGGGGTTAGAAATTTTTATGAGAAAAAGGACACCGGGAGTTTACTCAGCTCTTCCATGCTACTGCCTTCACTACTTCTATGTGTGCTTGACAGGGGGCAGGTGATACATGTTTGAGCATAATTAGCTGTGCTTCTGTGTTCCCTATATTTCACCATTCCAGTGCACTAAACTTCCTAGTGCAAGTGTAGCCTGTGCACTGGCTTCAAAGTTTTTCTGAGTGCATCCCACTTTTGAAATCTAGAACGGGATGTTCACGAGCAAATTACATTTTCAGTGTTTGAAAAAAAATCAAAGAGATAGATGAGCAGTGTTGTTTCTTTTACATTGTTGCACTACGTCTGCTTTCTGTCTCCACTGAAATAACTCCAACATCCCCCTATGTCTCCCAATGTATCCCCTGCTTCATTATTTGGTTCAGAGGGGTTGTTAGATGGTACAACTACCTTTCTCTTCCAGCAGTATGTTCTACCTAAAGCACTGCACACAGCGACTGCCATGATATGTGGTTTTAGCACAGCAAGGACCATGCTCAGGGACTAAGTCAGGATTTATGTATTTTTCCTTCATGCAAAAAAAAAAATCCCAAATACGTCATTGGGGGTAGGAGTTAGATTATTCAAGAAAAGCCAACACACTGTGCAGGAAGCAAAGACATTTTGGAAATAACCCAGAATCCAGCTGTGGGATATAAAAAACCCCCATGATTTCAATAAGTGATGACATAGTGGTGGATCAAGGGGCTATGGGAAGGATCAAAGGGTTTAAGGAACATGACAAAAATAGAGCATTTCTAACTCAGTTCTTCTCTCCCTATGATTACAAATGCAACCTTCTCCTTTTTTCAGCATTTGCATGAAAAAAAAATAGAAGAAGCAAAAGACAAAATAGATCACACTCTCCACTCTAATTGTGGTGAAATCCTTTTCTGCAGGACCTGAAGGTTACCTGTATCATAATCAGCCTTGTAGATATGATGCCAGTAATCCCTTCACTAAATAAACACAGTTAATAGGTGAAAAGTAGGGACAAGAAAAATGAAACAATTATTATTTTAATGGTAGTTGATAGCCTAAAGTAATTTTTGTAAGTTCTGATTCAATAGCAGGGACTGAAAATGCTGGAGGAAGAGACCAACTTTCCTTTTCATTCTTCCATCCAAAAGAAAACAAAAAGAAGGAAGAAGAATGGATGAAATTTCACAATTTAAATTAAGCAGGAGATTTAGAGACAAACATGATCTTTAACCCCACTATCACAGAAGACAGAGCAAACCATTCTGCAGCTTGCTTGGCACCACCTGATTTATAGATCCTCCTACTATTGGAGTGGTACAGCAGATGTAGGAAATATTTGTAAGAGAAACCACATCAGTCTCATTTGGTTTGCATTTCAAGATAAACCAGATTTGTCACATGCAGCACAGTTTCCTGAACCTGTTGATAAAACTTTGGGGTGTTTCAAGCAGAGGCTAGAAGATGTCCCTGGAGGTGGCAGTGGAGGGCAGAAAAAGCCCAGAGACACTTGAAAAATCTGTGTAGGATGCAGGCTCCCTCCAACCAGAGGGCAGGGCAAGTGCAAGGCAAAAGGTCTCTGCCCTTATTTCTGTCTTCTTGAGATATTCACCTGGCAACTTTGCTTGCAAGCCATACCTCAGAGTCTCACTGGACAATTGTGTATGTCTGAGGACCACAGGGTTTGGAAAATAAAATCAGATGACCCTGGAGGTAGTTCCTCCCCCAGCCCCCCATAACATAAATAAAAATTCCATTTGCTCCATTTCAACTCCCCAAAAATTAGGGGGTTCTCTGAAACTCCTGTGATATGAGTTCACTTATCTGGGATTTTTGCCCACATGTTTTCCTTGTCTTTTTTTCTCTTACTGCCTCACTGCCATGTGCCACAGCAATCTCCCCATCTGGCATTGTTTTGTCCCCAAGTTGGTTTTTTTTGTTGTTATCTTCTATGTTCTCTCAGAAGACTCTGCAGAAGGCCCATATCACCAAAATCACCCCACCTATATCCTGTGGTGGTACCTGCTTAGGGAGTTTCTATGATATCTGCCACTCCAAGTGATGATTCATCATCACCAAGTGATGACGAATACATCAAGTATTGTATTAATGTCTTGAACATGTGCATTTTGCTTTCTTGCTCAGTTTTCTGGCACTGTCTGCCCAGGTGTCAAGCAGTGCTTGGGGACCCTGTCACCCAAGAGTAACAAGATGAGTCCGGACTGTGCCAACCCTTCAAATCACTGCATCATAACATGGACACAGCTAACTTCTCATAGCTAGTCATATCAGGCTGGGTAAGTGTGGAGTGTCCTGGAAGAACTGGGCATTCATTCTTTACTCCACATTTCGGGTGAATTTCACAGCTGCTTGCATTACTGGTAGCTGATTTGGAGTTAGCTAAGGTATGTCTCCTTTGCAGTTTAAAGTGGAACTGTCTGCATCTTGCAATGCCAAATGTCTTCAGAGCCAGGTGGACCTGAGGAAGGCTATGGTTGGCAAAAAGGGGACTGAGCCAAACCTAGTCTGGGGAAATGCCAAGAGCAGCAACTTCTTTGAGTTCAAATAAAGTCACAGTTGCTGAGACCTGCAGGCACCATATGATGAAGCTGAGATGGGACAAGAATCACAGCTGACCTGGTGACCAGGACAACTTCACCATTTTGCTCACCACCAGCATCAGCCCCGAGGCAAGCCAAAATCCCAGAACCTGAAGCATCATCACAATCCCAGCAGCAAAATTCCTCAACAACAACAGGAATAGGAAGAGTGGCCAGAACAAAGCTCTTGATCCTCCTTTTTCTCATCTATTTTTTTAAAAGATCAGGCTGTAATCAGAGCTGGAGGAAATGGAGCATAAATATCAAACTTTGTTTAGTCTGGGGAAATATCATTTATAATTAGGGATGGGCATCTTTTTGACAAGATACAACCTATTTTAATCATGAGGTAAGCACATGGTCAACCTCTAATATTTGCAAGTGTTTCAAAACTGCCAGTTCTTCCTGGCTGATTTCTTTTCCCTTTTTTTTTTTTTTTTTTTTGCCCCCTCTTTTTTTTTTTTGTGTTTTAATGTAATTTCTAAAAAAGTAACTGGGCTAACGTCAGTTCAAAATAATGATGCTTATACTGGCAGGGATGACTTGGAGCATCTCAGTAGCTGGGAATTTTTCTTTCTGTTCATGCACTTCTGTTTGTCTACATGCCAGCCCCACAAACCAAGCCTGTTTCTCACTCCCATGGAACAGTGAGACTTGGAAGGGGGGGAGGTGGCCCAGAGTTGACTTTTTGTGACCAGCACTGACCTGTGGCCTTTTTTTTGAAGTGGGATTTGCTGGTTGCCACATCCTGCTGCCCTAGTATGGAGGCATGTAGGATTTGTGCATGGCAGGTTCCAGCAGAAATTATTGCAGGATTGGTGCTTGTAAGCAGTTCCAGTGGCAAGATCCTACAGGTGTTCAGGGTGTGGTGTCCCTCCTAGTGGGCTCAGGTTGTTTCATGGACTGTGCATGGGTACATTGATGCTGTTAGATAACCTCTCCCCCCACAGTCAACCACACTGAGGTTTAGCTGTCTCATGGGCACCCATCCCCACCAAACCAGCTTGTTCCCTCCAAGCTGGGATTTCCTTCTGGGCCTGCTTCAGGTTTGGACGCTTCTGCTCCACACAGTCCTCCTACACTGTTCCAGAGCAGCTTTGCGTGCTGTCCCCTCCTTATTCAAGGCATTCTGAAAGAAAGCTAACAGTGAAAGAACAATCTCAGGATTGTGAGGGCACCATCCAGAGTTAGATATCTGAGTGCTACACACCTGGCCAGAGCCAACCTGCTCTAGAGGGGAAAGGACTGTGTGGATCAAGCCAGGGATCACTCCCTGGGAGAGATATCTTTAGTGGGAGAGAAGCAGAGAAGTATCAGCACTCAGGTATCACTGGGTATCCACCCAGTTGGGTTGACCCAAGTTTCTACAGTCCACACACCAAAGATGGAGGTCTAACAACAGCAGGATCTGTGTGAATAATTTCTTCTGCTTTCATATAAGTCTAAAATTTATTGTTGGGAGACTTCCAATCCGTTCTGTGACAGGCCATTTTCCTGTTAGATAGCCATGCACCACTTGGAAAATACAATTGGACACACATCTCTAAGCAGCAGGTACACAGCCATCCTCTAGGCTTGGCTGCTGTGACATAAAGTTGGCCATCAGGTTGGCCTGACGTGGTTGCATACGAGGAGGGGATACAGTATCTCCTTGTGCTTTGGTGAACTCCCATTATCTGTTCCAGCCAAATAAACTAGAAGGAATTATGAGGTGCGTTTATCTTGGGCAGGAGATCTACATCAACATATCAATGTCAAGCTGATGCCAAAGCAAGCACCACAGCCATATTCACTAGGCACAGTGCCACGAGATGGAGTGATAGCAGACTCCTAGTTTACACCCAGGGTTACTGTGGCTTTTGTACCACGTTTGCTCATTGGTATTGCCCAGCTATGTCCTGTAAAACTGCTATTCTGAGGTCATCAGAAAGGTTTTGGAACTGCTGTACACAGGCAAGCTCCTCCAAATTTGCTTCTGTTGCCAGGACAAGTCAATAAGAAATTGTTCACTTAATGTTTTTAAGGCATTTGGCCTTTAAAAAATATGCTATACAAGTATGCAGGAAATAGCTATTGTGGTATTAAAATTTCTATTGTTTATTCTTTACTATAATGTATAAATTACTTTTAAATTTATTATCCTTGTTACATTCCTATTGCAATTACATGTGCAAAAAGTACTTATTGTGATATTTAACTAACCACATCTTTCACATCTGTAGGCATTTTCATCTTGAATCTTCCAGCATAGTGCAGACCTGAAGTAACTCTGACAGGAGCTGGTGTGCTACAGAGAACAAACAGTAGCCTGTTGCAGAGAAATAAAGGCTGGTGTCAGCACATGTTTAGCAGAATCCACAGAGCTGCTTGGTACATGGTGTTAAAGGTCATGGTTTTTATTTGATTTTAATAAGCAGATCCAGGAAAGCTGGACAAAATTTATGCTGCCCAGGAGAAGGGAGTCAGTATCCTCTTTTTTTGGTCCATCCAAAGTCCTTGTCCATCATTGAAGATCTCAGTCCAAAGCGTGCAGAACACACAACACTGAAGGCAAACCTCTTCACTCAGTGGAGATACTCCTCACACATCCAGGGAAGAAGGTGGGAGATATGTGGTGGTCCCTGGGAGATTTGCTTTGGTCCCTGGTGCCTGTGGGAGATCCCTGGTGGGGTGGCCCAGGGGAGGTCATGTCCTGGCTGCTGAAGCTAAGACTCATCCTAAGACACCTATGGAGGAGCTGGGAAAACTCCATTAGAAGTTTGCTCTGCTGCAAGCTAACATGGAGAGGACAGTGTACACCTTCCAAGATATAAGGGCACATCTAAGCAAAAGAAGACAACACAGGCAATGCACAGGTCCCCCACTGGTTTACACAAGAGTGTTTCTTCTGAAATAAAAGGGAGCCTCACACCCAAGGAAAAGAAAGAAAAATCCATCCTATTCCCTTTCCTAGAAGGCATTTACATTATTACTCATTCAAGTATTAAATTGAATTTATCCTTTCCCCCAAGGGTGCATTTGGTCATCCCACTGCTGTGCCACAGAGACACACCTGAGCTGTTGGGACACCAAACATGACGTGTTTTGCCCACTGTGAAGCTTCCCTCCCATATACCCTTTTCCTACACAACCCATCCTGCATGGCCTTGGAATTTAGGGTTTGCAGCTAGCTCAGTGTCCCTCATTTACCCCACCCCTTGAGAATGTGCAAGCTGACAGCTGTGGGGCAGGCACAGATAACTTCAGAGACAAGCACATGTCCCCCTGCAGATAGAATTTTTTGTGGTATTCACAGACTATTTCATGTGTCAATACAAGAGGAGCATAATTACCAGCTGAGAAACTTCAGGAAATAAGCCAAGATTGAATGAACGAAATGGAAAATAAAGAGAAGCTCAGAGGACACACACATTTTAAAACAATTATGGAGGTATGTATTCACGTGCTTGTGGGAGCCTGGGAATATATAAGAGATCATGACTGCAAAGGAATGAATTCAAGGACCAGTCTGTGGGGAGTATTTTTTTTCCCTGTGACTTCAAACTTCTCTCGGAGCTCACAGAATTTTAGTCAGCTGGCATGCAATAGAGGTACGACTCCCCTAAGGAAACTCTTCCTCCGCTTACTCTGGAAAAGCTGCTGGGAGAGCCTGGGAGGCAGAAAGCTGCAAGCAGAGGCAAAACCTCCTCCTCATTCTCCTCAAGCCACGGAACAGGTACGTGGAGATGCGTGTGAACACGGGAGCATGGTGGAAAGTTGAGCTTTTGACTGCAGGAGACATGAGGGCTCCAGTGACCTAGAGCCGCAACCTTTAAAATTAACACAGATGAGGAAGTTACACCATAAATAAAATATTCTGTGTTTATGAATAGGCTGAGGAACTGGCTAAACACACTGTTTAGATGGCTTTATCCACACAGCTGTATATTTAATCCATAAGGGACTTGCACTGTAGTGAGTTAGATCCCTTGTGTTAAGGAGGCACTGGTTAGTTTATAACAACACAGTTGTCATATGCAGAGTTTGTTACTATTCTCTGTGCCTACAGTAATGAAAGACGGGGACATGTTTGGGTATTTTTTTCTTTCTTCACAGGACTTTAGTCTATTTATGGTATCACTGCATTATAGTGCTCTGAACCAGGAGTACTGCAGAGATCAGCATTGTACACTGATTAAATGCCATTCACCCATCTCTCCGACACCGAATCCTAATATAGCCTTGGGCAAATCACACAGTCCCGGGGAAAAATGACCAAAAGGTTGTTTGGCTCATCTGCTCTTCTTAATATCAGCACTGTCATTGAGCTCTCCCTGTTGGGGCAAGAGGCGTGGGATGGCAGGGTTATTTTGCTACTCTTAAGATCCTGAATGTCACCTTGGGTGAACAATGACTTACTCAGAGGGTTTTGCTGCAACTGGACTGTTATCAAGGCAATTAACATTTAGACAACATTTGGAACTGGTAAAATTTTAGAAAATCCTAATTTTTATAGAAGTCACAGATAAATTTATAAAGCCAAAGCCTCTTGTATTTTTTATAAAAGTGCAGATATGTTTCCCTTAAATAGAATCAAAAGTTTGACTTTCCATAATAGTGGAAATCTGTTTGAAGTTTGTTGTGTTTGTTGTTGTTTTTTTTAAATAAGATGTTATCATTTCAACTTTGAAATCAACTTATTACTCTAAAATGTTAAAATCCTTTCATTTTCAATAATAAAAAAATCACAACCAGTCATCTCTTTTTAAAGCAGATGGTTACATCTCATTGACCTTTTACTAATACAACGATGGATGGTTTCAATGAGGAATATCAGTATCACGCAACCAAATCTATCAGAAATAATTTTCCTCACCTCTTTTTGTCTCCTGTCAGATCGTATAAATTAAATATACCTTTTCCCAAACACTGACTTAACTGTCAATTAAAACAGAAATGCTGAATTAAAAGCCTATTTTTATCTTTTCTTCTGCACTAAGATGGTAAGAAATTATTCTGTTTTAGTTCCTGAATTTGAGTTTCCCCAGAAACTTTGGTCAACAGGGAAAGTATTTCATGGTCAGATAGCTTAATCTGCAAATGTCACTTTTTACTGATGTGTTTTCATTTTCCCATCTCCTACTGTCCCTTCACCCAACCCATCACTCAAGAAGTCTCCAGGCCCATGGGTTTCATGAAATTCTGGTTCATTTAAACTTTCTTTCCTGAAAAGAGGAGTATTAAAAAATGGCAATAAAACAGGGAATCTGGCTAAACTCTGTGTGTCCAATTAATTGATGTTAATTTTTAGTGGGGAAATGCCATTGGCTAAACACCTAGTACAAATGCAGATGGAGAGAGGACAGAGAGAGAAAGGAGGAAGGCAGCAGCTTCAAAAGACAGAAGAAAAGCCATGTCAGGGTTACAAGACACAGAAGAATAGCCATGTCAGAGTTACAAGAGATGTAGAATGCCTTTTTTTGACATGTGAACTTGACACCAGAGAGGTATGAGGCTGCAATTGCCCATGAGACACTAAGCAATGGCACAAGCAAAATGAACTAGGAGAAGCAACTCCAGGAGATGTAGTAGGGTCTCAAGAGCTGGAGCTGCACCTCTTTCTCAAAGGCTGTGGCTGAGAATGACATCAGCTACTTATTTTTTTAATAGGGTTAATATTGATATTTCCAGCTCCCTGGTGCGACAAATCACCAGGGAGCTATTCCAGCTGAAAGGGAGCAAGGCTCATACTGCTCCTGCACTAGCAGTTCAGACCCACTTTCTGAGTCAAGAGCTTGGTTTTTTTTACTTCACTGATTGTGAGATACTGGAGCTGAATCTCACTGAATTATTGATATAGATCGGAACCTACTCACTCTGTGTGTGTGTGTGTGTGTAAGGACTGGGCCTAGACCCACAGGTACATGGTAAGTCCTGCACAAAAGGCCTGCTGGGAGCACATGGCAGAGCTGGAAAACCTGTGGCCAACAAGGCTGAGCCCACGGAAAGCACATGGCAGAGCTGAGGCCATGCAGCTGAGCTGTCAGCCAAGGCAGACCTGCCTGGTAGCCCACACACACACACCATGCCCCTGGAGCCTGTGACTGGCTACTGCACCCCTCACTCTGGCCTGGAAGGCACTGGAAGGCTTGGGAGGGAAAACTAAACTGAGACTCCATGTGAGCTCTCTCTTTTCTCCTGCACCCTGCACCACGTGAATCATCGAATCTTGTCGGTAACCATTTTTCCTTTCCTCTCTCTGCTTCTCTCTTTCTTCTCTCTTTCTTTACCCTGTTAATCTGTTTGCTTCTTTTACTCTTTTTCTCCTCTTGTGGGTAACTTAAAACCAATTAATTGTGTTTTACTTAAGCTGGTATACTGATTCTGTGGAATGGGTCTTTGTCCTGGGTATTTTAGTGAAATGTTTTTTCTTAGTTGTATTTTACTCCTTTAAAACTGTTTGCTAAAATATCTTACTATTCTCACTAAATTGAAAGAATTTCTCTTAGAAAAAAGTGTGTGACTCTTTCTCCGGACACGAATTTGAAGTTATAATGAACTAAAAGTCTTTTAAAAAGTCTTAAATAAAATGTAACCACTCTATGGATCTTATAGCTTAAAATCTGGAGTGTAATACTGATGTAAACTCTTCTCTGAAGAGTTTGATTCATATGGCTTGACACAGGACTCAAGCCAAAAGCCTTAGAAAACAGCAGTGTTATGGATGGACAGACTCTAAAAGGTCTGGAGGTTCAAGACACATAATCATCAAGATATATTTTTGTTTCTCTGAAACCCTTAGGAAGCTGCAGCAGATTACAGTCCAGCTTTTCCTTCTTGCTCAGGGCCATGCTGTGAAGAGGGTTTGGAGGAGAGGAGAGGTAGGTCTAAGGAGGTGCCCTTGGCTTCATATGGCATAGGTTGTAATTCAGCTGATGTTGACAGAAACCAAGCAGGCAGTGACTGCTGGGGAGACCGCTGAAAAATCAGGAAGGGCCTGATTTCACACAGTCACAGGTGCAAACCCTTTGACATTAGTGGAATGGGAGAGCCCGTGCTATTTTGTGGGGAAAAGAGCTTGATTCTCCACTCTGCCTGATGGAGATGAGGCTGGCTGGGGCTCTGAGCAGTCTGGTCTAGTGGAAGGTGTCCTTGCCCATGGTAGAGGGATTGGAACTAGATGATCTTCAAGGTCCATTCCAACTCAAGCCATTCTAGGATTCTACGATGCTATGACCCAGTCTGTCTGATGAAGGTAACACTTGCTTTGCAGACATGGCTTACCAAGCCCATACCATTCTAATATTTCAACACCTCTTCAAGGTGTAAACTGCTGGGTAGTCCAAAGCACAAAAATAGTGAAAATGGGAAATCAGCCAAATGCTTCAGGGTCTTTGAAACTCTTTGCTGTCAAATTCCCTTTAGGAAAGGACAAAGATGGTAAGGACAGCACTGATCTTTCCCAGTGCGGCTGGTGTCCTCTGAGGCTGTGATTTTAATGAAGGAAAGTCCTGAACAGCAGAATCAGTGCATGCCCTTCCCTCCTGCTTTGGCATTTGTTTCTGTCCAGGCTCTTCTTCACAGTTCAGCTGGCACAGCTGCTTGGCCACTGAGTAAAACAGCTTGAGGAACAGAGCTGGCTTATTAAAAAGCACAACCAACCAAACCTCTACTATTTTTATCCCTGCAAATCCAAACTTCCTAAATTGCTCTGAACATCCATGTGTAGAAAATGTGAAGTTGCAATCATCCTGGTCACTTGCTGCTCTTCATTTCAGGCATATTAGTATTCCACCTCTAAATAAAAATATCCTTTTTAATTCTGTTTTTTTTTTCTCTTGAAGACCTCAAATAATTGAGGTTTTCCTTGCGAAAGTGTCTGTGTTTGTCAAGGGCTATTGCACACTGCTGACAAGGCAAACTCTAAACACAGAGCATTCAAAAGGAATTTAAATCTTTAGACACCAGTCCCCAACTTTGATATGAGTTTTCTGCTTATCCCAAGGGGATTGCAGATAGAGAGCTTGACTTCAGGAAGTGCGCCAAAGGGATCAAGTGAAAAACAGCGCTGCAGCCAGCTGCAACCTAGGGAAGCTCAAGACACAATGTGCTTAGGGGAAGGCTATCAAAACTAGTCTGATGAGAGCCCAGTCAAGGACAACCAGTCTGGGGTTGTGATAATCTCACTGGCAGGCTGTTCTCCTGAGAACTTAATGTGGATTTTTCTGTCCATTACACCTAATCATGCCCTCACCTGTTGTTTTTTTCGTAGCATCTTCATAGCTAGACCAGCAACTTGGTCTAGAGGAATGTGCCTCTGTCTGTGGCAGAGGGGTTGGAACCAGATGATCTTTTAACCCGAACTATTCTGTGATTTTATGATTCTCTTACTTATGCCTCTCATTTCAGAGTGCATTGGAAAGCAAACGAGATGCTAAGAGCCCATCACTGAAAAGAAAAAGGGTTATTTAGTCCAGGAGAGGTTTCTGAATTCTGGGCCTTATATTTATCAGCCATGATTTTTAAACTTTTAATCCTCAAGGGCTGTTTCCCTGAAGATGCAGAGAGAGATTTAGGTTCAGGCGGCTACAATGCCCCCAGGAATAGACAGAAAACCCTAAAGTAAACACATTGCCATGCCTCGCAGATGCAGACAGACAGTGGCAGTGGCAATAATAAGTCACTTATTCCCCCGACAAACCCATGGCCCAATCGTGGCAGTTCCTCTGGCAAAAATCTCCCCATTTCTCAATCCTGTCCCAAGGAAGGGCTTCAGGATGTTGCACAGTAGACAACTCCATTCAGAGAGGAGGGCAGAGAAAGACAAGTAGCATAATTAAAACAGACACTGTTCCAATTAAGGTTATTTCATGAAAAATGCCTTTGTTCTGAACTTATGAGTGAGTGTCTTGGCATCCTGAGAAGCTGAAGAACAATTCCATTTGTGCCAGGACTGAATTTGTTTTGAAGAGCTTTTTAAAGAGATAATAAGTGGTGTTTGAGGATGCAAGAAACCCTTGAAAGAAGGTAAATGTGTAATATTCAATCTTTTTAGCCATGAAGGCTCTAATGTGGCAGTTAAAAGTCTTGTGTGGAAAAGGATCAGACCCTGGGGAGTTTGGTTTGTGTTTTGTGTGTTCTCTTGTATTTAACTCTCCTTGGCACAGGAGGACATCTGTGTTAATTGTCTAAGCAGTAACAAAAATTACCTGTGGGAGAAATTTGGAAAGTGCTGCTGTTATTAGCTGCAAGCAACATCTATAACATAGATTCAGGGTTATTATTGTAGTAGGGAGGAAGGCAAGTATTGTTCTGGAGTGGCAAAACTGGGATTAAACCCTAGTTGTTCCATGGTTTCAAATGTGTCTTGGGGCAAATGACTGTTCTTCTCTGCCTTTACCCTCCATTTGTTAAGTGGACATGCTGATGTGGTTTTGTGTACCATGCTTTTTATGGACATTAAGTTGTTTGACACACTTAATAAGACTACGTGGGGATGATGTTCACTGACCCCACTTATATCTTTCAGCTGGGGATGGATGATTGAGAAGTACTGTGACAGAAAGCGGTGACACTGAATAGGTTTCAGAGCTCAATCTTGCTCTCAAGTATGCTGGGGTTTTTATCACAGCTGTCAGTGGGAGCGAAGTGTCGCTGAGCAAAAAGCTGCTTCAAGCCCAGGAAAGCCTCAGAGCAGTAAAAGCTCCTTTAGGTTGAGCTGTTGCTACTGCTACTCCCAGATTGTTTTGTAAGCTGTGGTTAGAGACATCAGAGCCAGCAGACAGGGCTTCGTGGTGGTGCTCTCTGACACCAGGGTAATGGGGGCCCTGTGAGCTCTGAGATCTGCACTGTGGAAAGGGGGGGGCTATCAGACCTGCCCAGAGGGTAGGGAGGAGGGAGACATAGTGCTGTGTCACACTAAGTGTTGCTGAGGATGGTCTAAACGTTGTCCAGAGAAAAGCTAATCAGGAAAAGCTCTTCAGCTGGACAGCAGAACTGAAAACCACCCTGGGAAGGGAGTCTTCATATTCAAGGAGCTTGGGGTTTACCATGACAGCTCAAGGGGAAATAGCCTTAAAAGCTGTGTGGATGTGGCACTTGGGGACATAGTGTAGTGGTGGTCTTGGCCATGCTGGGTTAATGGTTGGACTTGATGATCTTACAGGGCTTTTCCAACCTAAATGATTCTATGAGGAGTGGCTCACCTTCCTCTGGTCAGAGTCCATGTGGTCTCATGTTGGAAGAGATCACCATGTCCTGGTGCTTCAGCATATGACAATCACCTTAGAAACACCTTGAGAGACAACATCCTTGCTTACTCCAGATCTGTCTTACACAGCAAGCCATTACATCAGATTTTTGTGTTTAAATACATCAATTTCCCAGTTGTTTTATAAACTTAAAATGCAGGAAATTTTAAAGCATGTTAAGACCCTGGAATGTGTCAGGTTTACTATTTAAGAAGCAAAGGGATGCTTTTTTTTTTTTTTTTAACTGATGGTATGACAAGGGAAGACATTGTGGAGTGCAAGGGTCACATACCATCCAGCAGGGCGGTGTCCTGTTGGGGGTAATATCCTCAGCTTAATTCATTGGATCTAAACAGAAAGCTTTTCCATTTGAGGGCTCTGAGTAAAGCCTTGTAAGCATTGCTATGTTTGTCTTTTCTCTCCATCCCAGCAAACTAATACTCAAATGATAAAACTAATTTTCTCCTCTTTAGGAGGCATCCGCTCCTCTAAACATGGGGAATGAGGAACAGAGGGGGGAACAGAGACAGAATAGGTAGTGGCATCAGCAATTCCTCCTTCCACAGGATGATTTCAGTGTATTTTGCAAACATTAATCAAAAGATCAAGAATTTACATCATTGGTGTTGTTTTAGAGTGGAGGAGCACACTTCTGATCCCGCTACTGGCAACCAAAGACAAACTCCAAAGACAAACTTAAGAGCAGTGCTAGCTAAGCAGTGCTGCATGGCTTCCAGTTGGGAAAGGGTGTCTCACTGGCACTGGGTGTGGGCAAGACCATCTCAGATCTGTTTTTAAGAAGCCATACAAATACAGGCAGAGTCCACATGTTTGCGGCAGAGGCTGACATAAAGAAGTGACATCCTGAGCTCACATCAGGGCTGACCACAGCCAGAGACCTCATTAGTGTCATTCTAGAAACAAGCTGTTTGGAGGAAGAATGCTTTCTTTTGGCTTTTGTTATATTTTTCTCCCATTGCCCAGTGACAGGCCTCCCAGTGGTGTTTGCTCCTCTTGCAGTTATTTCTATGCTCTTTTCTGGAGTGTTTTCCAATCAGTTAAACTCTGATGAATCCTTTGGTTCACATCCATTCTATTTCATATTTGTCTCTTTGTAAGGCATCTGTGCCTGCCCATGGCAGAGAGGTTGGACTAAAGATGACCTTTAAACGTCCCTTCCAACCCAAATTATTCTATGATCTCCTTTCAGATGTATTTAAAAACCTGCCCTCACCTGAAGATGTGTAAAAAACCCTAAGCTAGGAAACTAGAAAAAATGTTAGAAAACTAATATTTGGACAAAAAGTTCTCAGTCCATTCTTTAAGTTGCTTGTACTAACTCAACAAAGATGAACATGTAAAAGCTCTTTGGCACTCTGGGACTAGATGAGTAGAAAATGTTGAGAATGGGAATGGAAATGGAAACTGTCCCCAATGCTGATTGTTTCTGAGTGGTGCCTGTTCGCTTCGCTCAGAACTTCAAAAACCCCAAAACTCAGAACCCCAAAACTTCAGCCCAGAAGAAAACACCTGAGCTGCCTCTATGGGGAGAGTGTGGGTAACTCTGTCTTGAGGGGTTGTCCTTCTCCATGATGCCAGACACACTGCCCAGCATGAGCATCTGGACTTCACTGGCTGGCCTGGGTATCATCTCAGAAGCAGCTGAAATCACACTGGGGCAAACCCATGAAATGCCTTCGACCTTCCTTTCAAGTGCTCATATAAATCTCTGTTCCCACCAGACTCAAAGGAATGCAAGGCTACACAGGTAGGTCGTTAAGCTCAGAGATGGGTTAGTTTATTGAGCTGCTTGTCCATCTCTATGCTTGATGAACTGGTGCCAGCTTTTGCGTGTGTTGACCGCTGTGTCCCAGCTGAAATCTAACAATAATTAATTTTACCTGCAGAACCATGAAACTGTACATCATCTTCTTACTGGCAGTGGTGAACACAAGAACCACAGAAGGGACGTTTTGTGAAATGGTAAGGCTGTATCTCTACTCAGGCCCCTTGACATCCTGAATGAGGCTCAGACCCCCTTGTTACAGGCACTGTACAAACAGCTATAGTCTCTGAAAATGGGAACTCCCCCAGGACCAGACTCTCCAAGACAGCAGAGATGGGATTTACAGGGTTAGGGGATGGTTAGCAGGCTGTTCTTGGGCTGTGTCCTTGTGGTGACAGCACATAAAAGAGGTGGAGTGGGTGAGGTTGGAAGAAGGGTCATTATATCAGTTTTTCTCTAAGAGGGAGCAGGCTAAAAGAAATCTGACCTGATTTCCCCAAGACCATACAGGGATTCTGTGACTGAGACAGAGAAAGAACTTAGACCTAAAATCATATCCTTTATATCAAGCCCATGTTCTTTGTGCTTTAAATAAAGTATCTTCTGTGAAATGCATCTATACCAGCCCTTTTGTAATAACAGGGAGACTGACCTCCTCTGCCCTGACACAGCATTGCTGCCAGGAAAGTTATACATGACTTCTGCTGGAGGGAAATGAAGTGACAAAGCCTCTTGACCTAGTACAAAATTTGTTCCTTGAATTTTAGCGAGCACCTGGTACAGTATTTTAAATGTTATTCACAGCTGAACTTTCTCCCTTCCCTATCAAAGTGCTTCTGCTTGTAACAGGCCATTTAAGAATACTTTTTTTTTCTCTGAACATTGAAGCTGTTCAACACAAATCCTCAAGAATTTCCAAAATAGGGAAAAAAAAGTATTTGCTAGCTGTACACAACTCCCTTATGGGACTCATTCCATTCCTGTTCACCCTGACATTTTGCTGCACTTCCTGAATTCCAGAGAAATTAAGACCTAGTATATATAAAAAGATCTTGGGAAGGTGACTGGGCAGCTCATTTCATTGGCTGGAGAAGGAAGACTGACGAAGGCACTGTCAACATGTCAGCTTGGGTCCCATATATCATAGTCACATGAAGGCTGGGCAAGACATTCAATAACCCAAGCAGATTTGTCCCATCCCATTTCTTGATGCGTCACAGACCAGGCTGACCACTGAGAAGTAAATACATGCTTGTTTCCACCACTCTACTGCTTTCATCAAGCCAATAATCCAGGGCTCTATGCAGCTAAACTGGGATAAATTTAGCTCTGACAGAAAACACACTACAGTCAACGTCTGGGATGCTCATCTGACATAAATTAACAGCTCAGCATTGCTAATGTTCTTGCTGATTGTCTTCCTTCAGAGGATGTTTGGTCCAATGGAAGGTGGGTGTAAACCCAAACACAGCTTAAAGAAAGAGGGAGCTACTGGATTAGCTGATAGTCTGTTGAAGTCCTGCATTATTGTTTTTCATCTCAGCCTTACTGTTTTACTTGGTACCTTCCCTGTGGTGACACTTTAGAATAGCAAAAGCTCAGAAATGGAAATTTTCATCCCAAGTCTCCTGGCAGAGGAATGAGTCAGAAACTTATGCCCTTCTCTGACTCACCACTGCTGGTCCTGTCATTGAACAAGAATCCTAAAAGAGGAATTGAACGCTTCTTACGAGACACCACACATAGGAGTGAGATGCACTGATTGTACAAGTTGTGGCACATCTACCCATTTGCAAGACAACAAGGCACAGCTTAAATGTGAGGAGCTTCTTCTTAACTCATGTTGCCTTCCACAGGCAGGTAAGGCTTCAACTAGATCATGTTCACTTCCCAAAGAAAGATGTTTCTGCTAATTCATATTAACTGGCAAAGGATAAGCTTTGAAATGATTTATGGAAGGGAGGAGATTTTAGGAAATTCTATTTCACCTTGCATTGAGGTGATTCAAGAATATGTGCATAACTGGTTATCATAGGTCAGCTGATGTGGGGTACCTGGGCAAACTGCCAAGGTTTGGTTCTGTAGCTGGGGAGCCCTTCTGAGAACAGTCATGGACACCATTCAAGCACAGGGCATTGCCAAGTGGCTCCAGCCCAAATTCTTTGGTTCAAATGTTCATGAGCTGATAACAGAGAACACAAGCAAAGGCTTGGATCCAGACACAATTTTGTAGAGCTCTTACTAAGGTGGGTGACAACTTCCACACAGTGCTGAGCAGTGAAGAATTGGAGTCAGAATCCAAATGATGCTCAGCTTTTGAACTGTTGTGTCATTTTTTGCTAGCACATGAATGGGACCAGACACTGAAGGGGTCAAGTGCTCCTCACCCTACAGTACTTCTTGCCAATGGATGTGGAATAAACTGATGACAGCAGTGGTAAAGATGATGAAGTCAGAATGTGAGGCAAAAACCTGAGACTTTTCCAGTCTCAGGCTGCCAACCCATTTGGCTAAGAGGTGAGGGAAGAGGAAATACACCAAACAGATGCTGTTTGCTCCAATCCACTGAGATGTGCTTCATCTTTTCTTTCTACTGCTGATGAGAATGATATTCATGCTCTTTGAGCTTCAGGAAGAAAAGATGATGCAGAAGATAAGAAATTTGGTGAGGATCAAAATAGTCAGTGAAAAGGAATGAAACTTTAAAAAGAATAATGGGAAGGGAAATGTTATAGGAACAAATGTCAGACAGTGGGAGGTATAGATTTGATCAGTCTCTTTTATCACTGGGAAGGTTCCATGGATGTAAATTAAAGGCCAAAACCTGCAAGATACTTGGTGATCTGGTACTGACTTCTCAGCCATCGACTTTGGTGAAAACCAGCCGACTGGCGACAACAGGAGTCTGATCAGGACTTTGCTAAGACACTCATTGCCTGCAAGGAGTGGAGGGGGCTCTGCACTACTGAGATCTGGCTCAAAGTGTGGGAAGAAACCTGGCATCTGCCTTAGGCTGCAAAGCACCTGCTGCTTTTTCACTCTGTATTTTTGTATCCTTCTGGCTTCTCCCTCTTCCACAAACCAAACAAGAAGAGGCTTCCTTCTTGTGCCTTGGAGCTAAGCCAAGTCTGGGCATATTTTAGCTCAAAATGAGCAATTCTATGGGGACCTTGCAGGAAAGAAATAATTTCAGGGAAAAGCCAGAAAATTTCCTTCTTTTTTTCTGATTTTTTTTTTTTTTATCTGTGTGAGATTTAAGTGAGTTGGAGGGAGAAAAAGGAAGGGGTTCAGGGCTTAATAGTCAATTACTTCGGATCTTTATCACATGAAGGAACGTGGAGCAGTCTGTGTATATCTAGAGTTTGGATAAACACTTAGGCTTCTCTGGCATATTTTTGTGTGGTGTCCAAAATTTAGATGATGCAAAAGAAATTCACAAAACACTGACTAGTGTCCCACTTCTCCTAAACAGATCTGCCACTTAATTCACCTCAAAGTTCATATGAAACAGAAGGGGGTTAGCATTTTTGACTTTAAATGTTTCTTTAATGTCTGAAAAGCTTTGTGTCATGCAATCTGGATTCTGCTTCTCCAGTGAAGTTAAGATTCAACAGATTTCTTTCTTTACTTCTTTCTTCTCTGATCTTTCCACAAACACTACATGCACCAGACACCCAAATACATTCTTAACAAGAGTTTTCCTCCAGTGAATTAAATGCAGCCTAAGCCTTTCACATTCCACTTCCTCACACTGCTGTATGTTCTCCTTAATAAAAAAATATAGCTTGACATTTATGCAAGGGTGGTCATGTTCATATTTCTGATCTTGCTGATGAACACACACTCTAAACTTTGATCTGGATGCAGACTCAATCCTAGCTGCAATTAAACAGACTTGCATCTGGAAGATGAATTTGACTTTGATGCTTGTTTTTTAATCTATCTGCTGCTGAGAATTGGCATGAAAAGGCATGACCCTCACTGCACATCACAGCTTTTTCCCTCTCAAAAGCTGGCTTTAGATAATTTGTCTTTTCCATGTTGTATCATGAGTGTCTTGCATGGGTGGTTTCGCTAGATGTGCTCCCTGTGCAAGAAGATGGAAACTGTTGCCTTAGGAAAGGGTAAACGCAGAGAGTAAAAGCAGAAGAGTTTGGAGATTTTCATCAGAAATGCTTCAGTTGTTGAATGACCCATTTGGTTAAAGATGCATTGCTTAACTAAGCTTTGGCTAAAGGAAGACATGATCAAATATCTAAGGATGTGAATATGAGGGGAAGACAGGGTTTGGGCTATAGGATCCTTTTATGTTTTTCCACCTCGTTGCTTTGGACCCATGCTGCCAACAGAGAGAAGCTCTTCTAAGTAGTACTTAATATTGCAAGTAGAGTTTGAAAAATCTAATAGAGTGACAAAAGTAAGAAAATTAAACATCAGAACTAAAATGAAGAAATAGTGCTTGATTGCAATGAAAAAAAGGGCAAAACTTCTTCACTTGCGACTATTAAAATGAGTCCAGGATAAAGGTACGAGAAGGAGAACATTTAGTAGGTATCACACACAGATAAAATGCTACTGTTGTAAGTCAGAAATGTCTTTAAAATTAAATGAGTGCTGTTAGCTGCAAAGAAGTGTTAGGATTGTTGTTCTTGTTGTTTAGAGTGCTCAGAGAAAGTGGTGTGATCAGTGTTTCAGAAGAAGGATCTGCCTGGATGCTGAATGTTATTTTCCTTGTATATAATGCAAACATGTTTTTCATTTGTCGTGTGACAGCCCCTTTACTCTCTTTTTCTGGCAGGAAAACTTCCAGGCATTTTGCCACAACAAAGACCTCCACCAAATCCCTCATGAGCTCCATCTGAATGTCAACAAAATAGATCTGTCTGGAAATCTGATTCAAAGCATCCCTGAAATGCCATTATCATTTTACACTTCCCTCCAGTGTCTGGATTTAAGCTCTAACCAGATAAGCTTCATCACGCCTGGAGTGTTTGCACATATGGTGAGTTTGCTGGAAATAAATTTAGCCAACAATCACTTATATGAGCTTGCTCAGAATGGAACAGAGGGGATTGGACTTTTACCCAAGGTGGAAATAATGGACTTGTCCCACAACAGTCTGTACAATGGGATGGCTGAGTATTTCATTAAACAAGCTCCAACACTGCAGTATCTTTCATTGGCAGATAACAGTATTGTAATGATATCACACAAGATGTTTCAGGGATCTCCCAGTCTTGTGGAAATAGATCTTCAGAGTAATATCATCATGGAAATAGAAGAAGGTGCTTTTGAGACTCTAGTGAACCTTTCCAAACTCAATCTCTCCACAAATTCAATTACTTGCATCTCTGATTTCAACCTCAGGCAGCTGGAGATACTTGACCTTAGCAGGAATAGCATTGAGACCTTCCACATCACAAAGTCAGATGATGAATATAGCTTAAGATGCCTGGATCTGAGTGAAAACAAATTGCTTCACTTCCCAGTCTTCCCTCAGGTAAATAAACTGGTAACTCTGAATTTATCAAATAATTTAATCCAGCTCACTGCTGAATCCCCTCATAATAAAAAAGATTACATGGAAAATGAATGGCTAGATGCTTCTTTTCATCTTTTTGATCAGAAAAAAAGTAGAAACATAAGTTCTCCTTATTTATCCCAGCTTGTATATTTAGACTTAAGTTATAATGAAATCAAATCCATTCCGGATAAATTCTTTGAATCAATGTTGTCCCTTCACACCCTTAATCTCAGTAAAAACTGTCTCCAGGCATTTTTAGTAACTTATGACAATGCATTAATGTCCCTAACTGTTCTTGACTTGAGCTACAATGCTTTGCAGAACCTTCTCCTTGACGCTGGCGTGTTGTCAAATTTGAAGGAGCTTTATATTCAAAACAACCATCTTCAGACCTTGCAATTTGACATCTTCTCTAGTCTTCCTAGTCTCAGATTGCTTAATCTACAAAGCAATAACATCAGCCTTTGCAGCATGTACTCCGGATTAGCAAAGCAAAGACTTGCTGGAGAGGAAAGTGGTTGTGTATCATTTGTTGATTCTCCTAGTCTTCAGTACTTATACCTAGCTGACAACATGCTGAACACCCTACCAGCATGCAGCTTCTACAAGACTTCTCTGATTGTCTTAGATCTCACCATGAACCCTGGATTGAAAATAGAACTTAAAGCACTATCAGGACTGGAAAAGTCTCTGGAATATTTGTATTTACATGGCAATAGCTTGATGGATTTAAATATCGATTTGCCTTGTTTTAGTCACCTTAAACATTTAAACCTCTCTGAAAATCAGCTGAACTGGCTGCCTAAGTGGGGTAGTGACTCTTCACTGGAAGTTCTGGACCTACGGAATAATAAGTTTAGTACATTACAGAACAGCAACATTTTAGCATTAGAAAAGTCACTTAAAAACCTATATCTCACTGGGAACCCACTCGACTGCTGTGGAAACATCTGGCTTTCATCAATGATACAGAACAAAAATGTCCAGATCCCCAACATGGAGCACTTAATGTGCCAGTACACTCAGAACTTCGGGTATCAGGAAGAAATGTATATTTGGAACATTAGACCAGAAGACTGTGAAAAAGAGGATCTGAAGAAAACCAACATCCTTATTATATTAACATTTGTATTGGTTTTATCTGTGATTATCATTGGTGCAGGTTCATTTTTTTGCTTCCGCAGACAAAACTTCAGCCATCAGTTTAAAGCATAGAAACACGAAACGCCTTGAAAATTGAAGAAATTGGGTGCTACACTGGCAGTGTGTATAAATAGAGGGTAAAACTCTCATCTTTGATTTTTAATTGTGGACTTCAAGATGGTTTTGAAGTGCCCCTGAACGGCACCACTGTAGTGATCTGAGTTGCAGAGACTAGAAGGAGAATTTGTCATGTTTTGCACTTCCTTCATTTACATGTAGATCTGCTTAACAAGTTCATACAGTGGTAGGGGAGGCAACTGTGAAGTGCTGCTGTTGTTTTGAGGGATATGTAATTTAAACCAGACCAAAGGAAAAAGCTTTCTAACGTCTTGAGATCTGAGACTTTCCAGTAAGCTCAGAGCTCACTGATTACATCAGCCACGTAGGAAATCCCTTCTCAAAGTTATGTGCCTCTACCAGATGTTTTGATTTGGGCTGATCTGAGCTTTGTTTTTTCCTAAGTGTTTAGCTCCTAATACTTCTTAAACTGAAATCATACCAAAATGTGCCAGGGTGGGTCAAAGCACAATCTTCAGTCCTTGAAGTTGGTTGCAAATTTCCCATGAGTTCCAAACCCATGAGAATTTAGCTAAAAAAAAAAAAAAAAAAAAAGGAAATTACAGTTTGTGTCTTTTGTACTCATGGCTGCCATCTAGAAAATCTAGAAAATGTTTGTTAGGATGTTGCTTCAGTCACAAGGGCAAGACAGGAGGGGTAGATGAGGTCAATTAGTCCTGGCACTTATTACCCATGAGGGATGTAGAAGAAGTCTCGAGCATGAAACAACTGCACTATACATTACCCGCATCTGCTCAGAAGCTCACAGGTCCACAGTTCAACTAAAAGAGGAGAAATTTGCCCCTCATGTGCAATGCATATTTAACTGGGTTTAATGTGAAGGAATTAATCTCCAGAGTGAACATTTTTTTAAAAGAAAAATCTTGGAGAATTTCAACCAGCTATCATTGGACTGAAATTTTTATATTTCTGAGGAAAACTGTTGGCAATTCACTGCATACAGTTGCATTTCAATGCAGAAGAGTAATGTATCTATTTTTAAAGGTCACAGGATTTAGACTACAAAAAGGCACTTTAAAGATACCGTTGTGAAATGGTACACAGGGAACCCAGTCCTGAGACATTATTCAGATCAGATATCCCTAAAGAGATATTATGGCCTATAGGATGGGCTGCAAGAAAAGTTATGTAGATCCTCATTCTATGATGTGTTTAATGTGGCTAACCAGTTCCATTGCTAAAAGTTGATGCTGACATACCTTATGTTATGTACCTTGACAGAAAATGTATCATTTTGAAGAAAAGCTCACCAATAGGGAGAGCCTGACCTGCTAATAGGGTTCAGTGGCTTTGAAAGGAACTGTATCAGGTTCTCTTTTAATGCCAGTAACTGTACATTAAAACATACAAGAGTAATAGAGGTCAAACTGAAACCTGTCCAAGCAAATAACTCAGAGTCAAATTGCTGCTCCATATCTGTTTCTTCCAGCTGGTGACTGTAAAAATTAACACACTACAAAAAGCTGTATAATTCTATTTTAAAGCATTCATGTCAGAAACTGACTGGTGATTTTCACTGTGGAATTTTGTACAATAAAAAATATCTTGGAACTTTGTAAAAAGCACAAGGTTGTGGATATATTAAAGCACCAGCTTGGAATGCTCCATAGATTAAAAGAAAAGCCTTCATATTTTTCTGTGGTGTTCAGACTTCACCTTTTACCTCCTGGTCCTGAAGCAGGGACAGCTGCTCCATATCTCAGAGTATGACCAATGGAGAACAAGCAGATCTACTGAAGATCTAGGCAAAAATTTGGAACAGGTTTTTCAGAGAAGTTGTAGCAGCCCCATCCCTGTAAGTGTTCAAGGGCAGGTAGGGCTTTGAGCAACCTGATCTAGTGGAAGGTGTCCCTGCCCATGGCAAGGAGGTTGGAACTAGGTGGTCTTGAAGGTGCCTTCCAACCCAAATCACTCTGTGATTCTACAAATTTGCACAAACCATCAGCAGCAACGGGGCCTGATCAAACCTCTAGAAAAGCCCATGCTAATCACTGGCTCAAGACCTTATTCTTGTAGGATAATGTTTGCACAAGCAGCAGCTGCAGGGAAGCCCGATGCTGAAGTTGATGAGCTTTGCCTTTGGTGTGAAGGCAGGCTGAGCTGTGTGCCCAGACATGGGCTGATTTGCCATACACTGAGTTCACAGCTTTTGTGTCGAGCATGTCAAGATTATATCTCCTTCTGGGAGCCAGTATTAGCTTTATTAGCATCAAGCTGGAATTAGTTAAATACCGATGACAAACAAATTTAATTAACAGTTTTAACACTACTTTTGTTTGGGTGTCCCAATAGGAAATGATTGTTATTACTAAACATCTGGGACTAATTAGACTCCCATTGACTTCTTTGGGAGCAGAAAGAGTTTTCTTAAGAATAAGTCTCAGGAGCAAAATGCAGCATGGCTTGTTTGTATTTCTCTGTTAGCAGCATAATAAACCAAGAAGTGACATGACCCTGCTCCAGCTAATTCTATTATTTTGGATGGGGTGAGGTGCACAAGGGCAAGAAAGTATGAATAAAATAGAGAGGAAAAACGGGTAGAAATATGATCTCTACCTGATATTACCCCTCAAAATAGGGGTATGTAGATGACAACCCCGGTCTTGCCTTTTCTGTTTGTTACTGTGTCTGCAAGAAGCCCAAACACCAAAGTATCTGATGCTGCATCGAACGCAGCTTTTACTCACGTCATGCATCTTTCTGCCGGTCAACCCCATTTTCCTAATAGGTTGGAGTAATGGTTTAATGAAGAAGAAAATTAACCCTATCCCAGCTAAAACCAGGATAGTAGGCACAATACAGGCTGTTTTGACTGTAATTTTGCAATAAAAATTTTACACCCTCAGTCATTGCTTTTTCATAAAGTCCTTGCAACAGACTCTGTTGAGGCAAAAAGAGTTCATACTGCTAAGCCAAGGGTATCCTTCTGGGATTCTGGGGTATGTAATAAAGTGTTTGGGATTTATGCAGCCAATGCATTTTTTTTTTTAAATTGCTGCATGCAACAAGTGCCTTCCTCTCTGCAGGTGTTTGCATAGGACAGGACAATAGAATCATGGAATTAGAGAATGGAAAGGGACCTTAAAGATCATCTAGTTCCAGCTCACCTGCCGTGGACAGAGACACTTTCCACTACATCAGGTTGCTCAAATTCCCATCCAACTTGACCTTGAACTCTTCCAGGAATGAGGCATTCACAACTTCTCCAGGCAACCTGGTCCAATGTTTCACCACCTTCTGAGTAAAGAATTTCTTCATAACATCTAATCTAAACTTGTCCTCTTTCAGTTCAAAACTGTTCTTCCTTGTCCTGTCATTATCTGCCCACATAAAAAGTCCATCTCCCTCCTTCTTATATGCCCCCTTTAGGTACTGGAAAGCTGCAATGAGGTCTCCCCAAAACCTTCATTTCTCCACGCTGAACAAATATTTCCTACCATGGTTTGCTGTGGTTTTTTCCCCAAAACAATCCTCTGCAGAGAGGATCAGGTAAAGATAAGTACTGGGAAAACTAGAAACACTAGAAATTCTAGAAACAGAGAGAGGCCCTGAAAGTTCAGCAAGTCAGGACTCATATTGACCATCTGTGGAAAATGAAGTCTCAGTTTCCAGAGGTACTGGCTTTTTTTTTCTGCGAAGCCAAGACAATACCCTAATAGAGCACCAGAGTCTCTGGCTACAGAGCTCTCTGCAGGACCCCTGCTCAGCCCTGAACTACCCGCAGTATGCAACACAAGTAACGGCTTCATAATATTTGGGGAGCCCAAAGCATTTGCTTTCCTGTTCCTATCTATTCCCCATGCCATTCAGTACCCTTTTACTTTTCTGAGGAGAAACAAATTGAAACCACAACCCGAATGCCCTGTATCTCCATGAGAAAGAAAAACAGGTCCTACCTTGCACAGCAAGGTATCCTCTGGTCATATTATTTTCTATAAACAATAACCAATTCTGTTTGTGCACACATGTGCAAAGGCACAGGCTACTCTAAGAAATACATCACTTCAGGATTACCTTTGTTTGACCTAAATTAGAACAGTGTGTGCTACATGATCATCTATAATAACAAACAGCCTGTGGTGCTGGTGCCTGTGGATTCCTATTTCATGCCTGTCCATGTGAAGCATTTTGATCAAGATTTTCAGAAGTGATCAGTGATTGATTTCAGATGCCTAAATTTGCAGCCTGCATCTCACCAACCCTGAAACAAGTCCCATTTTCCAGAAACTGGGTCCATTTCCTCTCAAAACCAAGGCTCTGTGATATGTCTTATACAAGCCCAAGAAAAAAGCTGTTTGTCCAGATGATTATATAATTATTTCACTTACAGCTTTCTAACAACAGCTTCTGCTCCTCCAGAGTTGTTTTGAGCATCTGAAGAGCTGAAAAACAGCAAAACTACCACCACCTCCTCTGCCGTATATTCTGCCCTCAGAAGGACCATATTAACCCAACTTAAATATCTCTCCACTCTCACTTTCCCCCCCTCCCCACTATTGGTTTGGCATAATTTGAATGACAAAGGAAAATTAGCCATTAGGAACAAACAAAAATTAAGTGTAGAGTGCTGCAACTATGCAGCCAGAGCAGATTTTGGTCCTGGATTGGTGAGGGTCCGAACAGATTTTGCCAAGAAAAAGGAGGAATGGGGGGTGAGAGGACTTGAGAGCCATCAGAGTGCTCAGAGTGAGTGATGGGAAAAGGAGAAAACAAATTGTTGGTGTAATTCCCTCTGAGAAGTGAAGAGCTGGAAATACTCCAGAGGAACAGACAGTAGTAGGTACTTACCCAACTCTCCCCAAGAGTTTAGAGAAGATCTGTGAAGCGTCACCTCCTGTCTTGAAGAGGAAGGTGAGAAGAGAGCCGAGGAAACAGATAATACAGGAGCAGAAATGAAGGATGATTAAAGGAGTCAAAGATGGAAGGGAAATGGAGTGGAGAAGAGGAGTTTAGCACAGTTCAGGTCTTCATGATGGGTAACAGAGACATGTAACTGGAAATTGAAGAGCATTCAAAGGAGAGGTATGGGAAAAGCTTGGTTAGGCAACTTGTTAGCTGCCTGCCAATATGTGATGCATGTAAACAGAGGAGGATGTCAGCTCATGGGGGTGACAAACAGAAGTATAAAGTAAACAAGGAAATCAGGTGAAACTGAAGAGGAAAAAGAGACTGTATAAGCACAGAGGAATTTTGTGAGGAGGGTCTGTCAGACCATGCAACATCTTTTCAGAAGCAAAGACATTTGGAGGCTGACACAACAAGATACCAAACAAAATTTTGGCAAATATAAGGGAAAAGTCCTGCAACACTGAGAGAGTCGATTTTCTCCCAAGCTATTGTTCATGGCAGATCTGCTGCATTGCGGGGCCAAGATAGTTCCACAGATTTCCTCCTCCTGTCCATTTCTAGCAGTCATTGCATCAAAGAGACGTGTTTGGGAGACACATCATTGATACCTTTGGGCTTATAAAAGACTAGAGCAGCTTTTTAAACAATCAGATAATGACAGGACAAGGGGAAACAGTTTTAAGCTAAAAGAGAGTAGATTTAGATGTTAGGAACAAATTCTTAACTGTGAGGGTGGTGAGGCACTGACACAAGCTTGCTGAGAAGCCGACAATGCCCCATCCATGGAAGCCAGGTTGGATGGGGCTTTGAGCAGTCTGATCTACTGGGTGTCACCCCTGCCTATGATGTGAGGGTTGGAACTAGGTGATCTTTAGGATCCATTCTGACCCAAAACATTCTCTGATTCTATGATTTTCTGGTTCATAAGCAGTATACTTTATGAAGAAACATTCCGGGAGATGACTACAGGGGAGATTCCTCTCTCCTGTTCCTGACTTTCCCAGAAAATGGAGGGGAGAAAGGAGTTCAGGATCCTGGAGACAAGACCAGAGAAGGAGAGGGCTCCATTTTTGTGTAGGAAACCCAACAAAGAGATGAAAATTTTGGACAGGTAACTGGGCAGGAGGTGTGGCATGAGAAGAAATGAAGAGGAATAAGAATAGCTAAACAAGGATTTTGGAATACAAATCACAGAGTCACAGAATGGTTTGGATCTGAAGGGACTTCTGCAGATCATCTAGTCCAACCCCTCTGTTAAAGCAGGTTCACCTAGAGCAGGTGGCACAGGATTTTGTCCAGGAGGGCTTTGAATATTTCTGGAGAAGGAAACTTAGCAACCCCTCTGGGCAGCCTGTTCTAGTGTTCTGTCACCCTCAAAATATAGAATAGGTAAGGAATGGTCACAATGAAATCAGAAGCAGAGTACAGCATTACAGGGCAGAATTAAAGGAAAAGAAGGCTGCACACTGCTTTAAGATACATTTCTGCATTTAAGCTGATGGGACAAAGCCTTTACTGTGTTTGTGAATGACAGCAAATGGATCAGTGCTTGGTATGTTGGGGGTAGAGCTGTTATTTAGAGGAAGCTTCCACATCATAACAATGGTCAGAGAGAAGCTTCATGATGTTCAGCAAAGATCTGCACCTTGGACAGAACAAGCTCATGTGACACTCCAGTTTAGGGACAAGATAAGTGGAAGTTATCTTTGCAGAAGATGATCTGAAGGTCTGAATGGACGATAAGTTGTCCACAAGTCATCATCATGCCCTAGTGACAATGAAATACAGCTGCATACTGAGCTGTATTTTCAAAAGCTTAGTTAGAAAGGCAAGAAATGCTGTTACTCCCCTGTATTTGGCACATCTAACACCACATCTGATTACTGTGTCAGGCTGTTGAGTCTCACAGTGCAATAGAGAGACTGACAAACTGGATTGAATCCAGCAGAGGCCACCAAGATGGTCAGGAGGCTGGAGCATACGATATCTGAGAACGAGATGGAGAAAACTAGGCTTATTCAGCCTGGAGAAGAGGAAGTCTTGGAGAAAAATCTTTTTTCAGTACTGGATGGGCAGTTACAAGGAAGACAGTGTCAGCTCCTCTCAGGAGGAGGGAGTATTCAGTTCACGCACAAGTTGCAACCTCTGAGAGTTACAACTGCAGATGTTCACATTAAACATATGGAAAAAATTCTTCATTATGAGGGAGGCCAAACTCTGGAAAATCTTTAGAGACTTTCAAAACTCATCAGGGCAAGGCCCGGAGCAATTCTGACACTGAAGTTGACCCTGCTTTGATCAAGGAGCTGAACTGGAGCTCTCCAGATGCTCTTCACAATTTGAATTAGTCTCCAATATTTCCAAAATAAAAATGGATCATGCACTTAAGTGAGGAATAGAGTAGCAGAGAAATTTAACCTGTAAATGGTGTCTACTCCTTGCACTGAAGCTGTGAAGCAATTTGGCAGTAGAAGTGTCCAGAGAGTGAGTGGCAGAAGTGAGTGATGATGTCATATGTGGGCAGAGCTTGTCAGATTATGGAGGTCTGAGTTAACATAATTTTCCCCCTTTTTTTTTTTCTTTTTATAGCTCAAAATTAAAACTAATATTTTCAAAATTTTCGATGAAAATTCTGAAAACTGTGTATTTGGGAAATGGGTCCTTTGTAAGAGACAGAGATTAAATTTGAATTCAGATATTCCTACTGAAGCACAAACATTCTCATACAATAAAATAATAATAAAAAAGTAATCAATGCAACATTCAGTCTGCTTTTACAATCTTTGTTCTAGAGATGATGAAGAAATGTTTCAATCAGCTAATGCTAAATAACATCCCTCCCAGTTGTCACTAAAACAAAACAAAGCAAAATAAACCAAAACAAAGTAAAACCAAAATATTAGGCTGTTGAAACTATATAAACCTTTTAATATTTTTCACTTCAAATAATTCTGGGACACAGGAAGAACATAAAATATAATAATTGTAGTAACCTTTTCAAATCCCAGAAGACATCTATCAGGTAAGATTTTCATTGAAAAATGCTTTTTATGTTTAAAACTTCTTTCCATCATGAGTACTTGTATTGTAATTTGTGATTTTTTTTTTATATTTATAATTTTTATGACTCCACTGCCTTTCACTTTAAAATGTTGCTACAAAAAATTCTGGCAAGAGTTGTAAATTGAAGAGTCACACACTTTCAGCTTCATTAATTGTTGTTTTCTCTTGGAAAAAGCTCTTTGTAACAGACCTTAGCATATGTTTTTTACCTTACACATGTGATTCACAACCATCTGTTTCCTCTAATCAGTCCCTCATGTTTCACCACAGACATCAAGCAAGTTATTACATTGCTGAACTAGACCCCTCACCACTAAAATGAGTTCCTTTCCTGTTTGGAGAGAATGATGCCCAGTGAAGTGAAGATCCAGGGGAGGATTTGGGTGTTTTAATTGCCACTTTAGATATTTAAGTCCAGAATATAAATTTTTACAATCCTTGTTCAGTTGCTGATTCTTCCATCTGCTGCCTAAACATCTGCAGATGTTTAATGTTGAAATCAACTATGAATTTCACAGTCTTCTCATTGGCATATTCAGAAATACCACAAACATCTCAAAACTACTTATGTCTGTCTAAGTCCCAACAGGACTGTAGTGTTAAGAAACCCTGTACTGTATCTCCTAACATTAACATTGCAAAAGCATCACTGCTGGAAAAAACTCCGTAGAAAGTGTAGCTGGAAATGTAGCTGCCATAATAACTCCATGCCTAATGACCAAACCATTTTACAGGACAGAACTATTCTTGGCTATCAGCTGGAGGCCAGGCTCTGTACCCCAGGGTATCTCAAAGACAATCGAACATTGGTTTGTGGGTATCCAGTCAAACTCACTGTTGAGTAAGAAGTCAGAATTAGTTTGAAACAGATGCACCAAGTGCTTTGCTTTAACTGGTTGATATGTTAGATCTGATATCTAAAGTCTAATGTCAGCTTACCCTCTTAAAACAGTAATTAAAACCAGAAATCAAACCAGTTTTCATTAAGGAAAATTTTGCACAACTCTGGCTGTGCACGTCCAATGTCATGTCATCTTCTTTTCCCACGGTGTAAGCCTCCTGCTTCTTTAGACTGCTCACAAGGAGGCTTCCAAGTAAATGCAATAGTAGTGTAATGATATTATGTTTGTGCACTACAGAATGTTGCACTTCATTTGGTTTGCATCATGTACTTCCTACTACTGTTCAATAGACCTCTGGATTCAGCTACACAAAGTATTCTCAGGTGTTTCCTAGCAGAGTTCCTGAGTGATGCATGGTTAAACAAATCACTTACTGTCGTCTGTGGAGCAATGCTTTCAGCATCTCGTTGACCAAATGGCATTTTTTTCTTACAATTTCTTATTTCACAACTTGCCTGTTGGGATTTTGTTCTTGTGCAAGAGCTTTTATGGGAATAAGGTCTTATCTCAAAGAAAGATCTTGCTGTATTTGGATGAAATAAAATGAGCGGATCTCCCTATCTTTCCTCCTCCAAAATAATAATAAAAAAAGGTTTATTCAATTAATAAAGGCCTAAAAGACCTAAGACATAGCTGAGTTTTCCATACAAAACTCCAAACCTCTCTTGTTTTTACACTGCACTGTTGCAGATATCCTACAACTTAGAAATAAAGCCACAACATGTTATCCACATTGGAAAGGTATGGCAATTATTTTTCTCGTTAAACCAGTGCTGGTTTTGAAGATGTCTCAGTTGTAAATCAGTGAGGTCAAATTACAATCTGTTCACCAGCCAAGCCCTCACAGTTCTCTACACCTCTCCTTGTTTGTGTTTTAAACCATCTTCATGTCTTGGTTGACAAATGGGACAGATTATTTCCAGTATCGTAACATCCTGACTAGAGATAATTTATTAGGACACAACTCTGTGGCAACTGCTCCTATCCACCTTGTTCTGTCTTGCTTTGCAGAGCTCCCAGGTGGGCTTCTCAAGACCCCTGGTCTTAAGAATGAGGTTACAAAACCTGGCAAGGTTTTCCAGCCAGACACTGTGAAAGAGTTGAGAGGGGATCCAGCAGCAACTGGGAAAGGTGTGAAAAATGGGACCTTTGCAGAAAGGTTATGACAGTTGGTTCACAGTAGAAGGGGGATAATTGAAGCATATAAACTGAAAGGGAAATTCTGAATTGGCAGAGAAGAAGGAAGAAACACATAGAAAATATAAGTCAAATGTTGGGTGGATTTTTACAGTCCCACCAGTGACATAGATAAAATGTCTGTTTGAATCAATTCGGAACCTACAGAACATAGAAGAGTCACTTCTTTGAAGAGATTTTATGCATGGGGAAGGGAGTGGATGCTTTCCCATCAGTTTGGACTAACAGATGTTGAAATGCTAATTATTCAGGACTTCTGAGCTGACTCTAATTATCTCAGATGGTTTTCTGAGTGCCTGAATCCCTCATGTTCCATAAATGGAAATTGTCCCAGAACAATTAAAGCAGCATATCCAGGTTCCTGCTTGGAAGCAACCTTTTGGCAGGATAGTTTCATTCAGACCAGTGAAGGCATGCTCTATTGGTGTTCACTTTTTTGGTCTACAGACATTTTGCTCTACCAACATTTATGGGGCTGATGATGACGATAGGTGATGCTCAGCAGGTTCAATGTATCCAGCAATTTTTTGGACTGTACTCAGAGGACAACCTAGGTGAAAGGCAGTGACACCATCAAAAGTGAGGCTTTGTGCAAAATATTCATTCTTTTAATACACTTCTTGCTTTTTCTTCCCCAGCTGTTCTGTTTACTCCATCCTGACCACTGACCTCTCCCTCTGTTCTTCACTGGATTCCTGCCGTCTGTTTCAAGATGTCTGTCCAAACAGGGCATAAACTCAACATAGTTTGATCCCAAGCTAAGCTTTGAACCATATCATATTTGAATGTACTGGAGATTATGTCAAGGGAATTTAGGCACCCATATTTCAAGAGGTGAGGCCTCTCTTCCTCATTTATTATTTCTAGAACATTTAAATTTTTAGAAATAATATTACTGACTAGAAAAAAAATTTGCTGTAATAAAAACAGTCATTTCAATGCATCCAAGTATTACAGTATCAGTCAAGTCTGTGCTCCAAAGGATGCAGGTAAACATGAATTGTGGGCTAGAACTTGAAAAAAATGGAGCTATTCTCAAAAATAGGATGCAGACTAAGGGAAAATGGTGTATAGTCTTGACTGCTCATAGTATAGGCATAAAAACCTCACTGTAGTTCTATTGCAAAAGTGGAAGGTCAAATCTTCATGGGTAAAAAAAAATTATATATACGTTGATTTCTACAGTGAAGGGGTCTGGATCAACAAGAATAGTTGAAAACTTTATTTTCATGGAACATGTCATAAGTGTGTTATCCATAGCAGAAGACTTCAAAGCAGTAACTGATCACTTATAAATTTGGAAAGTTCCTTTTAAGCCAGATTTTTAATCAGAACCTAAATTTAATTTGTTTATAAATCAATGCACTCTGTGAACCTAGGTAGAGAAAGAGGAACACTTTTTTTTTGCATTCCTCAAGTGAGAACTTGTCCATATTACAGTCACACTGAGAGTCCTGCAGGGATCAGGGCTACCCTGTGTTACCTGTGTATCAAAATATGTCTGAAGAGCTTCCAGTGAAACTCAACCAAAAATGGTTGAAGACAAGCACAACCTGGCTCCTTCTGCAGATGGGAGGACCTGAATAAGTGCATCCAAGCACACAGAGAAACTACACAAGGTGACTCCAATTGGAGCTCCCTTATGCAGTAATATCTACTTGCACACAGTTCTGAACCTGCAGTGTGCGTTGGTAACTCATGCACCATATTTGCAACAAAATACATGTTGCATTGTCCAAGGACTAATTTGTGCACAAAGCAGGGGCTCTGCACTTTACTGAAGGCACAAGGCATCTTTACTGAATTTACTTGCAACAGCCATTCCCCATCTCTCCAGATCCCCGCAGCTTAGAAGCTAAACTTGAGGCTTCCAGTTTAGCAGCCAGACCAACAATCTTGGCCAAAGCTCAGTTGAATGAGACTTCCCTGTATTGTTCTTCTACTCAGATTGCTGCCTTCCTCCTTACCTTGGGTCGGAAAAACCCATGTGTGGCTCCCAAAAGGGATCTGGACCCTAGGATGTTGTGAAAGAGAGCACCTTTCCGTTATTTAGCAACACTTATACAACATTGAATAGCAGCTACTCATTGCAAGACAGGGATCTCAGCAGCAGACCTGCTGCCTCTCCAAGGTGCTTTTTGATACAGTGGTAGGGAATAAATCAAGCTCTCCCTAGACCACAGCTACTTGGTGCTACTGTTTTCCTTTCTTGCAGTAATAAGTATCATAAATCATGTCTTTATAACTCAACATTATATCAGGCTAT
>JAWWLV010000001.1:29688278-29706433 GCA_035041135.1 Platyrinchus mystaceus | reverse complement strand
GGTGCTACTGTTTTCCTTTCTTGCAGTAATAAGTATCATAAATCATGTCTTTATAACTCAACATTATATCAGGCTATGAGTACATTCCTCCACTAAGGAAACAGACCCTTGAGGAGAGTTGCTCTAGACAAGTCCTGTGACAGGAAAAATGCTTCTGGGGAAAGGCATTGGACAGCCCTTGCCAGCAGCTCCATCTTTGACCTCCCCAAGGGTACATCAACATCAATGGGTGCAGACAGCTGTATATTTCCTCCACCCTAGCGCTCAGCTAGTTGGCCTCATTCCAGCTCTGCTTGGGATCTCCACGGCTTCATATTCTTGAGCTCACAGCTTCCACCAAGGAGCTTTCATGGGCACAGCCCCAGACAGGTTGGCTCATGCCCTACTGTGTCTCTCTACATTGACAATCCCAAAGTGAAATCAAAGGCTGAAGATCCAGGAGGTGATGTAGCTGTCCTACAGTATCCCACTTTATTAAATTATAAAGACTGATAATAAAACTGCTGCTGTCCAATCCCTTGGTCCACTTGGGCTGGCAGCAATGATTCAGCAGACAGACAGAGCGCTCTGATGCTTAATGCTGCTCTTATCCAATGTAAGTAAGCTACCCATGAAAGGGCAGCACAATGTACTAGCATGTCTCACAACATCTGATTTGGGGAATGGCCCAAAGATTGTTGCTAACATCACAAACTCAGGGTAGCTGGACGGATGGGCAGCTGGGGTGTGGGGAATGAGTCCTTGCTATATATCATGCATGATTAGTCATGCACAAGCAGCCTCATTTCCCTTTAGGGTCCTGGAGAAAGCTGTGGCGCTTGCAGCATAGCAATGTCCCAAAGAACTAGGTTTAGTGCCTGTGAAGTAGCAAGTAAGGATGGAGTTAGTTTTGCAGCCTAAGGATGCACTGTGTGTAGTCCATTTCTTCCCAGTGAGGAAAAGTGGCCCAGGTTTTGCCAGGCTTTTCATTGTCTCTGCGTTATTATGGTTACAGTCCAGGAAACCAAAGAGGTAGATGGGACAGGCTTAAGCACTCTCTGGGAGCAGACCACAGCCCTTTGCTCACTGCTCACTGTGGAGAGTGGAGATAGGCTGGGAGAGGTGTAGAGGGGCCATACAGCTGCCCAGGGGAGGGTTTTTTGGCTCATCCAGCAATGTTACTCATGTGGAATCTTTGGCTGCCCGCTCCTGACTGGAATGATTAACAGATAAGCAGTTCCCTGATTATCAGCTACAGAAGTGATAGTCAATTTAACAAGCCAAACATTACATTTTTCTCACAGTGGGAGGATTGTCCCTATTGAGGTGGCTTGGAAAATACCCAAATGGGCATAAGAACACAGCCAGGGTGCACACAGAGGTCATGCAAGGTAGTAGATCCCCTTTTTCTGGGGTACGTTTAGGTTTTCATCCTCTACTTCCGAAGCACCAGATAGTGCAGAGACAGTCTGAGCAGACTGGGGTACATGTGGACACAGGGGAAGGACAGTTTTTTCACTGCTTTTCGATTGTCACAATTTTTTCTCTACCCAATCATTGGCAGTGATTGCAAGGCAAAACAAACAGCCTTCCTTCTGGTACAGCTTCCCTCTGGCTGTGTCCTCACTCCCTGTTCAGGTGGGTGGCTCTCACTGAAGAGCTAAAAGGATCCCTGTTGTTAATTTTTCCCATAAATTCTGGCTTGAATCACAGTTCACTTAAGTTGTATTGCTGAGAGGGCAGAGGTCTGAAAGAGAAAAAGTAGCTGTCATTGCTAAGTAAGAATGGAAATCACAGTCAACTAATCACCATTATTCACTGATTAGCAGTATGTAAATTAATGGTCACTGATTGAATATCTAAGCCCCTTTCTTCTAAGGTTGCCCAAACCACCAGACTCCTATACAATTAGTGGGCTCTTGTAAAGTATTGAAAATGAGCCTTGGAGGAGTTAATAGAGTGTAGCAGTGTCAGTGGAAACTGAATGTAGAAGCTGCAACTCACAGCCACTTGCTCATATCCCTGTATTGTTTGCTTTGCTTGTACTTTTTTCAGAGCTTCAGTTTCTGAAAACTGGCAGCTTTATCCAGCCTAGCAGAAATAAAGAAATCTAGAATTAACATTAGAGAAATAAATACCCTAAAGACTAACCAATACATATAACTAGCAGTTACTCTACATCCTGAGTATAAAAGGTTCTGTTTATTGGAGAGATGCTCTTCACAATAAGGTTAATTGACAGCATAATCAAAAAAGGGCCACTTGGAGTTCTGGTTGTGTATCCAAACAGAGAGTGGCAAGAGTCCAGCCAGGGCAACACTGCCAAGTTAGACAAGAAATCTGAGAACCCATTGAGGAGGCTAAAGGAGCACAAAGGGAACTACAAATTAAAACCAGACAATAGGACACTATTCATGCAGAACGGGGAAGAACAGTTCTTGTACACACACAGTACTTAAGATCTCCTAAGCCACTCGTGCTGATTTGGGTTGAAAGAAACCTTTAAGACTATCTAGTTTCAACACCTTCCACTACACCAGGTTGCTCAAAGCCCTATCCAACCTGAACTTGAAGAGGGATGGGGAAGCCACAGCTTCTCTGTTCCAGTGCCTCCCCACCTTCACAGAGAATAATTTCATCCTAATATCTAATCTAAACCTGTCCTCTGTCAGTTTGAAGTCCCTTGTCCTATCACTTCATGCCCAAGTCCAGAATTCCTCTCCAGCTCTCTTAGAGCCCCTTTAGGTACTGGAAGGGGCTCTAAGGTGTCCCCAAAGCCTTTCCTTGTCTCAGCTCTCTCAGCCTGTCTCCATAGCAGAGATGCTCCAGCCCTCTGAGCATCTGAATGGTCTCCTCTGGATTTGCTCCAGCAGGTTGACATCCTTATGTTGGGGGCCCCAGAGCCAGACGCAGCACTCCAGTGGGGTCTCACAAGAGCAGAGTTGAGGGACAGAACCCCCTCTCTCGACCTTCTGGCCACACTGCTTTTGATGTAGCCCAGGACATGGCTGGCTTTCTGGGCTGCCAGCACACGTTGCTGGGTCATGTCAAGCTTCTTGTTCACCAATGCAGCCAAGTCCTTCTCCTCAGGGCTGTTCTCAATCCATTCTCCACCCAGCCTGTGTTTGTGCTTAGGATTACCCAACTCGGGTGCAAGACCTTGCACCTGGACCTGTTGAACTTCATGAGGCTCACACAGTGAGTCTGTCCAGGTCCCTCTAGATGATATTCCTTCCCTGCAGTGTGTTAACAAGCTTTTATGGGGATCAGAGAAAACAGATATATATTTTAGCCTATTCCACGTGAGATAGAAAAATACAGTTTCAAAAGATTTCAAAAGCTAAACATCCTGAACTCAAACTAGTTTTTAGTGGGACAACCATGGTATTGTATAAGAGGTTTTTCAACATGACATCTTATATAATTGAGTTGCATATGGCCTTTGTTGAGCATTTGCATATGGGTAAAATATCATCAGTTTGGGAGAGGTTACCATGGAAATCAGGAGAAATAACAGCCTCAGTCATCAGCTCTACTGACTTACCTCAACCCTACATGTCAACATGATCCCAGAACCACTTATGTTGCTTCACATATGTGAAGAATATTCAACAAAATCAAGGGAAAGGTAATTGTGCATTATCCTTCTCAGCTGGAACAAGAGGAAGTGGAATGGAGCTTTGGTCACACACCCTTGCAGACTTGAGAAACCTCTGTGTACAGACACACAGCTCTGACAAGGCTGAGGAGATCTTATTTCCTTTTTTTCCAAAAAGACACATCAGGCTGACCCAAAATCATGGCTGCATTTGGGCTGTATGTCCTACCAAATCCCAACAGGAAAATTTGCATGAATAGCCATAGGGAACCAGCATACAGCTGCTAATATCATTGATGACTGATGATGACACGTGACAGTTTCCCTGATGCTACTGATGAGGTGCTGTCATGCGGTTGCCTGGTCCGGGGATCCATATCCTGTGCCAAAGAACAGCACAGGAAAGCAGACACAGCATCTCAATGTCCATGTCTCATCTCCAAGCATAAACCCAGAACTGCTGTGCACAGTGGGAGAAGGAGAAGACTCCCGAAGGAAAGTTTTTTGAAGGTGGCTTTTGAAGGAGAAACCAAATAAATAAAGCAAAACTTAGAGCTGTACTTACATTTCAGAAGTATGTAACCACTGAACCTCTTAACCGTGGTTATCCAAAGGGGAGGAGGCTGGGATGCTGCCTGGGTCTTCCATCCAGCTCAGCATAGTGAATGGCACTTAGCACTGAGTACACATCCAAAACTGTGGAGTGGGGATCCCTTCACTAAAAGTGACTTGAAGGAACTTGAATCATTGTTCTCTATTCCGGGGATATTCTTTTTCCCTGGGATTGATATGGAGCTGTTCCTAATCAGTCCTCTGTTTCATGAATGACACACAATCCTTGCCTTGCTTTCCACTGATTTTTGATCTAAATATGTCAAATTGTGCAGCTCAACCCAGCTGTTACATTTAAACACCCAAAAAGAAAATGGCTTTAAAATTTCATTTCAATTTGATATATCTTACCTGTTTAATTTCCAGTTGGGCAATTGAACCAGCAATATGTGTGATAGGATTAGTTTTCACCAGTCATAGCTCCACCAGCTCTATTCTAGAGAGAGAGAGTCACCCTTCAGAGTAGCACACGAAGTTTTAGCCCAGACCAAGGAATAATTTGTTTGCTAGCAAGATGACACTTAGGTCTTCCATTTTCTGAGAGGGAAAAAAAAAGTTCACTCTTAATTTATAGCTGAAAACAATTTTGCAGTAGTATCAATGAAGTATAAAGCAGATTTCTTCAAGTAACATAAACAGAGAAACACCTGCTTGCTGCAGACTACTTTGATCTGTATTTCAAAGACTGAACTGTGCTTCCAAAATTGGGTTGTGCTTCTTTTATATAGGAGATACCCAAAACATTTTATTTGGGTTTGTTTTCTTAAAAACAATGCACAAACACTACTGATTGTTCCTTATAATAATTTCTCTTTGACTTACTGTCTGTGCTTGGAAATGTTTGTTCTGTTTTGACTCCTACTGGATATGTCTTCAATATTTTCCTGAATGAATTCAGATTTATTACATTCAAGTTTTGGCATTCCATTTTCAAGATGTGTCATTTTACACTTGAAATATCTCACTTACTTCTAAAGCATTGCCTGAGATATGAATGAGATCTTGGACTCATACAAGCTTAAATACAACTGGTTGAGCACATGTAAAGCACTAACAGTCAGTTTTAAAAGGATCCAATATAAATCATTGCACCATTGCAATTGGAGAATATATTCGATCTAAGAGTTTCCAGAACACATAGACAGTGTTCCGACACCAAGAGAGACAAACATATTACATGTTACAAACATATGTTTGGACTTCAACAGAAAATGAGAAAGCATTAGAAAACAGTTACTGGGAAAATTATTTGGGTTATCAAAATTATAATTCCCATTACAGCAAAGTGTTGCCTGTTTCATGGTGGGTTAAGCTGGGGAAAACATCAAAAAGGAAAAAACTTCATAGATCATTAATGAGTGTAATACCAGCAAAAATAATGATGCACTGACACTGGTAATTAGAAACATCATCAAGCACAATAAAAATGGACTATCAGCAAAAGAATCTTATATTAGAAAAACACGCAGATTGCAAAGGGAGACTGTTAATGATATATAAAAATTGCATAATAATGTAATGCTTAACAATTGGTCATCTGAGATCCTGTTTTAGACACTTAAGTAATTTCCTTTTTTACATAATGGTTGTCCTCTTATTCCTTTCCACAATATGCACTTTCTTATGCACTTTGCATAAGTAGTGATGTAACCAAAATTCAAAAAGGCTTTTCGAATTCAGCTTACCCAAGTAGTTCCTTTAAGTGCCCATTAAAGTTGTGATATGACAGTATCAGCATTTATAATCTTGAGAGTCGAGAAAATATCTTAGTGTCCACTGCAAATGACAGAAAAACTCTTCCTATTGTCATCGGAGTGGAGTGCTGGATTTTTAACATGCATTTTATCCATCAGACCCTGATTGAAAAATAATAATAGCAGGTAAGAGAGAAGACTAATGATACTCTAGTCATTTAGTTGTTCCCATTTAGTTTCAGCCTTGCAGGAACTTTTATGTCACTTTTGAATCAAATTAATCATTATGGAGCTCTGATTGCAGATTGTCACTGGCAGGTATTTTTCTTATATAAAGCTAATCTCTTCCACCTAAGCTGTATGGGCTCACATTTTTCAGAAACGTGTTTTAAGTCTATATTTTGGTAGAGGCTACTTTAAAAACAAAACAAAACAAAACAAACAAACAAACAAAAACCAACAACAAAAACAAAACCAAAAAACAACCTTGCACTAGTTAGGTCTGTAATCTGAAGACCTTCAGGGGTATCTTATTAAAATCTTTTTTCAGATCTGGGCTCTGAGGCCCGGCCTGATGATGGTCAGATTAATCCCATCTCACTACACCATGCTTAAAGCTGGGCAGCTAATTCGAGGTGTTGATCTATAACCAAGAGAGAGGCAGAGGCACCTCTAGCAGAGTCACATCATCAAGAAATGATTTTCCATATTTTCAGGCAGAAAGGATATTCTTCAGATTCTTTTCTCTCTCCATGGCCAATAGTATAAGAGCAGTTTAAATCAGCTACATAACTTTTCAGAAGGTGAAATAAAGTGTCAGATTCAACCAATCATCAGTTACTGTGGGATTAAGCCATAACTGTGTGTCCTTTCTACTGAAGTCAACACACCACCTGGTCTTTTCCATCTATTAGTAGCAGCTCAGACAAAGTCTTCCAGAGGAAGTTCCAGGAGTGCTTGATCCACCCTAGGAGACTGGCTGGGGACTCAGATGACTTCTTCCAGACCCTGGGAGGAGCTGTTAACTCCCTCAAAGACAGGGAGGCCATGCAGACAGACCTGGACAAATTAGAGGAGTGGGCAATCACCAACCACATGAGGTTCAACAAGGGGAAGTGCCAGATTTTGCACTTGGGATGGGTCAACCTTGGATGTTCCTACGGACTGAGGAATGAGGAGCTGGAAAGCAGTGCCGTGAGAAGTGACCAGGGGATCCTGGTCGACAGCAAGTTGAATATAAGCCAGCAGTGCCCTGGCAGCCAGGAGGGCCAACCGTGTCCCGGGGAGCATCAGGCAAAGCATCGCCAGCCAGTCAAGGGACGGGATTGCCCTGCTCTGCTCTGCACTGGGGCACCCTCACCTGGAATATTGTGGCAGTTTTGGGCACCACAATATAGTAAAGTTATTAAACTATTGGAGAGTGTCCAAAGGAGGGCAACAGAGATGGTGAAAGGCATTGAGGGGAAGCTGTATGAGGAGTGTCTGAGGTCACTTGGTCTGTTCAGCCTGGAGAAGAGGACACCCAGGGGAGACCTCATCGTAATTACAACTTCATTGTGAGGGGAAGAAGAGGAGCAGGCACTGATCTCTGTGGTGACCAGTGATAGGACCTGAGGGAATGGCCTGAAGTTGTCAGGGGAGGTTCTTCACCCAGAGGGTGGTTGGGTGCTGAAATAGACTCCCCAGGGAAGTGGTCACAGCACCAAGCCTGATAGAGTTCAAGAAGCATTTGGATGATACTCTTGAACACATGGTGTTACTCTTGGGATGATCCTATGCAGGGCTAAGGGTTGGACTCGATGATCATTGTGGGTCCAACTCATATTCTGTGATTCTGTGTGATTTTAAACTTGTATCTCTATAATATTGTATGGAATAAAGACCCATTGCTGGATCACAGTCCTCTGCAATCAGTCTCTAAAAGTGCCTCTTTCTGTCCAATGGCAAAAAAGTGAGCTCAGACACGAACATTAACATCACATATGCCTCTATTTAATCTGGCAAATCCCACAATGTGGTTCAAATAGAAAGCAATCCAGTGTGGAATTTATTCTCAAATATTTGCAGTGTTGATAGTATAATAGGGTACCTCCTACTTTCTAGCAAAGGAGATAGATCTCCAAAGCCATTGCAATTCATACGATGTTTATTAAAAGTAAAACTTCTCTGATATCTGCTATTGAGTGATAATGTGAGGCACCTAAAAGCAACCTCACAGTTTATATTTCAGTGCACTTTCTGGTTGTCTAGACACCAGATGTTTAAACAAGAAGATGATTAGCACTGAGTAGGCAGAAGGTTTGAGGATGATAATATAGAACTGAAAATTGCACATTGTCCAGAATCTTATGTGACTATAAATCAGAGTGGGCTTCTTCAAACTGTACTAGAAGATAAATTCCAGGTATATCCTCCATCAAAGTGAAAATTTGTAGCAGTAAGAATAGTTATGGTCTGGCTTTGACAAGCCGTAGTTAATAAATTAGTGGGATGAAAGCAAATATCTTTGAATTTCAAGGTAGCATGAATTTAAAAATCAACTGAAGATCACCTTCTATCACATTTTTACAATTAATTTTTAAGAATAAATGAGTGCAGTACCTAATAGTCAAAGCAATTCATAGAATTAGTCTTTGAAGAAGGTAAAGATTTCTTCCCATGTGTATGAAAAAGGAGTTAAACCCCTGACAACCCATTCTTTAAAATGAAAAATTAGGGGTTAATGCAGCATACTTCTGCCTCTGTCCTTCACTGTATTATGTTAAATGGGCCTCTCCAACAGGAGCAGGGATGGAATAGACCAGTCTCATCCAAAAATGGGTGACCACTTGCACAGTTTCAGGTGCCTGGTACCTCTCAAACTACAAATGCCAGCCATTTCTAGGAACAACACCCTACATTTCAACACAGTTTCAAAGAAATATAACTCCTATTCCACCTCATTGCTAAGTTTGATGACATATTAACTTTATCCTAGAAGCTGGCAACTTGATATATATTTTTTTAACAAGCTCAAAGCCAAATGCCAGTGGTAAAATTCTGGTATCTGGAGGGGCAAGAGTTTTGATTCAAATGTCACAAAAGTTTTCCCAGTGTTGGAACTCTGGACACTTCTTCCTCAGGCTGGACATTTTTGACCCACCTTTAAAGGTTGTGGAATGAATTCTACCTAGGAGTGGCTGGCTGAAGTCCTCAGACAGTGTCCTCCATCAGTCCTCATGCGCCACAGCAGCAGCAGCAATGTTGTCAGGCAATAGCAAAATGATGTGATAAGAAGAGATTTTCATAGAGACTGGATTTACGGACAACAGATTATTTTCCTTTAAAGATAAGAAAGATATAAACAGGGTCAACAGTTCCTTCCTGCAAACATTTACGTATGTTCTATGCTTCATTTATAAGACTGGGCTAATTGACATCAGACATTTGTGTACATAAATATGTGTATGAATATTAGCAGCATGGGGGTTGAAAAGTAAAAGAAAGCCCTTAGGCAAACAGTTATATATAATCAGGTGGGTGGTTTGGGTGGTTAAGAAGTTACAGGTAGTTGGCTTAGCTCTGGTACTTGTCTTGTGCACATTCTTACTTTGCAAGAGCACAAGTCCACTTTGACATGACCAGCAGAGGAGTGATTTAAGCATGAGCATTTCATGGCGCAGTCGAGGTAGACTGAGGGCAGGAACAGGCACAGTGGTGGCAGCTCAACTGCAAGCAGCATTTTGGTAAAGGTCAGAAGAGATGTGCTCCCAAATCTCTGAACCATCCTTCTTGAAACCCACTTTTCAAAGGTCATTGCTGCAAGTGATAGGAGGGCTTGTGCAGGGGATGAGGAGTGTGTTTCCATTTTAGCTGCACTGATATTGCTGTAGGTTTGGGGAAAGGTCCTGTAAACCCTTAAAAGATAAATCTTTATTCTATCTCAACACTGTCTCTTTCAAGTAGAAGCAACACTGGAGAACTGAAATGGGGAAACTAATATTATCAATAATTTTAAACACCAGACAAATTATGTTGTTCATCTCTGAACTTATCCTAGATTTTGGTATAATTTGAAAAATAGCTTCAATGGGAAGGTTTAGGGCAGGTTGTGAAGGTAATCTGATGTCAGCATACCCTCCTTCAGCTTAAGATCATTCACCCTTTTCCTATCACTGTTTGCCATTGTGAAAAGTCACTCTTCAGCCTTCTTTTTATGTACTGGAACGTGCTATAAGGTCTCCCTGGTGCCTTTTCTTCTCCAGCATGAACAGCCCCAACTCTCTCAGCCTGTCTTTGTAGGGGAGGAGTTCAAGCCCCGTGATCATCTTAGTTGCCTCCTCTGGACTTTCCAGCAGGTCTTTCTTGTGTTGGGGGCCCCAGAGCTGGACACAATACTTCAGGTGGGGTCTCACAAGAGTAGAGTAGAGGGGAATAGTCACTTCCATAAATCTGCTCGCCATGCTTATTTTGATCCAGCCCAGGACATGGTTGGCTTGAAGAAACCAAATTTTGCTCTCCTGAAGTCCAGAGAAGGAAGCTTGCTTCTCAGACTCCTCATTACCCCAAAGATCCCGAACTCACTTGGTCACACTTTACATTACTGTCATCTCTACTGCTGTCCTATACCAGTGCCAGGCTCCGGCACTCCCTGCAGCCTGAGAACTGGATGGCTGCATGTTTTTGCATGACCTGCATCTGTGTCATCGCATCTTTTCTGGTGAGTGCCGAGGACACGTCTTCCTGTCAAGCCCCATACCTGGGCTCCTCCTGAGAGGGCAACCAATTGTGCTCTGGATCAGTAGGGCGACTGTGCCCTCCCTACACACCCTTCCTCGCAAACTGTCACACAAACTGGCACACCATGCCCTGCTGACGCACCAAGTCCTGTTTACCCAACCCATTTGCCATGCTCCTGGTCAGTCCCACTCCCTGGAGCCATTTATATTTCCTGCAGTAGCCTTCGGCAATCCCTTCCCCACGTCAGCCTTGTTCACAAGAGTTGCTGGTTCCTAGCAGGTCTCTTGGCTCTTACTCAGGTTTCCCTGACTCCAAAAACTCCCTGCTCGGCTCAGTCTAGTGCTCGGATCCCAGAAATTACTTTAGGCTGATGTCACTGCTGACGCTGCTTGCATCGCCATCTGACTGGCGACTGATGATTTGGTAATGTCATAGGTGGCTAAGGACAGCTGACTTGTACAGCTTCTAGTGATCACAGAATCACAGAATCACAGAATCACAGAATCACAGAATCACAGAATCACAGAACATGCTGGGTTGGAAGGGACCCAGATCATCGAGTTCAACCCCTAGACCTGCACATGACCATCCCCAATAGCGATGTTCAGATGGAAGTGCAGCCGCTTGGGCATGAATGAAAATCCCAGCTTTGGCAGGTGTTAGTGGTCTAACTGGTGGGTCCATTGCTATTATGCAGGAGCAGGAAACAGGGATCTGTCATTTTGGTGATGTCATAGTTGATTTGGTAGATGGCAGGGCAGAAGCAGGCCACAGTCTTACAGCTGCCTCTGATGTCTTAGTTGGCATAGTAGCTGCTTGGGTATGAATGGAAATCCCAGCTTTGGTAGATGTTTCTGATTTAACTGGCATCTCTGTTGCTATTATGTGGGAGCAGGATGCACAGATCTGCAGTTTTGGTGATGTTATAGAAACTGAATAAATGACAGGGCAGAATCAATCATCCTACTTGTTACAGCTGCCTGTGATGTCCTACCTAGCATGGTAGCTGCTTGAATAGGAATAGAACTCCCGGCTTTGGCAGGCGATGTTGGTGTCACTGGTGTCTCTGTTGCTACTGCGAAGGAGCAGAAATCAGTGATCTGCAGCTTTGGTGATGTCATAGGACACTCAGTAGATGACAGGGCAGAAGCAGGCATCTTTCTTGTACAGCTGACTGTGATGTCCTAGCTGGCATAGTAGCTGCTGGGGTACAAATGGAAACCCTGGCTTTGGCAGGTGTTCTTTGTGTCATTAGTGCCTCTGTTGCTAATATGTTCAGAAAATGGAACTATACAAAACGTTGACAGCCTGAAAGCTGTGTTCACCTTCCCCTTGAAGCCTTTGCAACACAAACGTTGACGATATGTGGTTTCCTTCCCACCTAAATGTGCCATCACATTATTTACTTGAGGCAGATTCCAAAACGTACAGCGGCTGCTCCCACGAGACTTTCATGACCGAAAGCTGTTGCTGGCTTTTAGCTTTCCCTTGTCGCCATTCAACATAACCACTAGATGGAGCAAGGCACTTGCCTAACAAAATACATGTACCGTGATGTTCTCAGACCACATGGGCAGCTTCAAAACTGAAAACATCTGACATTGCTCCCACAGAAAATATCCAGACAGAAAGCAGTTCTGACCTTCACTTTTCCATTGCAGCCTATAAACTGCTCTACCAACACTGGGGCTATGTGCTTTCCTTCCCACCTAAATGTACTATCACATTATTTACTCTCAGCACATTCCAACTCAAAAATTGAAAATGTCTAGGGACTGCTCCAGCACAAAAGATGCCAGTACAGAAAGCTGTTACTCACATTCTCTTTCCCTGTACCACCTATAAACTGAACCACTGACACTGGGGCTGAACTCCTTCTTTCCCCCTTACATGTATTATCATATTCTTTGACTCAATCAGAGCCCAGTTTAAAAAGTGAAAGTGTCAGGCATTGTTCCTGCACAAAAGGTGCCAAGACACAAAGTTGTTGCTGCCCTTCACTTTCTCATTGCAGCCTATAAATTGCACCACTAACCCCCGGGCTATGCATTTTCCTTCCCATCTAATGTTATCCTCACTTACTTTTTACAGAGACCAGCTAAAAACTGAAAGTGTCTATCAACTGCTCCCACCCAAAGGATGCCAGGACTGAAAGCTGTTGCTGGCATTCCCATTCCCCTTGCAGCCTATCAGTTGCACACTAGGGCTATGTGCTTTCCTTTCCACATAAATGTACCATCATATTATTTACTTGTGCCAGATTCCAGGTCCTAAATTGAAAACATCCAGTGTCTATTCCCACACAAGAAGTTCCAGGCCAGAAAGCTGTTGCTTGCTCTTTCTTTCCTCATGCAGGCTATAAACTACACCAGCAACACTGGGGCTATGAGTTTTCCTTCTCACTTAAAAATAAAACCTTATTTTTTTAATAGCCAGCAACCAAACTGTAAAACTAAAAAAATTCATTGATTGCTCCTACACAAAAGGTTCCAGGTAAGAATGCTGTTGCTAGCTTTCATTTTCCTATTACAGCCTATAAGCTGCATTACCAGCACTGAGGCTACTCATCTTGGTAAACTGCACTACAAACACAGACTAAGAACACAGGTGAACTCAGGCTGCAGTTGTGTGAAAAAGTGAAAAAATGTGATACACTTCAGTTGGGAAGGCAAGCATATAGCCCCAGTATTGGTGCTGCAGTTTTTAGGCTGAACGGGGAAAGAAGGAAGGTAAAGGCCAGCAACACCTTTCTGATCTGTCACATATTGTTTTGCAGCAGTCACTGAATATTTTCAGATTTTGGATATATTTGATGTAGATAGAGTGTGTGATGGCACATTTAGTTCACTAGGCAAATGCATAGCCACAGAGTTGCTGGTGCTGTTGAAAGGCGACAGGGGGAACATAAAGTCAAGCAACAGCTCTCTGTCACCTTTTGTGTGAAAACAGTTGCTGCACCTTTTCAATTTCAGAGCTGTGCTTGGTATTAGAGTTTGTCATGGTATATTTACTTAGCTGGATGTCGTGGGTTTGGCCATGGGCCAATTTTTTTCACTCCCCCACACACACAAATGGCAAACCCATGACACTGGACATCTGCATAGTCCCATTGCTGGTGGACTTATTGAAAGGTTACGGGGAAAGTGAATACCAGCTACAGTTTTTTTGTGCCATTTCCTTTTGCGTCAGAATAGATGCTGGACATTTTCAATTTCGGAACTAGGATCTTGCTATAGTGAGAGAATATTATGGTAACTTTCATGACAAGGCAAGCATATACCCCCAGTATTGGTGGTGCAGCTAAAAGCCTACAGCAGAAAGCTGTCTGCAAAAGTTTTCTGTCCTGTCACGTTTTGTGTGGGAGCATTTGCTGGGTGTTTTCATTATTGGAGGTCTGTCTCTGGTAGAGTAAGAGTATGATGTTACATTTAACTGGTTGGGCAAGTTCATATACCCTTCTGGATACGCTTTGAAAGGCTACATGGGGAAGGATAAGGCTAGCAACAGCTTTTTGTCCTGTCACATTTTGTGTCAGAGCACTCATCAGGCATTTTCAGTTTTGGATCTGCACTCGGGGTGAGTTAGAGAGTGTCATTACATTTAGGTACCTCACCTTCCCTTTGCAGCCTTTCAACAGGCTCAGGTGATCATGATGATTAGGTGTTAAAGACAGAGCTCTGGTTTGGGTGGGACTGGAAAATAGGCTGCCAATGTAAACTCGTGGCCAGCAGCAACACCTTTCAGTGCAGGTCGCTTCTCCACGGGAGGCACATCTGCTGGGTTTATATTTGTTACTGTGCACTAGTGCAAATCAGAGCTAGCCAGTGGTGTGCGATCAGATTCTCAGTGTTAGTGGGGCTTTGATACAGCCTGCTAAGTGAAGGTGATTGGCAGCAATAGTTTTTGGCCCTTGCCTATAGTGTGTGATAAACCTAGCTGTGTGCTCTCCATTTCTGTGCTGGGCTCTGGCAATAGTGATGGTTAAGTATTAGAGAAAAGTCTGTGAAGGGGCTGCGAATGGAGGTGAGGACCAGCAACAGGTCTCAGCTGTAGATACTTCTGTGTTGGGACCCTAACTAGAGGTTGTCTGTTTTCTTGTTGATGATGATTAGGTGACAGAGTCCTAGTTTTTGTGGCACAGTGAAATGGCCTGCCAAGGGAAGCTAAGCTTGTCTGTGCATCTTGCACCACACCCATGGCCACCACTCCCGATTCCTGACAGTCCCAGGATGGCTGGGGACATCATTGAAAGACCTGTGCATGATTGCCGAATAATTACTGGGTAATCATTGCCAGATCATAATGATACTACTCCTGCACACCTTGTAAGTGCGGTTCATACTGGTCTGAGAGAGCCAGGTGAAGATTTCATGGATGCAGCATCATCTCCAAACCAGCTCTGCTTTGGATTGTGGTTGGAGGGCCTCATTCCCTTCTGTGCAGGCGAGTCCTGAGCTATGTGACTGGACTTGTTCTTGTATTCCCACAGTTTGTATTCCCTCAGGAACTGCCATTTTTATTAGCTCCTATAGAGCCTGAACAAGGGTCAGAAGGCTGCAACACAGCAGTGTAATCCAGGATTATAATGAATATACATCTGGCATTGACAGGAGCATGTAGAAACACAGTCCTTGTACTGAAGCACCAGTGCCAAAGAAGATTGGATGGAGACTGGAAGGTGACATAGCCCAGTTCTCAGGATATTCAAATTTGCTACCATTTTTGCCAGAAAGCGTTTGCTTTTAGCATTGATCAAACTGTATTCACTGCTTTGAGAGGGAGATAATTTGTTCCTGTCAGATTAAGGCACACAGAAAATTAGAGCCATTACTAACCTAGGTGAAGGGTCTGGGTCTTGTTTATAAGATTAAATGTGCTAAAAGTAAAGATGCATACAATATAATCTAGGTTTGGGCCACACCTAGTCTTATTCTCTTATTCTAGCTCTTGGTGCAACAAGTCTGAGGTGTTTCTCAGCTACAAAAAGGTGAAGTCCCTATTTTGCAATATGCTGCTTCCAGAGACATGGTTTTCAGTGTAAGAACTCCCTATGTTCAGGCATGTATTATGTGTGAGGATCTCTAGGGACACTGAACACAAACTATATTTCAAAGCATTTATTTGCTAATTTATTAACCTTTTTTTTGCATTACAGCCTTATTTTTAGGAACTCAGCAGTTAGGAGTGCTAATAAATTTCTAAGATTTTCACCAGTGAATAGAGAGAGACTGGGACACTGGTGCATCTGCTCATTTTCTTTTCATCTTGGGAAAAGACCTGAATAACGAGTTTACCAAGAAGTAGCTCTCAAATAATGTAACATGCTTTTAAGCTCTGTTCATGTCTTCAACATGCTTTCTACTGAAATAGCTTCCCTAATTAGATAGTAGACAGAGCCTTCTGCTTGTGCTTGAGTCCCTAAATGTGTCTTATAAAGGACACAGTGCAAAAGATTCTTAGGGAGGGCTGAATTTGTCAGCCCAACAAAGGTGAAATTGCCGCAGCTCCTTGTCCCTATATGCAACCAGCAGCAATACTGAGCATGTTATTCCCAGTAGGCACATGCACAGTCACCCCACAGGTACACATACATAAGTGGCCACCACACAGATCTACACAGACACACAGAGCACTCCCATGATCCCAAATAGCATCAACAAATGTCAGGGCTTTGTAGCATCTAAAGTGGTTCTCCTAGAAAATGCAAGTTCCTTAAGGGAATGACCTGCAGTGCGATTTTACTGGTTGGAAACAGTGAGATGAACACACAAAGTGATTTGATCTGCAGAGACTTTGATCCCTGGATGCGACAGACACTGTAAGAATGACTGGCTCTTCAGACAAAATGGGGAGGAATACAAAAGTCTTGTTTGTGCTGCCTGAGGAGTCACTCTTAAAGGCTGCTCCAGCATCCTGTTGCTTACAGATTAGTTCGAGTGCTGCCCCTTGCAAAATTACAGTGGGTAGCACAGCAGGTGCATATGGCCTGAAGCTGCATGTGGCAGTTGTTTCCTATCACCAGGAAGAAAGCCTATAAGCTTTTGTCAGATGAAATAACATACCTGAAAAATGTTTTGCACTAAATAGGAGTCTTGGAATTGCAAGGCCTGTCTTGGAGCTATTACTCATGCATTGTTCAAAAGACTGAGAAAATGAAGTCTTAACACACAAAGAGGGATCACATCACTCTATACAAGATCTCTTCTGTCTTAAACTACTGATTCTCCTGAACAACTGGCAGAACATAAGACCATGTTAATTAGTTCTCAGGTTATCCATGAAATCATCTGGTCTTAGCAGTGTTTATGGTTTGAAGTTTCATAGTCAAGATGCCTGGCTACCTGCATGTAGGAGTCCCCTTGTCTTTCTGTTTCATAGGACCATGCAGCTGGAGAATAGTTGCTCATAGGAGCTTGTTCCAACTCAATTCTAGCTGATGCTATAGAGTGAGCAGTAGGACTTTTTCCTGGCTCGTGGACCAACTACAGCTTCAACCTGAGCTGATCATGTGAAATGTCTATTGGCAAGGATGATACAATCATTAAGGTTAGAAAAGACCTCTGAGATTACTGAGTCCAACTTTTGACTGATCATCACCTTGTCAATTAGACCGTGGCACTAAGTGTCATGTTAAGTCAGTTCTTGAACACCTTCAGGCATGGTGACTCTACCACCTCTCTGGGCAGTTCATTCCAATGTTTAACAACCCTTTCCATGAAGAAATTCCTCCTGATGTCCAATCTGAATCTCCCTTTGCACAACTTGAGGCCATTTCCTCTTGACATGTCACTTGTTGCCTGAGAGAAGAGTCCAACTCCCACCTTTCTATAACCAACCTCCTTTCAGGCAGCTGTAGAAAGAGAAGGTCTCCCCTGAGCCTCCTTTTCTCCAGGCTAAACAACTCAGCTCTTTCGGCCCTTCCTTATAGATCTTACCCTCTAGATTCTTTACCAGCTTTGTTGTCCTTCTCTGGTCATTCTGCAGCACCTCAATGACTTTCTAGAAGTGAGGGGCCCAAAACTGGATTGTCTCAAAGGAAAAGCACCAATATTTTGGGGGTATCAATCTCATTCTCCTATGATTGCAAACTAATGCTTTGACTGTCAGAGCGTGGATGTTTACAAAAGGGTAAAATGGGAGGTTTTTAAATGAGCTAGTGCGGAGGCTTGTGTATTGCTGTCATCAAAAAGCAAAAAGATATGAAACCCCAATGAACTCTTTTAACCACAGGGAGTGGGAGGTTATTCAGAATCTGAATCTGAAGTGAACTGATTCTAATTCATTTTCTTTGTAATAGAATCCAGAATTTGAGATGATAACATTTCAAAAAGGAAGCTCTCAAATATGTTTTGTTATTTTAACTCAGTTACTTTCTTACTGTTTTAAAGCCCAGGGAGTCAGTCAGCCTATGTCTCCCTAAAATAGCAGAATAATAAGAATAAAGGAACAAGAAAAATAGTGATGACAATTTTTTTTCTGAAGGAAAAATTATTTTTACCCTTTAAAAGGCTAACTGACACATATTTTTGTCCTTTGTGATCAGGTGAAATAAG
>JAWWLV010000001.1:29653148-29669494 GCA_035041135.1 Platyrinchus mystaceus | reverse complement strand
CAAGGGGCTCTCAGCTCTCCCTGGAGCCTTCTCTTCTCCAGGTGAACCCCCCCAGCTCTCCCAGCCTGGCTCCAGAGAACAGAACTCTAACATTTAATTAATGATTTAATAATGAAATTCAATATTTTCACCTGTATTTCTAAGGAGATGAAGCTCAGGCTGTAGCTGGGGCTCAGTTTGTATTTGCTGAGTAGATGGAGGTGGGAAAATATTAATTAATTCCCTGAAATTTATCCATCAGCCCCTGAAATCCCTCAGCCATGCCCGTGTCCCACCTCCTTCAGCCCATCCAGCCCCTCAGAACCGGCACCTGCAGCACCTGGAGGAGGAGTTTTATTCCTCTCATTCTTCTGGCCTGGTGTTTGCCGAGCAATTCTGCCCCAAATCCTGGGATTTGGGCTGAGGGCAATTTCCCCCTGAAACGGGAATCCCTTGTTCCTTTCTGCTCATCCCTGCAGGACTGTTGAGCTGATCCTGCAGCCCCTTCCCTGCTCTCCCTGAGCACCCCTGGGCACTTTTATCCTGCTCAGCTTTGACAACACAGGCACAGGAGGGGAACTTCTCCTAAATTCCCAATTCCCAGGGTTAAAAGCCAGCTCCAGGCATGGAATCACCACTGTCCCTCCACCAGCTGCCCAGGAAGGTCCTCCAGCCTTGACCATTGTAGGATTAAGGCTCCAGGAGCCCCCCCAGGACCCTCAACCACCCCTTCCACCCCTCCCTGGGCTGTGGAAACAGAGACTTTCACGAGCTCAACTCGATCCCCCTTGTCCCTGAGCCAGGGTTTAGGCCAGGCTATAAATCCTGATCCCAAGTCAGCTCATGGCAGCCCTTAATTTGTGGTAACTTTATCCCATAAATGCCCCCATTGTTCACGGAGGTGACACTTCTGCTTTCATTTCTGCGTTTATAACTCGGTTAACACCCCCTTTTACACGGGTTCTCCTGGATAACAGCAGTCAGCAGGATTCCCCCTTCCCCTCCTTCCCAACCAGCCTCAGCTCTCGTTCCCCTGCTCGGGGAAAAAAGCCCAAAGAGGGAGAGAAAAATCAACTGCAAAAGAAAAGGGGGCTCAGGATCCCAATTCCTGTGTGGTGATGGAAATCGATGTCCATCGTGGAATCAGGGCTGGGTTGGGGTGGGAGGGACCTTCAACCATCATCTCCCCACTGGGAGGGTGTCACCAAACCCCACCCGTCACCAGGTCACCCCCTCTTTGTCACAGGGACAAATCCTGGGTCTGCCAGGAGAGAAAAATAAATGTTTTCTCTGACGAAAGGGGAAAATCCAACCCCTGGATTTGCAGTTTGAGTCACCTGCAAATCAAGGCTGATGGGAGGGATTTAATTCAGCTGATTGAAATGTGGCCTCTTCCCCGGGGGGATTAAAAACTCCTAAAATCCAGCTCAGCTACTGGCTTTTAAAACCAGAATTTGCTGATAATTCCCAGTTTAATCCCAGTGTCCCAGGGGGTGTTTCCAGGACGTTGTTTCCCTCGGGAGAAGGTGTGTGGGGTTGGCCAGGTGACGAGTCAGAGGTTGGGGAGGTGGATCGTGGGGCGGTTTTTCAAATCGTAGTTCCAAAGGTGGATTTGGGCTGACGGGATTCCCAGAATTCCCAAGGATTTGGGACACAGTTCCATCTGCTCCTGACAGGGCGGAGCTACAGCGATCCCTCGAGGATGGGGGAGAAGGAGCAGGAGAAAAGGGAACCGGATTTCATGGAGCAATTGCTGTTTGTCAAACTTCCTGGGAGTCCTGCAGGGATAACGAGAGTGGAGGATCCATGGAGGGGGGATTTTTAGGGAATCTTTTCCTCAGTTCCATCTCCTCAGACTGGGAATAAACCTCCCCTCTGGAGGAGGCTGGGAGAGCTGGGAATGTTCCCCTGGAGAAGAGAAGGATCCAGGGAGAGCTGAGAGCCCCTTCTCTGCTCCAGGGGAACATTCCCAGTTTTCCCAGCCTGGCTCCAGAGGGGACCATCCTGTGGAATAATATTTAACAGCTGTTTAATTACTGATTTCATAATTAAACCGGAGTATTTGAACCAGCATTCCCAAGGAGAGGAATCCCAGGCTGTGGCTGAGGCTCAGTTTGTGTTTGCTGAGGAGGTGGAGGAGGGAAAAGAGGGGAAAATAAGGAATAATAAAGGGAAAATAAGGAATAATAAAGGGAAAATAAGGAAAATAAAGAGAATATAAGGAATAATAAAGGGAAAATATGGAAAATAAAGAGAAAATGAAAAATAAAGAGAAAATAAGGAAAAATAAAGGGAAAATAAGGAGAATAAGGAGAAAATAAGGAATAATAAAGAGAAAACAAGGACAATAAAGGGAAAATAAGGACAATAAAGAGAAAATAAGAAAAATAGAATGAAAATGAGAAAAAATAGAGAAAATAAGAAAAATAAAAAGGAAATAAGAAAAAAGGGGAAATAAGAAAAAATAAAATAATAAAAGAGGGAAATGAGAAATAAAAAGAAAATAAAAATAAAAATGTAATAAGGAAAAAAGAGAAAGTAAGAAAAAATGAAGAAGAAAAAAGGGACAAAATAAGGAAAATAAAGAGAAAATAAGGAAAAAGAGAGATAAAAAGAAAAATAGAAAGCAAATAAAAAAGGGGAAATAAGAAAAATGAGAAAGTAAGAGAATTTAAGAGAAAATAAGAAAAAATAAAGAGAAAGTAGGAAAATAAAAAGTGAAAATAAAAAAATAAAAAGGGAGAAAATAAGAAAGGAAAGATAAGAAAAGAAAAGAGAAAAAAAGAAAATTAAGAAAAATGAAGAGAAAATAAGGAAAATAAAGACAAAATGAGAAAAAGGAGAGAAAATAAAAATCAAAAGGAAACAAGAAAAAAGGAGAAAATAAAAAGGAAATAAGAAAAAATTATAAAGAAAATTAAAAAAAAAATAAAAGAGAAATAAGAAAAATAAAAAAAAATAAAAACAGAAAAAAATAAAAGGAAATAAGAGGAAAAAAAAAGAAAGTAAAAAAAAGGGAAAAAAAGAAAGAAAAAGAAAGAGAAAAGAAAAAAGAGAGAGAAATAAAAAGAAAATAAGAAAAAATAGAGAAATTAAGAAAAGGAAGATAAATTAAGAATATTTAAGAGCAAATAAGAAAAAAGAAAATCAGGAAAAAATAAGAGAAAACAAGGAAAAAATGATAAAATAAGGAAAATAAAGAGAAAATGAGAAAAACAGAGAAAATAAGAAAAAGGATGAGAAAATAAGGAAAAAAATGAGAAAATAAGAGAAAAGGGAAAATAAGAAAAATAAGAGAAATTAAGAGAAATAAAGAGAAAATAAGAAAAGTTAAAAGGAAACAAGAAAGAGGAGCTGTGGTTGCCTCTGGATCCCTGGGAGTGTCCAAGGCCAGGTTGGAGCAACCTGGGCTGGTGGAAGGTGGGATGGGATGGGATGGGATGGGATGGGATGGGATGGGATGGGATGGGATGGGATGGGATGGGATGGGAGGGGAGGGGAGGGGATGGGATGGGATGGGATGGGATGTGGGAGGAGAGAGATGAGGAAAGATAACCAGTGACATGCACTGGTGGCTAGTGCATGCCCTGAGTGACTTGATAGATTCTTTCACATTTAGGGTATGGGTCTGAAAGTCTTCACCAACTCTGTGCTACGGAAGCCAGTTCTGTGCAATGAAGAATTAGATGTGGAAGATTACCCTCACCTTTATGATGTCAATGCCAAGGCCTCAGGTAAAAGAAGGTTAATTCTGTATCTTCAGTCTCAGCCTACCTGGTCTTCAAAACTGTTGCCTGTATAAAAAAACAGCCAGTATGCTGGGGGTTTTTTTGGGGGAATAGGTCTATGTGTCCCAGTTTGCATCTAGTAATCTCTTTCTGACAGTCCTTGCAGTACAGTCAATTCTCTTTCACTTAGGTACACAGTGCATGTAGGAAAGACAAGGAGTACTGGGATGCTGCTTCTTTCATAAACTGATATTAGTTTTCCAGGGTTTTTCAGGTCAGAAACTTTCATCAAATTATGATTCAATTATGTATTTAAAACAAAATGTCAATTCAGAAACATAATGGCAATTCCCCATGTCAAGACTTCACAGCACACTTAGCACACTTAGCACATAGACTCCAAAGCCTTTATAGGTCAGCAAGAATTATGATTATCTTTCATCAAGTCAGATTGCTCAGCAGAAGAACAAAAGTAGCAAAATAGGTTGCCACAAGGGAAAGTATTATTCAACACTAGGAAAAAGTTCTTCATGAGCGATGTGGTACACTAGAAGGGGTTCTCCAAGAGATTCTAGAGTCTCCATCACTGCTAGTCTTAAAAACTGAGCTGGACAAGGCCCTTAAGCAGCCTGATATGACTTTGAAGCTGGTTCTACTTCAAGGAGATTGGACTAGAGAACTACAGGGATTGTTCCCAACCTAGATTTCCTTCAATGATTCTGTGGTTCTGTGATTCTAGGTCCAGAAGAATGAGAAAGTATTATTATTTCCATGATACAGCTATGAAATCTGAGGTACCTCCATGCTAAATTAGTTTTCAGGCATAACAAGTGAGTCTATGGAAAACTGGAGAGAGGATCTTTGTTCCTAAAATCAGACCTGTAGTATGATTATAAGAACAAAAGTAGTTTTCTAATGGACTTGATAGTCAGCTCCAGTTTTAACTACTGAATGGGGTAAAAATTAATAAGTTTTCAGGAAGATTTGTAAAGCATTATAAGCTTTGATGACAATATTGGCTACTGTTGACCATTTGCAAATCAGAGAGCTACTGGTAGAGGATGGGGAACACGCCTTTCTAACTGAATGATGAGACTTTCAGCATGAAATGAAGTGAAATGTCTTGTGAAATAGCTAATTTTTCTAGCTTTTTCCCATAGGAAAAGAGAATAGATTAGAAATTATTTCTTCCCATACCCTTGATCTCTTAGAATTTTTCTTTTTTTGTGGGGAAAAGAATGGAAAAAACTCCAACAGAATACTTAGTGTTCATTTTTATGGTGTCAAGCATGTCTGACCGAAGTTTAGATTCTTCTGTCCTGATCTCTCTAATATTATATTTCAACTATGGCCCCACTTTTAGGTGAGTCAATGTCTCTTGCTGGGGGTGGTGTTAGCATTGTTCGGAAATTCTTCCCTGAGACCTGGATTTGGGATCTGGTTTACACTGAGTGAGTATGTTCATCTTCACTGCTTTCCTCCTGTGTGAATATTTGAGTTGATTCTTGTAGCTAAAATGGATTCTGGAAAGAAACCATGGAACATATGTTTGGTTTCTAGATATGGGTCTACTTTTCCCATGCTGATCAGCAACCACTGCACTCCCAACCTTGTACAAAATGACAAACCTACTTGAACTATATTCTACTGACAAATATTCTGTGCTCTGTACCCCATCTTTCTGTTGGGGAGAAATAAGGGCTAAGAGTAACATAAAAATGTTTTTTTAAGTAGGGAGCAGGAGCGAAACTTGTTATTTTTCAACCAATTTTTAATTCGGCGGCAGAAAATTCAAGTTATTTTGTTTTTCTTTCAGTCAGTCACAGCACCTGAAATGAGAATATCTCCATATTAACTATGCCTACAGGCACTGTTCTAGAACATTAATCTAAATTTATTGGCTCTAATCTGTGTGTTTAGGCATTCTGGTTTTTCAACAAATGGTATTTCTAAATTTAAAAAGTTGAGTATTTGATTGCTTTTTAACACGTAGTTCACCAGTGCCTTGATTTGTATTTCAAGAATTAGAATGTTTTTAAAAAATATGGAGAAGTATCTTGCAGAAAGTGAGATGAAAACAGAAAAACTAACTCCAGCAGAGAGCCTATTATATAATTTGTCTTGAAAAATTCCAAAGATCATTGTCCATTCTGTTCTTTTTTTTCTCTTCAGTTCCAGAGGAGAGGTCAATGCCATTTACACCATTCCTGACAGCATCACAGAATGGAAAGCCAGCGCTTTCTGTGTGCAGGATGATGCTGGGTTTGGCATCACCTCACCTGTTTCACTGACAGCATTTCAACCATTCTTTGTGGATCTCACCTTGCCATACTCTGTCATTCGAGGGGAAAAATTTAATTTAATAGCCAATGTCTTCAACTACCTGAACAAGTGTGTCCAGGTATATCAAATTCCTTTTACTTTCTATAAGTTTGCCTGTTTCCCAGAGATCCCAGAATTCCCCTGCATAATACACCGGAAATTCAGAAGTGTTTAACTTCCACTGTATGCTCTCCCTGGTCCATTCCCCCTGTGGCTGGGCCATGGATGATAAGAACTTGCTCTTTATCCCTACATGACTTAGCTCTTCTTTTTGCTCTTGAAGGAGGAACTTGAGCAGAGGGTATGTACATATGCTTGCAAAACACAATAAATACTGAGTTATGCAACAGTCACTCAATAAGACAACTCAGCTGATGAGCGCAGACACTTTATTGTACTTCTGTCAAAAACAGACAGAAAAGAGATGGGTCTGCCACTTCCTCTGAGAAATGCCTCATCCCTCTGTTCTGGTACAATCCCACAGATGCAGATAACAAATAGCTTCTTCAGCAAATAGCAAATAGCTTCTTCCTTGCTCTGCATCCTAACTTTAAGGGCAGTCTATTTAATTTGTAATCTTGCTCCTTCTTTCTTTGTCTCAGATCAGTGCCATACTGGCGAAGTCAAGTGACTACAAGGCAGAAATCCTTTCACCAGAGGGTAACACAGCAAGGGTGTGTGCCAATGAAAGAAAAACCTATATTTGGGCTGTTAGCCCCCACAAACTTGGTAAGTTTGTCTTTTCATCACCTTCACATGTCTCTCATTGATCTTTCTACTTCCACCCTTTAATGCAGCATCAGTAGTCCACGAGCAGGCTTTTCTGGACAGCTCCATTAATTCCTCTGGAAATGTAGTACTGGACTTCTGCTAAAGCTCCCTTAGATGCACTGAATGAGCAGTGAATTGTTGCGGTATTTTCTCTCTTCTGATTTTTGGTTAGTCCATTTCCTGCCCATTTTAGGACGAACTCTTCACTTGCCCCACGTATGAAACACTGTCAGTTTTTCATGTGCATATGATCTTTCACCTTACAGTTTTGTATCTAACCAAACATATTCAGTAAGAATAAAATTTGCTAATAATTTTGGACTGAATTCTCAATGGGCAAAGAGGAAATTGCTCCTATCCAATTCTACAGCTCTGTTAAGTCACACTTCCTTAAAGTCAACGTTGCCTTTTTTTTAAAAAGCAGTTACAATGACTTGTTTGTGTAAGTGCTCCAAAAGTTGAAATACAAATGAACTTTTAATTAGCAAAGATTTTCTCAAAATGAACCACAGATGGACCTTTTCTTGAAAAGATTATTTCTAAAACCCTGTATGACTGAGTTATTTCAAACTCACTGAGAAAGTTACGGTGAGATGAAAACTGGATATGCATAATAACACTGCAGAGCTGAAAAAAAGAAGGCTGCTGTCTCACTGTGGTAACTCTGATAATAACACCTTTTGCTCCAAGTAGAAAGCTCCTTTGGATTTCCGGTATGCAGTGATAGCAGGACTGAGAGAGCAACTCTGCAACTTTGGGGTTGGTCCTCAGTGTTGTCCTTCTGTTAATAAATTCCATCTGAAGAAAAGAGGCATAACTAAAGCATAACAGAGCTATAGCCAAATTATTCCAACCTGCTCTTGACCAGAAAAAGCTTAGCAAAAGGCTAAGAAGAGGTGGAAACTGGTAGTGAGTACTATCCATTTTTGGGCCAGGATCACCCCTGTTTTGTTCCTCATTCTAGGGCCCAGGCAACCTCTCCTTGCCACTAGTGGACAGATGTGAAGCCTTCATGCAATCTTTTTTTACTGAGCTGTCTTTAAAGAAAATACATTTCTCAGCAGTTCATAGAAAAGGCAGTGAAAACTAGGGGTAACTGTAGACATTGAAGATAACTTCCTTTTCTTTGGCTGGTGGGTGGCTTTCCAGGTGAGGTGAAATTTGTGATTACGGCTGAGGCCAAACTGAATACCAGAGGTACTGAAAACAGCACATCTTCAGAAGAGGAAACAATTTACAAGGACACCTTGATTCAAACCCTACTTGTTGAGGTATGGTAGGAAATCTGCATGTGCTTTCTGCCTTTTGGAAATTGCAATTCCTATCTGTGGCTGTGGGCTAGAAGCAGTCAGCTAGTGTGAGGAGGCAAGGCATCTGATGCAGATGGAGCTCTGTACAGTAGGCTTCTCCCAACAAAATCGAGAGTGAAAAATCACAGTGGTAAGTGTCATCCAGTGCTAAGTGTCATCCACTGTCCTCCTTCCACTGTTTCCTTCTTGGGAACATGAGCACACATATCCTGACAACCCATGGATGTCAGTAGAGATGTTGCCAGAAGGGAGGAGATTCCATACCTTACTTTCAAGTGCCTTTTGTCTATGACTTGCAAACTAGGGAGGGGGTTGGAGGGAAGATAAAAAAGGAAAAAGATTTATCTTGAGCATCATAAAACAATAGCTACGTAGGATTAGTTGGACAGTCTTTCTCAGAGGCTGGAAATGCCTATTTTATAACTGCTTTTTAAGAAGGAAAGTGCTCTGGACAGGATGATGGATAAGAGAGAAAGTCATGGACCAAGAGATAGTGTAGTGGAGATAGGGTAGGACTGGGTACAAGTGGTGCACTGTTTGCATAGTCACATTCACATACTGATTCACACCATTGAATTGTCATAGTTTCATGGTAATTTTCTACACTTTCCTTCCTCTTCCTGACTGCTTCCCTGCAATCAAACAGCCTGAAGGTGTTAAAAAGGAGTTGACTCAGAGCTCCCTCGTCTGTGCAAAAGGTAAGGCAAATTCATTCATTCATTCATTCATTCATTCATTCATTCATTCATTCATTCATTCATTCATTCATTCATTCCAGGGAGTCAGTGGAACTACTTCACTGTCTTGTAGATCTTGTCTCACAAAACCAGAGACCCTTCCAGGAGACAAAAGAGGTTCTCAGGGTCATGGTGCCAGGCTAACCTTCAGGGTTTTCAGAGATGCCTTTTACTCTTTGGGCAGGTCTCTGTGGCATTTTCTTTACCCAGACTGCAGATTATAACAGTCACTGTAGTTGTGCTTAGAAAGTAAAGACTTTTGGAAAAAAACATGATTTTAACAATTCTTTTTGTTATCCTTTCTCATTAGGCATTAAGATTTCTGAACCAGTGTCTTTGAGCTTGCCAAGAAACCTAGTGCAGGGATCAGCCAGAGCTTATTTTTCTGTCATTGGTAAGTTTAGTACTAAGAATAAAAGTAAATGACACTCCTCTTGTGCTGCACGAAGTGCTATCATGTATACACAGGCAAACTTAATGTAAAGTTGAGGAAGTAATTAATCTTGATTTCAGAGTATAAGTTTTCTTCTTTGCAAAATGGCAGGGAGAGGCAAAAGTTGATCAAAATTCTCTCATATCAAGAGAAGACAAAATAGTCAATTATTTCAACTTATATTGCATTTCAGATTATACTGTGTTAACATATCCTGTTCTGATGATGATGATGATGATGATGATGATGAGCATATCCTGTTCTGTATAGTAAAACAGCTAATTCATCTGAAAAGTAACATAAGACAGACTTCTTTGAAAAAAATTATCTTGATTTCTTGGAAAGGAGGCTTCAGAACTTTGCTGACTGCATAATTTCAAATTTATCATTTTGCATAATGAAAAACATTTGTAAGTCAATAAGCTCCCATAAAGTAAAAGTTTCAGGTCCCAATCAACTCCACTTATCTGAAAGTCATTATTAAGACTTGAGAGTTCTCTTCGGTGAATTTTTTTCTGAGGCTCTGAACTCAGACTATTTTCTAAATACAATTGTTTTTCATACCTGTGTCTGTGTGAGATGTGCTGATACTGTGCAATACAGCCTCTGTAGCCCATCAGCATCTTACCCACACAGCATTCTCACATGTACATGAAAAATTAGGAAGCGGGTTGTAAAGGGTAGAGAAATCTAACCCTTTCAAGGATTCATAGCTGTTTTTCAGAAGCCGTGCCAACCAGTATTCATGCTCATTCTTTTTCTCTCAAATTCTCAGTTTCTTCCAGGTATCCAGCATTCAGATAAGAAATTAAAAATGGGGCATTATAATGCTTTTCTTCTATGCTGTGTATTTGGTTACTGTGATTACTCTATATTGGTCATTGCTCTTGGATTCATAATAATATAAAGCAGTGTATAATGATATGTAATAAAAGCAAGTTTGAACTGAGCTGACTTCTTATATGTTTCATTCTTCAGGAGACATTTTGGGTACAGCCTTGAGGAACTTAGATAACCTCCTCCATATGCCTTATGGCTGCGGAGAACAGAACATGGCCTTGTTCACACCCAACATCTATGCCCTGGATTATCTGAATAAGACTGAGCAGCTGACTGAAGAGATTAGAATCAGGGGTACTGGATATTTATCCACAGGTGAGAGGTTCTCAGGTTCTTCCATCTTATTCCCCAAGGAAGTGGACACAGCATCAAGCCTGACAGAGTTTAAGAAGCGTTTGGACAACCGACTCAGGCAGATGGTGTGATTCTTGGGGAAGTCCTGTGCAGAGCCAGGAGCTGGACTTGGTGACCCTTGTGGGTCCCTTCCAACTCAGAATATTCTGAGTGATCTAATATTGTGATTGTGTGCACTGAGCTTTTAAGCTCTACATGGTGAGCACTGATCTCTGAATTCTAGCACCACGTTTATTGCATAGGAGCAGGCAGTGAAAGCACCCCAAAGCAACATGTCATTCTTCCAGGAGTAAAAGGAGCTAGAATTCATAGTGATTGGCTATATTCACCAGATATACATTGCTTGATATTAAATTCCAGTCTTACTGCTTCAGTTGAGCAAACAGCAGAGCTAGTCCTTTTCTGTGATTAGAAAATGTGTCTTCTTTATTATGATTTCAGGTTACCAAAAACAGCTGTCATACAAACACTGGGATGGATCCTACAGCTCCTTTGGGAGACGAGATAGGGAAGGGAGCCTATGGTAAGTGATGATATCTTCCATTTCCCTAACACAGGATCTTTAGGCTTTGAAAAATGATCAGTGTATTCAATGGTTCTTATTTTTAATAGTCTAAATAGATATAGCTCAATTAATTTGAATCCCCTAGTAAAGGAGAGATTAATAAACTGGAAAGAGTGCAACAAAAGGATGGTATGATGACTGGGAAGTGGAATACATAATGTTCAAGGGGAAAAAAGGATCTGGGTTTGTTCAGCCTGTAGAAGAGAAAGCTAATGGGAAACCTAGGTAAAGGTTTCTGCTACCTAGATAGGGACTGCGGAAAACACAGGGTCAGATTCTTGTCAGGGGTGCACAGAGTAAGGACAAGAGTATGTCCTTACTCAAATGGCAACAAAAACAACTCTAACTGGGTAGAAGGAAAAAAAATCATTCCCAGGAGAAGGCTACAGCACTGATACAAATGTACAGAGAAGATGTAGAGACTTTCACATGATCGAAAAAAAGACTGAGTAACCTGACAGAACTTTGAACTTCTGACCTAGTTTGTTTCATAATTCTATTAAGTAAGCTTAGGAATTACTAACATCAATCATCGAGCTGTGTCTATACTTTACCCCTGCTTTGAAAAATTATTTCAGAACATATTTTTTTCAGGAGAAATATCAAGTCTGTTTTTAATATTAGGATTTTATCTATGTTATTTATTTAAAACTTAGAAAACACTTGCTTCTTTAAACTCAAATATTATGAAGTTCGTTTTATGTCACATACTATGCATATCCTATGCACTGGTAAATCTTCTTGGTCTCGTTTACACCATACCTACCTTCTGTTTCTGGACCACCTGCAGGCTCACTGCCTTTGTGTATAAGTCATTTGAACAAGCCAAACGCTACATCTACATTGATGACAATGTCCAGTCTCAAACTTTGATCTGGCTGGCGAGCAAGCAGAAGTCAGATGGCTGCTTTGAAAATGCTGGTTCACATTTCAACAGTGCTTTGAAGGTAACTGAGTATAGTCCCAAACTTCCAGTCTTGCTGTTAGGATTGATTTGGACAATTTCTGACAGACACAAGCTTGTCACCACACCCTTACTCTTCCTAGTACTGTTCTCTTGTGCCTCTCGTATACAAGCAGACCATGATTCTTATATCTGCAATTGATGATGAGTTAAAACAATTAGAACTTTCTGAGTTACAAGTCTCAGGCTTTATTTTCCATTACTGTGTTATGTGCTCAGCCACCGGTTATCGTCTGCTTTATCACATGATATGTGATATGCAAAATTCAAGAAAATACATTAAATAATTTTAGCTTTATATTAAATGAACTTGATCTTTCTTGTTCCTGTGCACACAGGGAGACAGAAATTACTTCTGATCTCAAATTTAACTGATATATGAGCTATGAATTAATTATGCTGTTTCTTTCTAGGATATTTGTACTAACCAATTCTTTGCTTGCTTTTCATCAGGGTGGAGAAGAGGTTGAATACTCACTCACAGCCTATGTGGTGGCAGCATTGCTGGAGGCTGGACACTCTGCTGCAGTAGGTATTTGGTGCTCTGTTGGCCAAAGTGCTCTGTTGGTCACAGTCAGCCATTTGTCAAAGAGTGCACAAGTCACAGCTCTCACATCTGTATGATTTAACAATGTGGAACACTAATAATGATTGTAGGACAGTAGCAGCCTGTAGACAGTAGTTTCCAGAACCCTGAAGTAGCCATAAGTATTTGATGAGTGTTACAAATCAGTTATGTATCCAGTGCCTATGGATTAATTTAAAAAACCTCTGCGGAATCCAGCTGTTTTATGTAATAGTAGTCTAAGTAAGTGCAAGATCCACCCCATCCAGAGTCCACTTTGGATTTTTCTCTGAATTTGCCCAGTCCAAAGTTCAGGCTGTTGAAACCTTCAGTCCTACAAAATCACTCTGTACATTTAGATCCAAGCTGTGTTTCCATTTCCCTATGGAACTGTTAGTAATGGAAGGAAATGATGAGTTGCTGGTTGGAAAACTAGACATGGGGGAATGGCATCCAAGTTCTGTTCTGTGTAGTATACTTTCTACATTTCCTTGTCACCCTGTTTTTATGATGACTTTGTTCTTTTATAATGGGGAAGAGGAGAATTGTTGCCAAGCTGACAAATATGTTCTAGATGTGCTGATTTTTTGCACATTTCTCAGTTACTGTGGTATGGGACATCATTTAAGTACCTGAGACCAGGATGAAAATATTGTGCAGAATCAAATTGTTCTTCAGCAACATTAATTTAGTTTCCAGTATCTTTATAAGAACCTGGTGCCATATGTTTAAGTGAAGCTGCGTAGACAAGACACGGCAAGGAGTGTGCTGGTAATATTTGAGATAAAGAAGAGCTTGCAGAGACAGTCTATAAGACTGAAAGGTCTGATACACACTGTAGGCCCTTAAACATGTCATGGATCATGTGTATTTCTAGCATGAAGGGTCAGTGATTGCATCTTAAGCAGCGAAGGAAGTATTTAAAGAGAAGCAGAGACACAAATCCAAGTACCTGACAAGCCTACTGTGTTTTGCATTATCAGCATCCTGTCGTTCGAAGCGGCATGAACTGTTTGGAGACTGCATTTAGCAATGGGGTCCACAACCTGTATAACCAGGCCCTCTTTGCCTATGCTTATGGCTTAGCTGGCAAAGAGAAAAGACGCCAGTTCTTCCTGGAGAAGCTGGACAAGAGAGCTGTCAGAGATGGTAAGGGCAGTATGGCCATGTTACAAGCAATAGAGCTGACGGAATGGCCTGTTGTATGATGTAAGCTATTCTGATGCACAGTTTTCTCATGCTTGCTGCTCCTTCCCATTTCATGCCTGCTATGCTACTGAATTTATCTCTGAGTTTTATTGTGTGTTTTGGCTTCACAAAAGTTTGAGCTATGGCCTCATCTTCCTAGAATTATAAAATAATTTAGGTGGAGAGAGAGTCCCCTGCAAGTCTCAGTCCAAGGTACTGGAAGGTTGTACCTAATTTCCTGGTGACGTTCCTCTTCTACATGCTAAACAAACCCAGTTCCCTTGACTATGTTATGTGCTTCTGTCTGTGGCTGCCTTAGCATCCTTTTGCTGCCCTGCCTTCACTTCAGTCTCTCTCTAACTTACACAGTCTCCTTTTATTAATTTCCTTTGCATCCCTTTCTATTTTCTTTTCTATCCTGGAACTAAAACTTACCCAGTTCAGGACACCAATAGCTTAAAAAATTTCCTGAATAGAGAGAGAGACAGAATTGTATATCTATCTACTGAAATGATACTGCAATAAGTAAAACAGAAAGTAATTTTTCCGTTCTTTTTACACCCCACTTTTCTGATTTCAGGTGGTTCAGTTCATTGGCAGAGAGAAAATAAGCCACCAGCAGAACATTTCCCTGACTTCCATTCCCGTGCCCCTTCTGCTGAGATTGAAATTACCGGCTATGTGCTCCTGGCTTTCCTCAACAGAACCAAATTTGCTCCAGAAGACTTGTCCTACATTTCCCGCATTGTGTACTGGCTTGTCAAACAACAGAACCCATACGGTGGTTTTTCCTCCAGCCAGGTAACAACTGGGTGTGGTAAAAAGAAAGCTTCTGGGAGCAGTCCAGTCTGCAAGCTGAATCTCAGTAGTAAAACAATTCTTCCTGACTGCATATTGATTTGAATAATACTTGATAATTGGTGCTCGCATAGGTTACCTTGCCAGGACACATCATGCTCTTTGTAGGAAGTTTCATACATAATTTAGTTTTAGGCAATGACAATTTACCTGCGTTCCAAGTTAGAAGTAGACAGCAGTCACTGTTGACACAGCATTATACCAGGTCCTCTGGGGTAATTGAAATCTGTTGCTCCAGAATCACAGAATGGGTCAGATTGGAAGGGACCACAGTGGGTCACCTGGTCCAACCTCACTGCTCAAGCAGGGTTATCCTAGAGCACATTGCATCCAGATGGTTCTTAAAAATTTCCAGTAAGGGAGACTTCACAATCTCTCTGGGCAACCTGTTCCAGTGCACAGTCTCCTGCAGAGTAAAGAAGTTCTTCCTTGTGTTCAGGTAGAACTTCCTGTGCATCACTTTCTTGCCCATTGCCTCTAGTCCTATTGCTTGGCACCACTGAGAAGAGCCTGGTTGCATCTTCTTGACACTCTCCCTTCAGATACTTATAGGCATTGATGAGGTCCCCTCTCATTCATCTCTTTTTGAGGCTGAACAGGCCTATCTCCTTCAGCCTTTCCTTATAAGAGATGCTTTATTACTTTAATCATCTTTGTCACCCTCCTTTGGACCTGCTCCAGGAGCTCCATGTCTCTCTTTACTGAGGAGCCCAGAACTGGACACAGCACTCCAGATGTGCCTCACTAGAGCTGAGTAGAGGGGCAGGATCAACTCCCTTGATCTGCTGGCAAAGCTCTTCTTAATGCACCCCAGGTGGCCTTCTTGGTCACCAGGGCACACTGGCTTAGGGGCAGCTTGTTGTCCACCAGGACTAGTTCTACAAGGAACTTGTGTCTTGTCTCCTTAGCTCTTTGCAGAGCCCCTCTCCACTTATGAGTACTGGCAAAGCATCAAGGAAATAGGAGCTGTGCTAATCTCATGTATCATCTAACACTTGGGTATCTAATTAAGGATCGTTGCTCTTTTCAGGACACTGTTGTTGCTCTCCAAGCTTTAGCCCAGTACGGATACCTCACCTTCTCAAAAACAAATCTTAACACGGTCAAAGTTCACTCCATGGAGTCCCCCAGTAGGATTTTCCAGGTGAATGACAAGAACCGCTTCTTACTGCAGCAGGCTTCCTTGCCCACTATTCCGGGGAATTACAGTGTGGAAGTGAATGGCACTGGCTGTGTTTATCTGCAGGTAAGCAAGCTGGAAACTCAGCACCACCTCTCTGAGATATAAGCAGGGGGTTCTCCATATTTTTTTCCTCTGCATATGTCATACCAAAGACACAAAACCCTTTAAGTCTGTGACCACCTCATACTTTCCATCTCTTTTAGACAACCCTGAGATACAACATCCATTTGCCAAATAAAGTTGCAGGATTTTCTCTCTCCATAAGGACAGCAAATGTATCTTGCACAAGCAACTATCCACCAAAGTTTGACCTTGTCCTCTTTGCCAGGTAACTGTCATTGATCTACCCTCTTGTATTCACAGTTTTGTAAAGCATGCAAGAAAGGATTTAAATGCAGGCAGTTAGCTGCTGCTGTGCAGCTATAGGAAGAAAATCGGGATTATTTGGAGCTGAAAATGTCATTCTTTGGTCTCCTTTCCATTTGCAGACCAGACTAACAGAACTTTTCTCATTTTAGTTACACAGGAAAGCGTAAAGTCTCCAATATG
>JAWWLV010000001.1:29637776-29653048 GCA_035041135.1 Platyrinchus mystaceus | reverse complement strand
TCCTTTCCATTTGCAGACCAGACTAACAGAACTTTTCTCATTTTAGTTACACAGGAAAGCGTAAAGTCTCCAATATGGCTATTATTGATGTGAAGATGCTCTCGGGTTTTGTTCCTGTAGAATCTTCCCTGAAAAAGGTAAAAAATGGGACCAATGTAAATTATAAACCCTGAAAACATAGGAAGTTGATAAAAATAGTCTCTGATTAGCAAATTGGAGCCCCATGGGAATACTGTAAAGTCCCTGGACATAGCCTTCTGTCACATAATCTATGTCTCAGACTTTTAGCTGTTCATCTGTTGGAGACAAATCTGTTAGGAGTTGCCAAATCCAGTAGCCCAAGAGAAGTGAGGCTGCTGCAGCTTCATATCCTCATCCATATCCAACCAACAGCAATGTTCAGTGCATATTCCCAATAGGCAGGCATGCACACTATATACATATAGACATATAGATGTGGTGGTCACACAGATCAGAAAAGACAGAACTTTCAGAAACACAGATAGCACAAATGGCCTTATCCTGTTCCCTTTTCTGGCTGATCAGACTAAAAGCTCATTTGTGGAAAAGATAAAGAAATAAATATACACACGCACACACAAGCAAATACTAATACACAATGTGGCTCCTTCTGGTAACTGACCTAGGACACTCAGTCTGTCCAGTAGCTGCTCCTGGATCCTTGTTTTATACAGTTGCTGGCACGTGGACATATGCCTCCTCAAGACCTCAGCCCCACTTCAGTGCTTGGAACTCCACCACCACATGTGTGCATGGAGGGTGCCTCTATGATCAGTCTTATGCATGCAGCAGATGGGATGGGGTCCCCTGGTCTCCTAGTGACCTCACACAGACACATTCAAATGACTCTCCACTAGGTGGTTCAGCCCAATAGCCTGATTAGTGTCCCCCTCCAAGATCATATGGTCTCTCCAGAAATAGGCTCAGACATCCTGGTCCCTCTGGTAGCTAACTCACATCCTCTGGTGTTTTCAGTATTTGAGACAGATTTACACCTGCTTCAGATTTACACCTACTTGGCAGCTGTCTGCCAAGTCCCTTTACTAACTCAGCAGCTAGTCCAGTTTGGTATTCACTGGCTACCACACACTGACATATACACCCACATACAACAAACCTGAAGACCCTCTGGGGTCTCTGGCACCCCAAACACACAGTTTCTATGGTCCCTTCTTCAGTGACAGGCACTGCCTACACACACATCCACACAGAACAGAGAGCCCTTCACCCAGGAAAATAGTCAGAGACTAATAAGAAGGCAGGAGAGACTGTGGTGACCAGGTGCGACTGGCCTCATCTCATTTTCCACCCTTTTTCATTCCAATTGGACTTAATCCCTCTCTTTGTTACTTCTGGTTCTTCCCTTAAACATCCTGTGATAATTTTTTATTGAGTCAGCTTGGGCTGCAGAAATTAATTGTAAATTTTTGTTGAAATGAAAGCATTCTTAAGTTAATGATAAAAGCCATAAGCATCAAGCTGACTAGTAAAACTGTTTACCACTGTGACTGGCTTGCACATATCAGGGTATGAACACACTCAACTTGCATTTCTTTTTTTGGAGACTAGGTGGCGGGGTGGCATAAAAGGAGTGCAGCAGCCACTTAAAATGCATTTTGTTATGGTATCTGTAAATCTCCTTGGCAAACCTCTGCATTAACATTGCTATCTTTTGCCTTATTTAAAGCTTCAGGATGAGAATTCTGTTGTGGATCGTGTGGACATCAAGAACAACCACATACTCTTCTATCTTCAGAAGGTAAGTTTGGGAGGTTTCCTTTCAGCTCTACTAAATTGGAAGTTTCAAACAGACTCACAGATAGAAGAAAAATCTCATTAATAGCAAATTAACAATACACTTGCCTTAAAGATGTAAAGGTATTTCTCTCAGTCCAATATCAAATATATATATATATAGAGAGAGAGAGAGTAGTGTGTGTGTATGTATATATATATACACATATATATAATCAAATATATACAGAGAGTAGTGTGTGTGTATATATTTATATACACACATATATATACACATATATACTCAGTATTTTAGTCCACAGTGAAGAGATATGCATTTATTACTTTTTTGTGAAGCATGTTGTATGACTAAATAGCATTTCACAAATATAGCTAAGTTGCATTCCATATTGCAAAAGTTCCTAGTCTACATAATATTCCTCAGCTTCTCGTGATGCTTCTCATCAGTTCATCTGGGAGTGTTTCACAGGGATTTAGTATCATCTCCCTCCCTTTTAGAGAGGTTTCTGTATGACAAGAATTACAGAATCATAGAAAGGCTTGGGTTGGAAGGGACCTTAAAGATAATATAATTCCAACCTGCCCCCAACCATGGGCAGAGATGCCACCCACTAGACCAGGTTGCTGGTCTAGTGTGGGTACCTAGGGTGGGTCACAGGTGCAATTTTTATTAGTTGGTCTCCCAGTATCTACTAAGGAAGACTGTAGTTAGCATTCTGTATTCACAGAGAAGCTGAGATGTTGAGATGTGAAAAATTTACCCAGAAGGGCACCAGTGATGGAGAAAGTTATCCGGAATCCCTGTCCATTGCTCCATTCCTTTGAAAAAGTTAGCAAGATAAAATCACAGACAAATGGAGAAGAGAACAGTATCACCATCCCAAACATGCAAGAGAAAGCTTGAGAAGCAAAGAGGAACAAGGAGGAAAGTTTGGGACATTTGGCTGCAAGAGTGCGGAATGAGGAACAGAACCACAGGGGAAATGGAGATATTGAGTTCAAAGTTATTAAAGAGACAAAAGTATGGAGAAGATTCTTAGGGGTACTGAAGATGATTTTAACTGGGAAAGGCAAAGAAAGAAACAAATAGGATGAATGCTAATGTGCTGAAAGCCACAGTAACAGGGAATGGTTGAGGTAGTTTGCAATGGAAATACGAAGAGAAAGAAAAGAGCACACAATTTTAGCAGCAACAAAACATATTTATTAACAGCTTTTGAACAATTACCTGATTTGACATCAAGTTTACAAACTGGAGAGAACTGCAGAATGACACGTTTTGGTCACAGTCTGATAGAGAAATGCATCTGTTTAACCTCAGCCTCAGGGATAGTTATGACAAGGCAACTTTTGATGCATTTTCTTGTCTTGCCATTTCCAGGTCTCCCAGAAGGAAATCAACTTCTCCTTCAGTGTGGAGCAAAGCCTGCCTGTCTCAGATATCAAACCAGTGCCTGTACATATGTATGATTACTACGAAACAGGTAGGTGACCTGAGTAGGTGTCAGTAAAAGGCCTTTGAAACCAAAGGAGAGACAAATGGAGACCCACTTAGCAATTCTGCTGCTTTTTGATTGCTAAACAGCAGAGGGTTTGCAGAACATAGACTGTTTCCCCCTCCTGTGTTTTCATTTCTTGCTTTCTTTCAACATAAAGCAGATTAGAAAGCGATACATCAGGAGTTGCTTTCTTACAAACCATAAACAAAAAGCAGTGTGGTTGCACAGTTTGAACCCGATGCTTAAAATCCATAACTAAAAAGCAGCAGTGTTGCTGACTTCTCTGATCTGGATTATCTAATTTTTCTTTGCTTCACATTGCCATAATAGGCTGCAATCAAAAAGATCCTCCTTAGTGGAATTTAAATGCTTAAGTAGGAATGACAATTCTCCTGAACTAAAAAGGAATGTAAGTAACTAAAAATAGAAAATTAAGTGCCTGACCACCTTTCTTGAACTGATCTCAAGGAAGTATCGTTGCATTAGACATTACTCAGTTGCGGAATTTATGTTATCAAAGCTGTGGCTCAGGTTTCCCCAGGCTTTTCTCAAGCTTTGAACAACCTTTGAGTACTGCATCCTCGCAGATTAGCAGGAGCAGCACTGAGAGAATTGATCCTGGAGCGCATTTTCTGCCAGCTGATCCACATCTGGCATGGTCACAGCAACGATGTGCCCTGACAAACACAGTCAGAGGAGGGCACTGGTCTCTGATTGCACACTCCTGCAACTGGGTGCCTTGGCAACTGGAAGACTACCACAAAATTTATCATGTTTTCTGGTTCATAATGTGTTCATCACAGGTGCACATAGAGTGGGGTTAGAATGATTTCTCACTCTCATGCAAATGTCTTCTTCCTTTCTTCTTTCCAGATGAATATGCCATTTCAGAATACAACACACCCTGTTCCCTGTCTTCCAACTGAAATCAGATATGTGCCAGAAGACATAACGATTCAGAAAGTATCAGGCAAGCATTTATAGAAGAAGAAGTGGATAAGAGATTTTCTTGTTTCTGGGAGTGTAATGAAAAGCAGTAGAATAATAAGGAATAAGCAAATCCCATATTGCAGTAGATCAGAATGACCCATTCTGGCCCACACTTCAAAAAGAACTTGAGGTCAGTGTGGATTAGAAACTGCAGATAAATTGTTGTTCCTAACAAGGGAGATACTCTGCAACTGTTAACCCTGACCATCCATCTTCTTTGAAACTCATGATATATTGCAGTGGGAGTTTTGTGTAAAGGCAAACACTTGAAATGTGTGTCCTTAGCCATAGATTCCTCTTAAGAAATCCCAATCTCAGAGAATAATCAGCTGTTGCTGCTTCTGTAGATTTTGTTTTGGTCTTTACATTATCCAGAAGGAAAATCCTGAAAAAAATTACTTAGATCTTCACCTTTTTCAGCAATTGTACTGAATAATTTACAGATGTCAGAATTCTAGTCAAAGGACAACAACTTTTATGCAGTTTTTGTCTCTATTTAGAAAGAAATGTTTTCTTCAGATTACCATCTCATATTTTACTGCTCTCTATAATAAAATATTCTGATTGGCAATGCTGTTTATTCCAGTCTCCACTCCTTGTTCCATCTAGAAATGAGTGATGTAAGGTATTTCATAAGCTAAAACATTCGTACCTTGGACATGTCAATAAGCAACATCCTGACATCAGTGACATCTTGTGGCACAGGCAGGATGGGGGCCCTGGCCAATGTGATGGAAGCTTTCTACCCAAAACTTAATGGTGGGAGAAATGGGAGAGCTGTAATGCAAAAACTCTTTTTAAAGAGGTTAGAGAGGAATGGTGGATCCAGTGGAGCCCTTGCAGGGAGAAAAAGGAAATGGTGTGGAGGGGCTGAAAAACAGAGCCACAGGAAGCTTGCGATGGAGGGACAAAGTACAAGAAATTTCCTATTGTGCTTTCTTTGTTTAATGAACAGGTACAGCAGACAGCCATGCACTGTGGCTACTGTCCCTCATAGCCTGCAGTAACCTGACATGACCTTCATGCTGATCACACTGGTGGAAGGAGATAGAAACCGACTACAAGACCATAATAATCTGAGCAGACATTTACCAACTAAATCATATCACCAAGCTGTTGCTTCTTCAGTCAGGGTGTTAAGACACAGTCACAGTTATTGTCTTGGAAGAGACTTATTTACCATGAAACTGGTCTGCTCAAAGCAAATTTTGTTTCCTACAAAAACTTTACTCAACAGCAATGTGCCTGATGTGAGACAGACCACACAACAGCACAGGATATGGTAGGAGAGGAGCAGTCCATTGTACACCCTGAGAGCACTGTTTAGTAGGGGTCAGACTTGCCCAGAGATGACTCAGGTGAAGCAAATCCTACCTCACTGAGCAGTGCAGGAACTTTTGTGATAAGAGGCAGTCATGACAGACATCCACAGGCTCAGTGTAAACCCAGAATGATGCAAAAGAAGTTTGGAAGCTGTAGAAGCACATAAATGTTGGTTTGGAAGGGACCTGTGGAGGACATCAACTGAAACCTCCAGAATCACCCAGCAGAAACTTCAAATTTCTTCCCAAGATGACCAGAGGGAGTAGGGGTTGTTCAGCATGGAGAATAATCCAGTGACAGTTTAGTGCAGCCCTCCACTACTTAAAGGAGGCTTATAAAAAAGAGGGAGTGACTTTTTGCATGGGCAGATAGTGATAGGACAAAGGAGAATGGTTTTAAACTAAGGGAGGGTATATTTAAATTACATGGTAAGGGCAATTTTTTTTCCCTGACAATTCTAGTGGAATTTCTATCTTGTGAAAAAAAGGACAATTTTGAGAAAAGGATGTTGTGAGGGGAGTAGCTTTCAATTCTCCCAACTCTGCTCAAAACCTATAGTTCCTATCCCCAGCATTTCTCTTCCCATCAGCAGCAACCCCTGAACACATTCCTTGACCCAAAAAGTCACACTGAAAGCAACGTTTTCATGTTTGCATGAGACCTGTGGTGACTTTTGCTACAGACAGACACCTGCTGAGAAATAAGTTATGACTCTGAAGAAGTTAAAGGGTCACATTGTTTTTCACTGACCCCAAACTCCCCTTCGCTCTCCCATCCCTGTCAGCAAAAAAGATTGTGTGAGCTTCAAGAGGGGTCAATCAGGCTGCTTCGCCTTCTTCAGCTGTGTAAACTCAGCCTACTGTTAAACAAAAGCCTTTGTTTAACACCATTCCAATGAATGGCCAACTGCAAGCCTGGTCAGATGGAAACTGATACGAAATGCAGATTCTTTCAAGAGCATAGCATTTAAATTTTGCTACAAATTTCCAAAACACTAGGCTGAGAGGGAGCAGCTGGAACAATGTCAGAAGTACCTAGCAAAATCTGCATTTTATAGCCTTCTTTTGCCTCTATAACTCTTAACTCCAGCACAACTAGTGACCTTTTTTTATTTATGAAGGTTCCATCACGTGAACCTCAATGCAAGTCAGATAAAAGGATATAACAACTGACAGGAATTTCAGATACTGAGTTTTTAGGATCATGTGCATCAATTAGAAAATTGTAAGGGCTGCCTCCCATCTCCAAAAATGCCAAATACAGTACATTTACACTCAGTTCTTTAGTTAACACAGATACTAGTCAGCTGTGTAAGTATATTTTCCTATTAAAACAAGTCCTTGAAATTTCCTAAAAAGAATGATAGTCTGATCCTTTTAGCAGAAACTTCTGATTGCTAGGTAAGACAAGAAATGCCTCCAACTCAGTGGCCAGCAGTAGGAAACTTTCAGCACCCTGTGGAACCTCTTGATCAGTGCTGTCAGTGGAGGACTCACAAAATAGCTTAAAGAACTGTCAGTCTTTTAGTATGTATCGTAAGAAAAAAATACTTACTGAAAGCCAGAGAAAAAGAGAGCCAGAGAATCAAGAAAACAGCAAAATGCCCAAGATGCCAGTGAAGTGTTAAGTGGAGGTTTAGGCCTTGCATGCTGGAGGCTTTAAAGAGAGCACGTATATGTGATCCTACAGTGCCTAGTTACTACTGCACTTTATTTTTGTTCGCTAAAACAAGAAGATTCACCATGACTTTACTTTTTAATCTGCACTGTATCTTTAACAAAGTTAGAGCATTCTGAACTGAGCCATTCCTGGGATATAGCCACACATGTAGCAGGAGTATAAATCACACAGGCTGCCTATTCAGCACAGCTCCAAGAAGCTGCCTCTCATGGGGTTCAGTGTTGCTTCACCTCACATTTCCAAAGTCTGAATCCTACCAAAGCCAGCGTGGATCTTCCTTTCCATTTTCCTGGGTTTTGTCAGGATTCAAACTCTGCTGAGCCCCTCTGCAGAACAGGTAGGACTTATGGTTTTGGTGTCATAACCAAATGTGCCATCAAGTTTTGTCCCCAGGTGACACGCTCCATCTTAAAAGGTCACCTGCTATAGTTAGAAAGGTACTCAAGAACCCTAAAACTACTGTGAATCAATCTTCCCTTTAATTTTCCATGTGCAAAAAGGTCATCCATCTGCTCCAGTTCTTTCAGCAGTTCCTGTGGGACCCATCTGCTGCAGTCCATGGGAATGTGACAAAATAGACTTTGAAGGCTTTGCTCAGGTGTGAACAGCCAGGTGTAAACAGCCAGGACTCTGCCACTTTGAGTAACAGCAGAGCACTTGTGCTACTCTTGAACTAGCGACTATGTGTGACGTTAGACATGGATGTGATACTCCAGTCATTCCCTCGTTTCCACACAGTGCTATCCAGCAGACAGTTTTGCCTAGCACTGGTTGTATGTGAGCTGGTAGTCTTAAAAAAAACAAGTTCTTCAAAAGGAGAAACTATGCAATGAGGACTTTCTCTGACTCCCTGTTTGTCTGAGGCCAGCTTGCTTGACCTGCAACAACTTGGAAACCTTAACTGTTTAGAAAGAGATTAAAAGATAATAAAGAATGACAGGTCTTCATTCCAGACACATCCTCCAGCCTGTTCTGTACAGTGCTCAGTAATCCAATATATAGCTGCAGAATATATTTTTACTGGAGAAAAAGCAGAAATAGCCTTTATGTGAGAGGAATAAATAAAAAAAACCAAAACGTTTCAGGCATAAGGTCAGGGGTTGAAGGCACAAACAGGCTCTCCCTGGGGGGTATCCTTAAAGTAGCACAATTAATATATTGGGTAACACAAGAGTATTGTTGTGCTGCCAAGTAGATAATAATAACAGATAAAGGGAGAGAAAGCTGCAGGCTCTGAATAGCATTTGTATGCCTTCCATAATGTGTCTGGAACAAGTTCAATTTCTGGTATGTCACAGTGGAAAGAAAAAGCCTTTGCAACCTCAAAAAATGGATTTAGAAGCTAGATGTTGGTCAATGGCAAAAAGATCAAAGTATTTATAAAGAGACTGAGCCTCCAACATACGGTATTATCAAACAGTTGCAAGAAACTCTTTAGTCCATACTCTTTTTTCACAATAGAGCCCTAGCAATACCATGTCTAAACTGAAGACAGACTTGAAAGAAATGAGAAAAGTTAGCACCTGCTCATTTCTCGGATTCACCTCCTATGAACTCTTGGTTCTGTTAACATCATTTTACAACCTTGAAGTGAGATCCACACTTCCTTTCTCAGGGCAGTTGGATTAGGCATAGAGCATTTCCCCAAAAACTATATGCAAGTAATTTTGTTTGGCCCACAAAGCTGCACTCATGTAACCTAATCAGAAGAAGTGTGTGAAGACATTGCTGCTCCATAGTTCCCTTCTCACAGACTGACCTGCACTTCAGATAAATGCTTTGGATCTGTTATGTCATCAGAGGCTTCAATTCCATGAAAGGACCTTACAGATCCTTACAATTACATCAGTAAAGCCCCTGTGGGATCTGTAGTGTGATGGCTGAAATTCCAAGGGGAAGCTGAACTCTTGTATGACCCCTCTCAAATCACTACAGAGAAGAAGGGCAACCAGCTACTGCACTGGAAACTAGTGGAGAGAAGGAGAGGAAAATAGGAGCGACTTATGGTCCTTTAAACACTCATAAATCTGTTGTTACAATGCATTCATGCCACACTTCTGCAGAATGAAATTAAAAAATAGACTTTCTATAAAGCAGAGAAAAGCCATTGCAATATGATATCCTCAGAGAGCTACTTCTTTTTACATGTGACTGTCATGAGTTGTGACCGAAATTAAAGCAAATGCTTCTATCTACAGAGAGCAGACATTACAGGTCTGAAGAGAAGAGAGTTGTGTGCAGCTGTGAAATAGAAACAAAGGTTTAGGGATTTGCTTAGAGGCTAAAAGGTCAGAGAATAAGTTGGGCATCCTGCAACACACTAGAGATGGCCAGCCTCAAGTATCTTTCTGGTAGCCAGGAGAGCAAATACATGGCAACATCATGTGCAGCTTTTGCCAGCTTTTGGTACACAAGATGATTTCTCAGCACCAGACATGAGTTGATTGCTAGCATGGGAGGTTTAGGGAGGAAACACACAGTCAGAGTAGTTGTCCCACTAGAGGAGAGGGCTTAAACAGTTATTATATTTTTTGAATTACATGTCAAATGTTCCCCCTTGATACTCATGTATTTTTTTTTCCCCCTTTAATAAAAACCCGATTTATATTTACAAGTATGAAGAATGAACTTACTAAGTACCAGAGATTTTTGGAGGCCTTATTCAGATATTTTATTAGTGATCTCTTCATATTTGAATGGAACCCTTGCTGCGGTCTCTCAAGATCATAAAGAAAGGAGGGCTGAAAAACCCTAGTTCCTGTCCATGCAAGGACAGTAAAACTGCAAAGCTCTCCCAAAAGAAGTGCAGGCTGTTTTAATAGCCTAACTATAGCACTGCACTTCTAGCTTAGCCTGAAAACTGCCAGGTAACCTCTGTATAACTAGGAAAGATAATTTCATTAGTATAACCGTATCCACTCTTAGGCTTACGCAAGTGCAGCAACAGTAGTCAAATTCCAGCTTCACTCACCTTTGACTGGCATACTTGTCACCAAAACTGCACAGCAAAGACAGTCTTAATAGTTTAGTTCACACAGTTGTTCTTGCTCAGACCTCAGCTTCTACACGTACATGGATAAAGGTCTCAGTTTTGAACACAAGTAATGGATGACCCACCCACATTCACCAGAGTCACTGGCATAACAAAATCCTTGCAACTGGTTGACCTTTTATACGACTGCCTTCTCCAGGACTGAAAACAGCATAGACCACTGAAATAAACTACAGTTCCCCCCAACACCACATTTTGTTGAAAAAATCATGTAATGATTTTGATGAGTAATGAAATTACATGTGACTACTCTGCTAGGGATATACTTTTGTTCTTTAATGACCTCACCATCCTTTTAGCTTCCAGGGCTGCTAGAGGACTTTGCCAAGGTTCACATATCTTAGAACAATGAAAGAAATCTTGCATGCTTGACTGGAGAACCTATTGACCAAGCTGGACTTTATCTGTAGTTACCATGTTTCAGCATTGTTCCCCAACCACCTGGGCCAAACCAAGCATTTCGACCTTTACTATGCCTAAATATATTGTTACAATCTAATCTACTTAAAGAAGGTTTTATAGGAAGCAGTCATAGTCAAAGTCACATATTGCCTCAGTGCTTTTCAACTATTTTTTGTAGCTTTAATGACCAAGTTTCTTTGTGTTGATCCTCTTCTGAATGCAGCAATTAACCCATTCACAAGAAAGGTGACAGTGTCTACACCACAAATATATGGCTACAGTCTTGTAGACACAACCAAGTTGGCTTTAAAGTGACAGCTGGGGTGCTGGCAGGAGGGCAATCACGAAACTTCTCATATGGGCTTTGCCAGAGGTCATGCACCCACTGCAATGCTCAGCTGGCTGGTTCAAAGCTGCTCTGGCAGGCTGTGCAAACTCACAGAATTACCACCTCTCCACTGCTGCCATCAAGCACAAATGATGCTTGGGTGATGACAATGAACTGCAGGAGTGAGAAGGAGTACCAGGATGAAAAGAAATGTGAGCACAAATACTGAAAAACCAGGAAAAAACATGGAGCTCTAGACAGTACTGGAATTTTCCTAATGCCATTTTATGATTTCCACAGGAAAGAAGTAGAGCTCTTTTCAGTAATTGTGAGCAAAATTTGAGATCAGGTAATTTCTAGAGACAGGAATCATTATGGTCAGTTCTCTATGAAAAAAAATTGCAGTTGAGTTGTATTCCTACAGTCTTTCACAACAGAACAGGTTTTATTTGTAAAGATAAGCTTTTCCTGGTAGAACATACTTACTGCCCCAAATAAACCAAACCACAACCATAATGGCACAATTTTTACAGTCTAACTATGCCTGCAGCAGGGCTGTTACAGTGGCAGAATGCTATCTATACTCAGCTAGTGGGTCATTTCTTAACAAAGGTAACTTAATCAATCAGCTAGTATTCTACTATTGCCAAGGCTCTCTCTCATTGCTCTCCATCTGCAAACAGACAGATATCTCTGTGTGTGCTATTACTAAACAGAGGTGTCTGAGGTCTGAAGTTATGGCTTTAGTAATACTCAAAGTTAGGCTGGCAAACAACTCATTTTGAGTCAAAAACGCAAGATAATCCATCTGTATACAGATATTTCTCCAATATTACTTCACAGTTCCTCATATACACCCGGAAAGATCAGCAAGTTCTTCTAAAAATCTCCTGGAAAGGAATCATAGTATTGCAAACACATCAGCCTTGAGATTTATCTCCAAGAAGCCTCAGTGATAGAGGAATAAAGAGAGAATCTTGTACGTCTTCTGGGTGGGTGGGTGTGTGGTTAGGAGATTTAGGTTAACTTAGGAGCCAGTCATCTGAATTAATTTTTCTATGAGGAAGAAAACAAACCCCAAAAAAGAACGCCTTCCAGTACCTGACTACAAGAAATATGAAGAGAGATTATTCACAGAGGAATGCAGTGCTAGGACACAGGGGAATGGCTTCAAACTGAAATAGAGAAGGTTTAGATTAGGTAATAGAAAGAAATTTTTTCCTGTGAGAGTGGTGATGCACTGGAACAGGTTACCCAGAGAAGCTGTGGATGCCCCATCACTGGAAGTATTCATGACCAGGTTGGATGAGGCTCTGAGCAATGTGGTCTAGTGGAAGGTGTTCCTGCCCATGGCAGGGGAGTTGGAACTAAATGACCTTTAAGGTCCCTTCCAACCCAAAGCATTCTGTTATTCTGTGAAATATGAAATATCTTTTGAGCTGGTGCTGAAGTAGCATCTCTAATTTCCCTATAAAGCAATCTCCACAAGTTTCTTGCACATATATAGTTAAGTTACACAGAATGGTAGGATTTGAAGAACAATAAGATGCAGTCAGCAAATAATAATGATTAAAAAATCATAAATCCCAAATGCCAGTTGTTTTGTAGATATTTGTCCTGAAAACAATCTTTTTGTTGCATCAAGTGGTATGTTGTTTATTTTTCCTGTGAAAGACAAATTATTATATGTTATAGACAAGAAAAAAAGGGATGGCTTCTAGTTTCCTTTGTTGTGATAAGGTACAGTGGCTTTTTTCCCCCCAGGGTTTTTGACTACTATCATATTAATGCAATAACTTCTTGATTACAGATAATTGTATATCTTGTTTGTTTATTTCATTACCAGATGCACCTTCTTCATTATGGTTAGTGGAGGGCTTAAACTAGTGCAGTGAATTATCCAGATACAGGATGTCTGGGTCGTTTTTGTCCTTCATTTAGTTACTGTTCAGAAGGCATGTGTGCACAGAAGACACTGTGACTAGTGCCAGTTCTTGGAAATATGAGGGTGAAGTTTATGACCAAGGCCACAATCCTACATTTGGTGCAAAACCTCTGCACTTTATAACAGTAAGTTATACACAACTACCCTCCTCTATCTCTACAAACTTTGAATGTCACCTAGCCAATTTGACCTTTAGATTAAACTTTCAAAAGTAGCCTCAGAAAGCTTCTTGCAGCATAAGGATATAGACTGTGATTATTATTAAATTGATTTATTTGGGATGAATGCTTTATTATGTTGCAATAAATTCATAATTACCTGAGAAAACCATGAAAAACAAGAACATGCAATGCTGATCATCCTTTTTCACAATGTCAGCTCAAGTTCAAGCCTTTGTCAGTGAGTTTCTCAATAGCTCCTGGTATGGGTATCCCACTGCAGAGAAAATAAAGCCTAACTCTTAGTGAAGCTCCTTAACTGTAGAATCTGTAGAGATCCTCTTCAACAGAAATGACAGTAAGGTGGGCTTTCAAAACAGAACATCAGACTGTTGTCTGTGTTCTGAGCAACCACAGCATGCCACAGAGAGACCTCTGGAGAACCACCTATTGCTTCTGCCTCTTCCAGTTTCATATAGTTTGATACTTCTATGAAAATTTTGAAGGTATAAGTGAAAAACATTTCATAGTTGCCCTGTGTCCTATGTTTCTATTGAAGAAAGTTTCAGTGATGCCCAATTCTCTGCATTTCACACTAACCAGAAACTAGAAGAGACAGTCATACAACATATCAGGTATTAGAGAAAGTCATGCTCCCATACAGGTACTCTGCCTTTGAAGCCATATCTCTCTGGCCCCAGGTCTAAAAAATTTAGCCATTTTGGTAACATACGGTGGTGTACTGACCCCAGCCAGCAGCCAAGCAGCCACCCTGTCTTTTACTCACCCTCCTTTTCTGGGATGGAAGTCAAAGAGACCAATGGATTGAGATAACAGGTTTTTTTTAAAAAAAAGAAGTTATGAGAGGGATTTATTCAGTATTTCCCATTGGCAGGCAGATGTCCAGCCACTTACTGAGAAGTAGGGCCTCAGTACAGGTAGTGATTGCTTTGGGAGACAAAACACATCTGTTAACACAAATGTTGTTCCTCTTCCCACTTTCCTCCACCTGTTACTGTTAAGCATGATGTTATATGGTATAGGATATGCCTTTGGTCAGTTTGGGTCATCTCTCCTGGCTGTGGCCCCTCCCAGTCTCTTGCCCACCCCAAGCATACTAGCCTTTGGCTGGGAGGTGGGGGGGATAGAAAGCCTTGACACTGTGCAAGCACTCTTCTGCAGTAGCCAAAACAGTGGTGAATTAAAAACACCATTCTGGCCTCAACTGCAAAGCACAGCAAGCTAACGTGGAGAAAGCTGACTTCCTAACTTCATCCCAGACAGACTCAGAACCAATATTAACTTAAAAAATTAATTATAGTTATCAAGCAACTGCTTTCCAGTGCTATTTTATTTGTGGGGAGCAGCCTACAGGTGCTTTATTTTGACATCACAGCACAAGAGAGCAAAAGAAGAAAGTATCTTTCTTTATCCTAAGATAAGGTCTGATGGATGGCAGCAGACTTTTTTCCTCCCTAATAAAAAATTCCAATTAGCTTCCACAAAGGTGTGAAAACTAGAAATCCAAGGAACTAACAAATTCACATGGACCCATCAGCTGGCTAATTTCAAACTGAAATGGATTAAACTTCAACAACACTGCCAAGTGCTCAAAGGCTAAGGTAGAAGTAATTAAAACCTTTTAGATCTCTTTCTGTTTCTGACTTCTCTATTATTCCATTTCATCAGTACTCAAAATATCTATGAAGCAAGTAAAAAGGAAGGCCAATATATTATTTTAACCAGAATCTGGTGTCAAAGTATAGAAAATTAATCTACTTTACCCAGACTGTCAATCCAGATGATAAATTCCAACAACAACGGGGAAAACCTTCAAATGCTTATCTGGTTTTATGAATTTACTCTGGTTTAGTTCACTTTGTGCTTTTCTGTACTGTGACAAGTCTCAGTGTAAAAATCAAAGCCCTTCCCCTTGAAAACAAGAATACTAAAAACATTTTGTGCAGACATTCAGAGAACTGCAGAGAAGTATTACAGTCTGAAGACAGTGGGTTGGTTTAGGTAGCAGTAGAGTTAGGGGAGGTTCTTGCAAGTAGTTGGATAGACTGTGATCTCCACCCCCTGCTGCAGTTATAAAGGCATTAACATCAAAGGAAGG
>JAWWLV010000001.1:29612881-29637676 GCA_035041135.1 Platyrinchus mystaceus | reverse complement strand
TCTGGAGAGTAAAATGGAATGTGGATGGCAAGTGAACCATTCCCATTTAATACGGTCAAACCTTCTGCCTGTTGCAAAACTTCCATAGGAGTTGGTGTCTGTTCAGAAGACAACAGCAGTAGTAACAGCAGTGTGCTTTGCTAAAAGCAGATGGGTCCAGGACTCAGACAAAGGGGAAAAGGGCAAGAGTTGGGGGCAGTATCAGAGCTGTGGTGGGAACCCAGAAATGGACTATTTGGGAGCTGCAGGACAGGAGTAAGGGGTAGTGGTAGCGTGTCCCATATTTAATCTAAACCAATTGGCGGCTACTGAATAATAACAGTGTTTGTTTTATCCTGTTGAGGCTGTTTCTCTATGAGTGTGATCACTTTGATGTTTGGATCTCACAGGCAGTATGTCCTGATGGTGCCTGCTGTCCTCCAAAATGACTCTCCAGGTCAGGTTTGTCTGCAGTTCCTTAACCTCAATGAGACAATATCCATCAGAGCAATCCTAGAATACCGCACTGGAAATATCACTATTTTTGAGAAAACCATGACAGGAAACAGTGGTCTACAATGCTTCAATTTCAAGGTAAACTAATTTTAATTTATGTTCCAATAGAAAAGAACTATAAAGAGGGAAAAGAAAATTAGACCAGAGAGCACGGGATGAGAACAAGCAGGGAAGAAAACAAGACTGGTTGAAGGAAAAAAGAAGCATAGAAGAGTAAGATAGTAACAGACAAGCAGGCATTTTTAATAGACATAAGAAACAAGAAAATGTCCAAGAAAGGTAATGAGTGTGGTGGAAGTGAGGTGGTATCTCTTTGTAGGAGTCCAATTCACAGGTATTGCTGTGCAACAGGTTCAGAGCAAGACTTCAAGACTAACAACCTCACTTTGTTTTTCTTTTTCCTCACAGATTCCTCCTGTCCATTCTTCACCACTGGCTTTCATTTCCTTCTCTGCCAAGGGCACCACAGTCAGCTTAGAAGAGCGGCGGTCAGTGATGCTCTGGAACACAGACAGCATTGTTTTCGTGCAGACAGACAAGCCCATGTACAAACCAGGACAGAGAGGTGAATATCTGCTTTGTCTATAATATGTGCCTTAGGAAGCAATTTCTTCAGGTAGAATTTCTCAGCCTGGTGTTTTTCAGGCTGAGCTACAATCTAGGCAGTTTCTTCAGAGTTTCTGTTAAAACCATTACAATTATTTACTGTGGAGCTCAGCTCTTCAAAATGTCAGGATACCATCATCCCATAGTCTCTATTTTTGTCCCTTCCTCCCAGCTGGCAGAAGCTTTCACTGCTGCTGTTTTATTACTGGTGACAGGTTAGGATAGTGGGAAGAAGTGATTAGATCGCTACCTGACATGAAACAGAGCTTCCATTTGCTGCTGGCCAGCATCAAACACAGTCTAAAACCCAAGAGTTAAATACATTATTTAAAAAAAAATATGTAAGTTGTTAAAGACAAATTCCTGCTATTTACTTTCTGGATTGTGATGGGTTTGGACTTTAGATTTTCATGTTGTTTTATTCCTGCTCTTATGTTATTCCCCTATCCAGACTTCTCATCTGGCCATCAGGCAGAACTCTATGTAGGCAAAGAACTATTTACCTAAATCCCTTCCTTAATAATTTCTAGTTTTTAATGCTTCTAGCACACAGCTAGAACACTGTAGGAAACAATACAAAAAACCTTCTTTCCAAAGATCAGTCAATTAATACAGCTATTAGACTAGCTATACTTTAATTGGGAATGAGTTCTATCTACATAGATATATAACAGGAAGGGAAGCTTACCAGTCAGAATTTTGTGCCACCAAAGTGTCCAGCATGGTCTGTTTATTGGTCAAATGGCTTGGTGCTGTGCTGGGGAAGCAGTAGACTAAATTAAAAGGTAATGCTTCACAAAGACATTTTCAAAACATATTTTTATGTTTTTGCTTCTACACTAATTCATTGTTCTCCTTTCAATTTTTCTCTTGTTAAAAAGCAACCACAAACACACACACTCACACACAAAAAGGCAGTTTGGCAAAAGCCTGTACAAGATGAGAACAAACTGAACTAAGAGGAGTGAAACTGCATTAAGAAAAACTGACACTTCACCTAGATACACTAATATTTGGAACTTTCATATGTTTGAGGCAATAAACCCTGCTTTAGAGATGGGGAAATGAAGAGGAACAGATTTACCTACGTCATGCAGATGATCACTGAAGGAGTTACAGACACTGAAGGAGTTATGGCTGTCACTTGAGACTGCCTGACCTGCACAGCAGTTCTTATTTGTTCAGTCATCCCCTTTCTCTGTGGTTGAGTAAATTTTTATGAATGAGCTCAAGAAATCAGTGCTGAGGACAAGTCCCTTCCTCAAAGTCTGTGTAGGTTTTTCTGCCTTCAGATGCATTTTATTATGTGAATCCTGTGCAGGTGGAACTGTTAAAAGATCCTGTGAAACTGGGAGTAATAATGAATGCAAAACATCATGCTCAGCCAAACAAACTAGGGTTAATGCTAACACCCTGTTCCTTGCCTTTCCAGTGAGGTTTCGTGTTGTTGCCCTGGATTTCAGTTTTAAACCTGTTCAGGAACTGGTGAGTAACCAGTAATATTCCCCTGTATTTAAAATTGCTGGAACACAGCTTCTTCTCAAATATTCAATGAAGGATTGATGTGGATAAAATGAGATATTGCAGACACTAAATGCCAAAGAATTAACATGATTTCTTAAGCACATATAATCCACCCCTACATTAAAGTCACAGGGAAGAAGGCAAGGGTGTAGCTGTTTGAATTCCTGACAAACCACCTTCTGCTATCACAGGGAAAGGGCTCAAAAAACCCCTCCACTTTGTTGCTGCAGACATTATTTTAGCTCTGACCAGAAAGCCCAGCTTTCTGCTTTTACTGTTCAGCAATTGTTCATTGCAAGAATAAATAAGTCATCCACCTGGCACTTTGCCTGTTTTAGAAAGGGGGGAAATGAAAAAAGAAAGTTGCTGCCACAATTGTTTACCTCCTCAGAGGCACTCTCTTCATTGCCAGCAATCTGTCTTCATGCTCATAGTACATAAGCCAATAGATGAAAGGGTCTTTACTGTCCTCCTCTCATGTGGTTGTAATGCAGAGGACAGCACTTCTTTTTTAAAAAAGAGCTCGTGCTAATAAGAAGCCCAAGTCATGGTTTACATGCGCCTCTATAACTCTCTATTCACTCAGATGTTCTGGGATTGCACTAAAACCAGTATGATCAGAAACTGTCCCAACATTCTCATTTCATCTCTCCCCTCCATGTAAGCATCTTAATGAAATAAAACTGCTATTAAAATGGTTAAAATAAGAGATTGGGATATTAACGGTATTATACTATTGGTTATACATTCCTCACAGTTCCGAGAAAAAATAATTTGTTCGTGATCAGCCACCTAATCTCTTCTTCCACTTTGTTTTCTCCTCTTTCAGTACCCCTTGATTGCAATTGAGGTAAGAATTTTTTCTCTTTGTACTACATTATGCATATAAATAATAATAAAATCTGGGGCACATGTGCTTACATCAGTTTGTAAGTGTCTACACACAGACAAATCCTGCTCCTAAGTACACCACCAGAAATTAACAGAAACGTCACAAAATCCAAGGATGCTTTTTGAGACACTCCAACATATATTTATGTTAATCCTATATTTACTTCAGCAGTCAAAAGTTTTAGTGTTCTTGTGTCCGCCTTTGACTCCTCTCTACTTCCTCCAGTTTGCTCAACTTATTTTGGGATATATCTTTTTGTAACTCAAGTGCTGATAAAAACTATGAACAAATATAGTCTGTGAATACAATTACTAACTATGTTAGTACTTCCATGACATTTTCTGGTGATGTTTAAAGTAACAATTGCAGTCCATGTCTAGATAGCATTCTTACAAGTTTTCATGTCATACCATGAATTCAGATGACTTTATTTTCTTTGCAGTGAAACATACGAATTTTGAGCTCTCCATATGTTTTTCTTCAAGTTTGTGCTTTAAAGAGTCAAGGAAATGGTGTTAATGTGTTTTCTTTAGTCTAACTAGCCATAACATATACTGAGAGGCAAATGCTACCCCAGTGAATGCAGAAGAAATGCTCCCGTCCTACTCCTGGCAGCTGAAAAAAAGATACTGGTGTTGCTAAAGGCCAAGATCTGCGTGGGATAAACTTGGCTGAAGGAAAATCGCAAAGGAGATTTTCTTTCTCTCATCTCTTGACACAAATCTAGAGCAACATATACTAAAGACCAGGAAAAAGCAGTATTGTACAACTTTCCCTTGATAATTGAGACTAATAAGTAAAGTGGCAGACGATGCCTAAATCTGGGAACAATAGATAAGAATCTAGCTACATTAATAATAACATGAATAATCAGAGTACGAAGGCATAATTAGTCTCCATGCACGTGCATTAAGCAGCTTCTCCAGTGAGTTAAAACAACTTTAATTTGCTTAAGTCCTGTTTTCTTCTTTGTTTCTAGTTTTGTGTGCTTGTAGCAAAAGATTTCCAAGGCAGACAACTTGTGAGTCTGTATTCTTTTTTTATTCAGGATCCAAGGGGCAACAGGATCTTTCAGTGGCAAAATGTGGCATCAGAGATGAACATTATCCAGAAAGAATTTCTGCTAACTGAAGAACCTATTCTGGGGAACTACAAAATTATCATAGCAAAGAAGTCAGGAGATAGAACAAACCACTCATTCCTTGTGGAGGAATATGGTAAATGCCATCCATAATTTTTATTCAATGTAGAAAACATTATTAGAGATAAGCACATATAAATCAACCATTTTGACTTCTAAAATTTCAAACAGCTTCCTGGCAAATGCATCTTCAATTAGTTGTCATTAAGAACTGTAGAGATAAAAACAGAAAGAGAATAGTTAAAAAAAAAAAAAAAAAAAAGAAATTACCCATTTTACACATAGTCGGCAGAATAAAATCTGCATAAGAAATCAGCAAGTGGATTGCAAATTTCATTGTATCTAGGCATCACAGGATTCAGCTCTGAAGTCCTGTCTTCTCTTCAAAATTTTGTAGAAATACTTTAGTAAGCCTTTGCAGACTGGGCCAGTTTTTTATCATCTTGGCACCTCTATTCTGAGATCCCATTTCATCTGACTAACACTGATGATATATCTTCATTTTTGCTTCATCTCAGGAGAATCTGCAAGTTTACAATGTGCCAGTGTTGTTTTTTTTTCTTTCCATTCTTTGTCCTAGTGTTGCCAAAATTTGATGTCACAGTCACTGCACCAGAAAGCCTTACAGTCCTGGATTCGGAATTCACAGTGAAGGTCTGTGGATTGTAAGTACCAGCTGCAGAGTTGTTAGGAAATATGCTAAAGAAGAAGAACTTCCAAGGACTGGGAAAAGAGATGGGGCTTGGAGAAAAAATCAAAATATGTAGGGCCTCAGAAGAGGTTGACAGAGATTGACTTGGTGGTTGGAGCTTTCATTTACTTGGTTGCTCATCTCATTTTATTGTATGAGGATTCTGTTCCAGGGTTTAGTGGATTGGATAAATCTTTTGAGAGGTTCCCTAGCAAAGTAGGATGCGTTCACTACTAATAACCCACTTCAGAGGGAGACCTTCATAAAACAGAGCATCATTAAATTCCAGCAGGGATGTTAGGGTTGCCTTTATCTAACTCCCCCTCCAAGCTTGGTCCTTCAGAAAGACCTTGCTTACTCTAACACTAAACCCTTGTAATTTAGAACCTGGAGTTGAAATCATGATTCCCTTGCAGATATGAGGAGTTTTGTTTCAATTTGTCTAAAACTGCAGTCAAAGGTGAAAAGTGGAGACAACATTTGGTCAGTAGCCATATCTTTTCACCATTCTTATAGAGGTATTTACTTTAACTTTTAAGGTGTGTTTTTTGTTTGTGAGTTTAGGCGTGAAAAAGAACTCATTTTGATTTCTGAGTTGTAGATTCTGATTTGTAACAGCAAAAGAGTTAGGAAAAATCCTGTGAAACTATTCCATGCTCTGACTTCCCAGCTCACTGCTTGTCCCGTATCTATTCCTGCATATGTTATCTTATGTCTATTTTTCAAGCATCAGCTAATGGACCTATTTCCTCTTTTCCTAGGTACACCTATGGCCAGCCAGTCAAAGGGAAAGTCCAGCTCAGTGTATGCAGGGATTTTGATTCATATGGGAAGTGCAAGAAAAGCCCAGTTTGTCAGTCATTTACCAAAAATGTATGATACATAATTATTCTTCTTCTTCATGCTTATCCTGTCTCCTGTGGTTTTGCTTCTCTCTCTTTTTTCATCGCAACTTTCTTTCTCCCTTTGAAGCTCCACCCACTCTACTCATCTATTTGCTTGTATCACAAGCTAGGAGCTCAGGACACCTCATTTCTCTTCTTGGTTTCCTGCCACAGCACTGACATGTTCCTTTCTCATGCATGACTCAATTTCCCATCTGAAAAGTGCAGACAATGATGTCTCTATTAGTCCTGTATAAATCATGTTAAAAGTAGTGGGAAAAGACTTCACTGACTAAAGAAGGGTCCTGTGTATTGCCAAACATCCTTTGAAAGCTATAATCCTTGGAAACAGGATTTGTTTTCTTCCCTTTCCAGCTGGAGACAGATGGTTGCCTCTCCCAGGTTTTCCGCTCCAACATCTTTGATCTAAATCGCACTGGTTACATGAGGAATCTTGACGTGAAAGCCATTGTCACAGAGAAAGGAACAGGTAATCCCTTCTAGACAGTCAGAAACAGCAACAGGGGTGTGGTCAAGAAGGAGAGTAGGAGATATTCAGCCTCTGCTTGCTGACTACAAGGATGTCTTCCTGAGGAAGGTTCATTTTTACAAGCACAGTAACCATCACCAGGAAAATGCTAACCCTGATGAAGCCATATGCAAGACAAAGTATATCTTCTCTTGACTCTGTCTTACAGACCTGCAACTTACAGCTACTCAGTTCATTTCCATAACTCGGGTGATGAGCAGCATACAGTTTGAGAACATGGATCACCACTACAGAAGAGGGATTCCTTACTTTGGAAAGGTAAGAAAGAGAATGGAGAGCTTGTATTAAAGATGATTGACAGGCAATCACATAATAACAGTGATAGGAACATCTAGGGGATTGTTTGGGGTGAGGATGTTCTTCTCAAGCTTTTTTATTACATACAGTGCCCTGCTGGTAATTCTGAATACTGAAGAGTTAGTTTATTCTGAGTTTGATTCTGCCAGAAATACTTTGAATCAAAACAATTCATTAACTAGCATTTTTCTAACCTGCATTTTAAGCTTGCTACAAGTCACTGCCTCTCCCTTCAGAATTGACTCTCACATTCCAGCCAGAGATGAATAAAAACACTGGCAGATGAGGGAAGAAAGAGAGAAAGCAATTTAAGACTCACACAAAAAAAATAGCAACAGTTTCAGTCTCAAAAAGCTTTTTCATGATTTTACGTTTTAAGACAAATCCCAGATAACTGTCAGTGGTTTAAAGGGTGGGCATAAATCTTTCTTTTTCAGTTCAGCTTTTGTCAATAAGGAAACGATATGGGCACATCTTACCAGTAGCACCGAAGGGATACAAGATATCATCCTTCAAGTGGTTTGTTTTTTCCCCTCTGGGAGATGTCTATGTAATTTTCTCCCTTGATCCCCACTCCCACTCTATTCTTTTTCTGGAAACAAAATCAAAACGAACGTTCATTTCCAGCAATGGAGAATTTACCTAATGGTGTCTGTTATTTTCCTATTTGTTTGTTTAATACATAAACAGCAGAGATGGTGTAGACAGAATCAGAAAAATGTTCAAAACAAAGATACGGAGAAAAGGCCTTAAGGCACTGAAAGTATCAGCAGCAGACTCTCAAGACTAAGAAAGGAAAAAAGGAAGGGAGGAAAGGAAGTATACTTTTAAACTGGAAATGTGCAGTCAGGAGGGACTGACCAGGAAAGAAATGAGACATGAGTTCTTTCTCTGCAAAAGGACATTATAATTGATGTGGCAGATGTTGAGGAGGCTCCTGCTTGAAACCTCATAGGATAGCTCAGATATCTGGCAGAAAGTGATAAGAGACATTTCAATTCTCAAGTATTACTTTGAAGAAAGATGAAAAAGCAATTCTGTTTTTTGGAGACCAAAGGAGTGCAAAACATCAGTATCTATGTACAGAAGGATAATACACTAAACATGTTTCACATTCTTTTGTACAGATCAAGCTGGTAGACAAAGACAACTCTCCTATTTCCAATGAAGTTATTCACCTATTTGTCAATAACAAGAACACAGACAACTTCACCACTGATGATAATGGTGTTGCAGAGTTTAGCATTGATACATCTGAAATGTTTGATCCTGAGATCAGCCTCAAAGTGAGTACGAAACAAGGCTGAATAGCAACGCTGAGAGAGATGGCTGCTCTCAAACTGAACCGAAAAAAGATGGGATGAGGTTTGAATTCTGGTAATAAAAATGTCCTTTCTCCATCTTATTTCATGTTCTAGAGCTCTCAAAAATTACCATAAAAAGAGTGAGAAAAACACACAAGTTGTTGCAATGCAATGGCTTACTGCAAGGCTAGTGATATATGTTTGTTTTCCTTTTCTGCCCCACTCCCTCTGTAATCAGGCAATTTATAAAACCAGTGACCACTGCCACTATGAAGGCTGGATAGAGCCTTACTACCCAGAAGCGACTGTCTCCATCCAGCGCTTCTACTCTTGGACTAGCAGTTTTGTGAGAATTGAGCCTTTATGGAAAGATCTGGGCTGTGGGCAGAAGAGGATGATCACTGTGCACTATGTCTTAAACACAGAAGGATACAAGAACATCAACACTATGAACTTCTACTATGTGGTGAGTATAGGGTTGTGACATGGTTTGCTGAAAGGGCTTGACTGTGCAGCTGTCCAGCAATCCCTCCATGGGATTTACAGCAGTGAGTGCTCTTCCAGCTTTTGGATTATCACCCAGCACAATGACCAACATCCCAAGGACAGAAACAGCACTGAGGTGGTTTGGCAAAACTACCCACTCAGGAAAAATGGCCCCCATTTCTGATCATGTTACTCCAGTTCATAGTAAGGAAACCCGTTCAAAATGTCTCAGGCCAGGATTCTTGTCCATTTCCTGGAAGAAACTCATTATAGTATTCTCTGCCTCCCTCTTCCCTTCCTTTTCCTTCTGCTTCCTGAGCAGAGACAAGGGTCCCAGCAACAGCAGCTGCAGTGGCAGCATGCAACATGCCCTAAGGCTTATGTTTAAGCCTTTGAGATCATCTCGATGTAGATTGTCCTGTCGATGTGCAATGAACTCGATTGCTGCTTTCTCCCTCCAACTTCTACCAACCCATACATTTCTTGATCTTCTCTGCACAGGGCATGGCAAAAGGCAAGATTGTCCTTACAGGGGAAATTAAAGTTAATATCCAAGTTGGTAAGTTAAGTTGTCAATCCATATTCCTGCATTAAAAAAAAAAAAAAATTGTTGATTGAACCAAGGCAAGGTCTCCTGGATATATATAGCAGTTATTGGAAAGGTCATATCCCTCTCCATCCATGCATGTGTGCATGATACTAGCAGTGCCACTAAGATCACTATAAAGCCAGGTTTACTCCAGCAACTAGTTAATGTGATATTAGTCAAATAGTGTCTTCTAAAGATCTTCCCATAGGATAATGTAGGGACTGCAGAGTGTCTGGTGTAGGGGCCTATGTGAATATGGCCACATATTCAAATCTAACGTAAATATGAGCATCTGGATCTAAACCCCAGCCTGTCCCCTCCTGGCAAAATTTTGAGTTCTAAGTCCAGATTGCTCCACTGACTGGTACAGTTACATGCCTGTTCAGGATAGCTACTACTACACCAGATCTTTGATAATTTTTTCTTACTGGTGCCTTTCTTCCTTCTAACAGGCCAAAATGGCACTTTCACCATCCCACTTGAGGTCAATGAGAAAATGGCTCCAACCCTTCGGTTGCTGGTATATACCTTACACCCTGCCAAGGAGCTGGTGGCTGACAGCGTTCGATTTCCAGTCGAGAAGTGTTTCAAAAACAGGGTGAGAGGCACTAACATATAGCAAGTCTTACCTGCTGTCAGATAAATATAAATTCTTTGGGTATCCATTCACAGCAGATTTACAGTTTTATATCTTGTTTCCATTCACTTCTCTCAACATTACTCCTTTCATTCTTCTTTTTTCTCTTTGCCCTTATATCTTTCCTCTACCACTACTTGCTGGCCATACTGTCAAAAGGCAAATCTTCTTTAAACATTACAAACTTCTCAGAAAACCCACAAGAATCCCAAATGATCCTTGTCTCTCTTAAACTCTACTAGTGTTCCATTTAGTTTATAGTCTATTCTTCAGCAGAGTGAACACATTTTAGCTTTATCCTACTTCACTATTCAATCTAATTTTTTAAACTTTTTTGTTGAAAAATGAAATTTGGGTTTATCAGAACTAAACACATTGAGAAAAGAAAGCAAAAATAGCAGTCCAGGGTTTCAGTTTTTCTTCTGAGGTTTTTTTCCCACTGGTACATTTTCATTTATCATTTTGCAATCAGATTCCGCCACTAAGATTTTTCTAATCTAATGTTTCCTAGAAGCTAAAAAGCATGAAACTTTAGGAGAAAACAAACCAAGTGAGATTAAAAAAGTATTTCTACTTACATGTTTCTAGTTACCCCTCCTATTTTTTCCTTCTTCTCAAACACAAATGTGAAATGGAATTTGGTCTGAATAGATTCAAAACAGAATCAGTTTTAAGTATTTGCTAAAGAGGGCCATGGACCTAATAGAAATATGATTTGCTTTCTGTAGTGCTTATGTAGTCAAGTCATAATAAGATTTGATTTGAAAAAGAATCTCACTTCATTAGCAAAAGAATCTCACTTCATTTTATATCACTTGTGGTATCTTCATTTAAGCTACCACAGGAATCTAAGTGTACTTATTGCCTAAGTCCTCATTATAACAGAGGCCTGGTCAACAGTTGCAGTGGAGACCAGACACCTTTCTCCAGGCAGACTCTGTGCTTTACCAGAAAAGCCTTCTACTCTTCTTCTTTCCCTCCATTCACACGCATAGTTAGAGCAGCCCTGAGCAACATGGATTAGCCATATCAACCTCTGTTTGATAAATTTCAGGTCCACTTGCAGTTCTCTGAAAAGCAGATGCACCCAGCTTCTAATGTCACTTTGGTAATTGAAGCTGCTGCCAACTCCTTCTGTGCTGTGAGGGCACTGGATCAGAGCATGCTGCTCCTGAAGCCGGAGACAGAGCTGTCTGCAGAAAGGGTAAGCTGCCCAAATGCATTGTCTTCTTCCACTGCTTCTTCCTCCTCATTGCAGTGCCTCTCCACTTGAGATCATTAGACTGCGTTAGACTTCTTCCACTTTTTGCATATGCTGGTCATAAACCAACTATAGTAGGCAATAAACAGTTATTGTTTCTTGTTGGTTGGAAGTCCTTTTTCACGTGGGATTTAGTTTAACCTGTGACTGGTCTCTGGCAGCACAACTCTCTGGCATATGTGCCACTCCTCCCAGTTTTGTGTCATCAGCAAACTTGCTGAGGGGACACTCTGCCCCAAGATCCAGAACATCAGTGAAGATGTTGAGCAAGACCAGACCCAGTATGGACCCCTGCAGTACACCACTAGTTACTGACCTCCAACTAGACTTTGTGCCGCTGGCTGAATCGCTGCCCTCTAGGTCCAACCATTCAGCCAGTTCTCAATCCAGGAAACAAAACATGGTTTCAAACAGGCAGACATCTCAGCTCTGGCAATTTGCAGCATATGATGTAATTAGAATTAACCTTTACACACACAGGCTCTGTGTTTCCTTACCCCTCACAGATATACAGCCTGCATCCCCTGCAAGATTTTCAAGGCTACATCTTCAATGGGTTCAATCTAGAAGAAGATCGCCAAGACCCTTGTGTCTCATCTGACCACATCTTTCACAAAGGCTTGTATTACACACCTGTAATGTCTGGATTAGGCCCAGATGTGTATGAGTTTCTCAGGGTAAATGTCCTGTACATTACTTAAACCTGTTGAAGTGAGTTTCTGCTCATTAGATAGCTCTGCAAATTACACTGTTAGTAAAGCTCATACATGACAAACTCCCCTCATGGTCCTCTATTCTACACTGAATCTGATGCCTACTGTGACTTTCCAGCATGCACAAAGCTCCCACAAGTCTCTGCATGGATTTCTCTGGGCACCTCTGTGGTGGAAAGACAGTAATGGGAAAGAGGGAAGAATGGAACAAACCTCAGCTACAGTATGGTTATGGCCAACACTAAAATGTGTTTTTTACAGGATATGGGCATGAAACTTTTTACCAACTCAAAGGTTCAACAACCAGTTGTATGTACTAGTGAGACTGTAAGACGTCAACCATATGCAGGGTTCATGGTTCATGCACACCATGTCAAATTACCAGGTAATACAGGGGACAGTAAAGAGATTTTATCTTTCTCCTTAAAGAAGTGGCATTCATGGGACATGAACTCATTAATTTGTGGGACAGTACTCATTAATAACATTGGTATTGATATTGAATATTGGCCTAGCACAGAATGAGATAGCTTAGGATAATGGCCAATGCCCAAAATGTCTTTCAGGTCTACGCTTCTGATTCATGTTCAGTTTCATGCTGTGAAATGTTGGCAATTAATTACATTAAATAATATTTGTGTGGCATTAGTTACAGCCTCAGTTAGAACAAAATGGGAAAACACTTACTATCCTTCATACTGACCAATGCATATTCAAACCTGTCCTTTCTGGGAGTCTTCATTATACGAACCAGGTTTTCCTAAATTCTCATTATCTCTTACCAGCTGAAGTTGGTAGGGAGGATCATGAGAAGAGACTCATCCTTGAGACTATTAGGGAATTCTTCCCTGAAACTTGGATTTGGGATATAGTTCTAATTAAGTGAGTACTGCTTCTTTCATCTCTTTGCCTTGCTTTAAGAGTTACTAAATATATCCCCTGATGTCCTGCAAGATAGCTATTCCTTACCACCTCTTCTTACTTTTTGGTCTGGAAGACCTAGGATTTTTAATCATCACCTGTCCACCTGCCCTTCTCTTTTCTGTGATAAAATTACCAAAGATGCCCCCAAAGACATCTGTTCCCACAATACTTGTACCATGAGTCATATTCCCTTTCTCAGAAAAAAGACACCTTTATTTAAAATATGGGTTTTGCAGAACAAGAACTCTGAGTTGTCTTTCCAAACTGAGGGATATGATGGGCAAAAGAACTTTCAAATGGGCTTTTCTCAGAAGATCTGAGTGATAAATTCTAGGGACTTGTGAGATTTCTGTGGATAGAATCAGGTTGGTTCTGATTTTCAAAACTTGTTGCCTCTACTGAGAAGCAAGGTACATGAAACTTACCCTTTCTAAACCTTTCATCTTTCATCCATTCCCACCAGCTCTACTGGAAAAGCCAGCATCTCATACACCATCCCTGACACCATTACCAAATGGAAGGCCAGTGCCTTCTGTGTGGAAGAGTTGGTTGGATTTGGTATGTCTGTGCCTGCCACCCTAACAGCCTTACAGCCTTTCTTTGTTGACTTAACCTTGCCATACTCTATCATCCGAGGAGAAGATTTCCTGCTTAGAGCCAATGTCTTCAACTACCTTGACCAGTGCATTAAGGTGTGTACTTCTGCCCACATTCTTAGACCTTACCCCATCTCCAAAGAAGCTGCAGCAAATGATCAGTGCAGATAGTTGGATCTGACTCTGCTCTTGATAGAAGTACTGCTCGTTCTAGCTGACAACAGATTATCCTGGCTGGATAATCCTAAACCACTACAAAGCAGAGGAAGACCTGTGTGAGCTGTGACTAGGATGGGTCTATAAAGCAACTGTCTCAAGATCCACAGAGAAAGGAAACAAGTGCTTTGCAGAGTGTCATTCACCATCCACAGTCATGCAAGACAGCAGTGGTATAAGTGGGGTCTTTTTCTTGGGAATCAGCTGTGCATAGAGTATTTAACATCTCAGTGGAGAATGCCATCAGAAGCAAAATGGAAAACTGTTCAGGTTACATCTGATGGATGACCTAACAGCATCATCCCAGGACTTAAATCTGCTTTACACTGTTGACACTGGATATAAACAGATAGTATCTCATTGCTCTCTAATAATAAAGCACCATAAGCAAATGGTACAAAATCTTCATCCCATCACACTACTCTTTCTGTTCTCAGATTAATATTTTGCTGTCAGATTCCCTTGATTATCAAGCCAAACTCATCTCCACGGAAGATGATGGATGTATATGTACCAAACAAAGAAAGACCTATGTCTGGAATATTTTCCCCAAAGAAATTGGTAAGTGTTTTGAATTTACTTGGTTTTCTGTTCTGAGATTGATTCTAATCAATTTATATCTCACATGAAAAAACTTAATCCTTGTCCAACTTGGAGAACTTGGTCTACCACTGGTCTTTCCAGTTGTCTAAGCTAAAGAGCTACTCTGCAACTGCAGTGTGTTTATCATTCCCATTTTTTGAGATCAGTTCTCTACCCATATGTCTCACTTACGGTAACTGACTATTCATTACATTGCACTACTTAATATTATTCATCAGATGAAATTTCCTACTTTAACCATCATTCTGCATGATAGAAGTCCATTTTTTTCCTTTTCTGCTACTATTTAAGGTAATGTAGTATTCAGCATTACTGCAGAGACCAAAGATGATGAAACTTGTGGAGACCAAGTGCCTAGGAACATCAGTATCGACTACAGGGACACCCAGATCAGAACACTGTTGGTTGAGGTACTGCTGCCAGCTCTTACAGTTTGTCCTGTACTCATGAGGAAACTAAACCTCAGCAGAAGTACCAAAAGCAAGTAAAAGTTTTTCAGGTTCCCTAAAGAACTCCTGGTATGCCTCCACATTCATCTGGCTGGGACAGGGTCTGGCCATTCAATCTTAAGACCAGCTTCACTCCCATCTGTTGTCCTCTTCCATGAGGATCAGTGGGTGTTGGTAAGTGCATGGCTCCCTCATGCAGAGGAGAAATTGGAAATGAGCGACTCCATCTGATGGGAACTCCCTTTTAGTAGTAGCCACATCAATTAGGAACTTGTAAACTGTTGCTTCAGTCCACCTGTTTTATGATGTAGGAGGTTAGGGAAGGGGGTGGCTTTTCTGTTGCTGCATTTCTTCTGCATGCTTTGTTCTCATCCACTGCATGTGTCTCTTCTTTCCATCTCCACGCAGCCTGAAGGTATCAGAAGGGAAAAGACTCTAAATTCCCTTATCTGCACAGAAGGTAAGGGTCTTAGTCTTACATACAGCTGTCCTGAGAGGAACTGAAAGGAAGGTTGGAGTCTGCACTCTTTCCTTCAGTGCTTGTTGATGTTGCCCCCTCCCTTCTTCCCCGGAGTTGTCCAAATGACAACTAGTGTGAGCGTTATAGTCCATTTCCCTGCTACAAAATTCCTGTGTGATGTAGTGCCTCAGTCAGATGTGCTCAGATGCTGAAGGAAGGCTGCTATAAAGCTGTCAAAGGGAAATGACCTTTCTGTGCAAAATATGTCCTATGTTTCATTCACTCATGTTGACTGCTGTCCTCTATTCCAAGGATACCTGTAGCTTACAGCTTTCCTCTAGTGGGAATGGCAGAGCAAATGCGATGTTCCCTTTCACACTATCACAGTGTTGACAGCAAACAGTTTCCAAAACTTCCTGGATGGCCTAAAAGAGGCACAGAAGCAGTTCTGACCCTCACCAACCAGCTCTCCCCACTGTGTCACTGAAGAAATCCCCAGGGTTCACAGATACTACAAACTGTGAGCACCAACCTTCACCGTTCTGCTGTTTTCTATTAAGCAATTCCATTTACTGCACCATTTGACTTATTTTTCACAATTTTGGTTTTTCTATGCCCTCTTCTCTCTTCATGTTCTTGATGACAGCTGTGAGTTTCAGTTTATTGCTGTCTCTTGTGTGCAGTATTGTACTGTGGAATTGATACCAGGAGTATTTCACTCCTATAACTAATATTCCTATACAAATTACCACAATGCACTTCATGTTTTTCTCCACAGATGATGTGGTTATTCAAGATATAGATCTAGATCTACCTACAAATGTTTTGGAAGGATCAGCCAGAGTTTCCTTTTCTGTTGTTGGTAAATATATAAGTAATATAATATAAAAAATAAAGAAAATATAAAAATTATAAAATGAAAGCTCTTTCAGGATTCAAATGTGAGTTTCCATTCCTTGTGTGGGAAACTTTTGAGAAAAGAGACTGATTCTCATGTTATCCAGCAATGCTCTGTGTCAGTGAGATGAAGTTTAAATATCAGTTACATCACTCTTCACTATTCTGTTTAAATTTATTGCATTTGAATGTTTTGCTCTGAAGTAGCAGCACAGCTCTGAGTTATGACTTCAGACAAACACATGCCAGTACAACCTTTTTCCACGTACACAAACCTGCATGTTCGTATGACCTGCTAGTAGAGTCTTTTCAGTCTTTTCAGGACCTGGAATGGGTTACATGACTCGGTCATAAAATCTTTGCTTTTTAGTTTGCGTGATTTCAGCTCATTCTAGAAATCTCTTGCTGAATCTGTGTTACCTTTCCTAAAAATAACAATTTAGAGGTGGCCTATGATGCATCTGCATTAACCAATGTCTTTTTTCAGCATGAACTGTTAGTTCTGTAATAAATGGTTCAATAAATGGTTCTCTGGCTGTTCCCTTCTGTTCTCTGGAAACAGAAGTTTCCTGAAAGCTCTTTTCATATCCAGTAAGAAGTATCTGCTTGAAGTGGCACTAAAATAAGTAGTATTTCTTGTACTGGCACTTGAAGTTAAATAAGGAGAGGCAGGGAAGGGATTCTTCGTTGACTGCAAAGCAGAACGGAACAAATCACTCAACACTGAGAGTTTCATGCTGGTTGGGAAGGCTTGCCACCCCATCTAGGCTTTTATGCCTCTGATTATGGACTGGAAATTACTTTTTCAGTGGCCATAAATTTTGTTAATCCTGTCCTCACATCTCCTCTTCCGCAGGTGACATCATGGGCACTGCCATGCAGAACCTGCACCAGCTCCTCCAGATGCCATTTGGCTGTGGAGAGCAGAATATGGTCTTGTTTGCACCCAACATCTACGTCCTGAACTACCTGAACAAGACGGGGCAGCTGAGTGAGGAGGTCAGATCCAAGGCCATTGGATTCTTAGAGAGCGGTGAGAGCTTTTCGGTTCCCTTACAGTGTATGCTGAAATTCCTATCGAGGCCCAGTGAGCAGAAGCAGTAGCAGGGTTATCCTAGCATATGGCACCACTGTTGTAGCACAGCTCAGCAACCCAAGAGTTTGCCCTGATCAAGACATTTTTTATTTTTATTTTATCTTCTTTTCTCATCCCTTTTTGCTGACATTCAGCTGCCATGGTTTTGTCTTTCAGTCCCTTTCTCCTTTTCCATTCAGGCACAGTATGTATCCTAAGCCTGTTGGTTTAGTTGGAGCATAGAGCTGATAGAGCTCTGCTTATTCTGTGACTCCGTGTTTCTGAGAGACAAAATGTTCCATACTTCCATCTATAGGATCCCTCAGGTTCCCCTCCTGCTTGTTAGATATACATTGCCTATCCACTTTTCCACTGTGGTTTCAGACAAATATGCTAGCAAATAAAATAGGGTTTTGTTTTTACACCTGAGAACATTTCTATTTACATGTTTTTGCAGGCTACCAGAAACAGCTGTCATACAAACATCCTGATGGGTCCTACAGCATCTTTGGCACCAAAGATAAAGTAGGGAATACCTGGTGAGTGACTAGGAGCAGAAATGGCTCAGAGTTGAATTTGTATTCAATTCACATGATGCAGGTAAGAGGCAGCTTCACTTGCTAAATCAGATGTACAGAGCTGTCTAGGACCAAGACTCAGTAAGTACTAAGAAAAATGTCTCTCCATCTCCTACCAGGCAGGGTGCACAAAAAATTTATCCCTAAGTTGATCCCTAAAGACCCAGCTGACTTTCTGATTTCCATTCCTGCTATCTCTCACTGCAGCACTCTGTAGACAGGATCAGCCTCAGAGTGTGCTGGACATCCTTCTCATGTCCCATCTAGCTACTACTCCTTTAACTGCTCTCTCACAGACAAGCACACAAAGAGAAAGCAAGCCACCAACATTCTGGCTGTAACTCTTCATGCTTAGGAACAGCATGAATGGGAGGGCTGACTTTTTCTGTTTCTACTTTCAGTACTCTTCTCAGAGCTTCATCTTTCCCTTGCAGGCTCACTGCCTTTGTGTACAGATCATTTGCACAAGCTAGTCACTTCATCTATATTGATGACAATGCCCAGTCTCAAACCTTTATGTGGCTGGCAAGCAAACAGAAGCCAGATGGCTGTTTCCGAAGTGTTGGGACACTCTTCAACAATGCTTTGAAGGTAGCAGAGAATTACTTCTTCATCAAATTTACACTTTTTTTCTCTCCCATTACTGCCAAATACTGTATTTCACTCCTAATGCCTGCCCTCTTCCAAGGGCTAACTCTCCACATCTTACAATGACTATTTTTGGGTCAGTCAGCTTTCCTACACTATATTTTACTTCTTATGAACACCTGAGATAGGGGTTAAAGGACTGGAAGCTTGAAGGAGTGATGTTTTCGGTTTAATAGCAATGGGCTTCTCTTGATTCATGAGCTATTTAAGAGCTATGCAAATGTTCTCCTTCCTTTCGGACTGTCTCCAGAATTGGCCACACTCTCATAGCTGTGATGTGGCAATTCATATTTAAAGACTTCTCATTTGTGGCATTCACTGATTATTCCCCTCTCCGCATCCTTTTCAGGGAGGAGTAGATGATGAGCTGTTGCTTTCTGCCTACACCACCATTGCCATGCTAGAAGCTGGGCACTCCAGCTTGGTAAGGAGACCTTCAGCTTCTGGTATTCAGCTGGAATTGGTCCCCAGTCTCCAGCATCTGTCTAAGTAGTAAAGAGAGAGAAAGAGAGGGACAGAGCTCCCAGGGTACATGACCATGCTGTGTATCTGCACTGGTTGCTGTGCTAGAGAAGGTCCCTGTCTCTATAGCTCTTTAGCCACCAGTGTTCAAGTAGAAATGGTACAAACCAGTGGTATTAGATCTTCTGTTTGAGAGACCCAAAACATTTAGTAACAAACACCTTTTAGTTTCCAATAAAAAATCTTGACAGTTAGTAACCTACACATGACAGGTAGCAACCCGCACACTATGGCTTAGCCTCAAACATGGCCAAGTCAAGAATTTATTGCAAGTAAATCTATAAAATTTACAGATGTAACTAAAAGCTACATTGCAAAAACAAAGGTCCAGCAAAAGCTGATCTGTCCTTTTCAAAAAGTTGCTAAAACAAAGCAGACTACAGAGGAGATGTTAGACTTCAATGTATAAGTTAGCCCCCAATTTGTCAAATCTTTTCTGAAGACTTCCTTGATTAGTGCATTAGTAAGGACACAGGGTCAAACTTTTTTACTGGATATAAACCTAGTTCAAACAAACAATTAAATTAAAGTTACAACAGAATCACTGAGCATAGAAACTACTAGGCTAGATTTGTTCAAGATAACAAACTCTTGACTATAGAAGTGCAGAGTGAATTATTATTATTATGGAGGTAAGCAGAAGGAATTAGCTGGGAAAGAAACATAACAGTCTTCTGTTTATAAACCAACCTCTTCAAGAATATGATTAAAAGCTACTTGATTTGTCTGATGTTTCCCATGAAAATCTTCCTTGAAGAATTCTGTATTCTCTCTCCTGAAGTCATTATACAAGCTGAAGTTCCATTCTCCTTGCTGTGATAGCGACAGAAGGAAGAACAGTTTTAAAGAAAATAAATTTTTGAGCAGGTGAAAACTACTGTCCTGAATTAGACCCACGTGCTTTTTGTTTTTAAGGATCCTGTACTCCGAAATGCCTTTTTTTGTCTGGAGACTGCATCTGAGAAGAGTATCAGAGATGTTTACACTCAGGCACTCATGGCTTATGCTTTCTGCTTAGCTGGCAAGGCAGAAAAATGTGAATCATTCCTTGAAGAGTTACAGAAATCAGCAAAGGAAGTTGGTGAGTTTCAGTCATTTTCGGAATTTCGGAAGTGTAAAGGTAGAACAGATCTTACTGATGGTCTAATCTTGACAATATTGAGAGTATGGGCACATGAACCAAACTTCGCAAATAATCTATGGAGTTAATCTATGGTACATCCACTGGTCTTCAGAGAGTACTTTTGAGGAAGAGGCCAGGACACAGTTAAGCCTCTGAGGCAGCATAGAGCAGTGGCACCTGTAATCAATTTTTGTTGCTTCTCAGCCTCTCTTTGCTTATTCAGATGGCTCACAGCATTGGGAGCAGGAGGAGAGATCTCCATCAGAAGAATCTCCCTCCTTCCTTGACCACGCCCCATCAGCTGAAGTTGAGATCACCAGTTATGTGTTGTTGGCATTGCTCTACAAACCCAGCTGGGATAAAGAGGATTTCACAAAGGTCTCAGGGATTGTGCAGTGGATCATAAGGCAGCAGAATCCCTATGGAGGTTTCTCTTCTACGCAGGTGCCAAAACTACCTTCCAATCTCCACCCAGTCCTAGGAATTGGGGCACTGTTTCAGGGTTCCAGCAAGGCTTTGACTACCTAGTCTTATATCGCTTCTCCATCTGCCATCTAAAACACACAGAGACCAAACACCTCTGTCTTAGAGAGACCAAAATACTATTTTTCCCCCTCTTCTTAACTATAAAATGGTTAAAGCCATACAAGAGTAATTTGACTAACAACAAATGCAGATATTTGTATCGGGGATGAGCCTAGATAACACCAAGTCCCAGCTGCTTCATGACCAAGAAGTTCTGTGCAGTTGTCCAGAAAACACAGGATTCACCACTATGAAAAACTCTAGAAGTGTGATCTAGTGCTCAGATTTTATGTTCTGAGACCTTTGTATGGGGAGAGAGATTTCTTCCACCCTAAAACATACATGACAGAATGAAATGGCTCCTTTTGTACGGGAACCATGGAACTATACACAGATTCAGGCTTTCTTTAGCCAGGATGAAGCAACTGTGATTCATATTGGGATTGTGACTTGGATCTCCTCTGCACTAGTCATGCTGTGTATCTAATTGCCTTTTATTATTTTCTTTTTCTTCAGGACACAGTCATTGCTCTTCAAGCCCTTGCTGCTTATGGTAAGGCCACCTACAACTCTGCTACACAAAATGGAGTGAAGATCACTTCCAAAAAGCCTTTTGAGAAGGTATTTATTGTCAACAATGAGAACAGGCTCCTGCTGCAACAGACTTCCCTTCCTGAGGTTCCTGGGAAATACAGCCTAACAATGAATGGCAGTGGATGTGTATTTATGCAAGTAAATGTCTGCTCTTCTCTTCACTGAGTCCCGCTTTCTGCATGCAACATAGCCACGGTTTTGATGATTTTCTAGCTGACTTTTCTTTATTTTTCCTAATTCCTTGATTTCCCTAAACCATTTAAATACTCTTTTCCCCATCCCACATTTTTACTCCTCTGGAGTTATGGCATGGAAAAAGTGTCCTTTCTAATCAGCATCTAGTTTTTTTCCTCAGACGTGACTCTGGGTACAAGCACCTTCATTGTTAAAGAGCAGAAGTCTGATGTGTTCATCATGGATGTTAGCAAGGATCTTCTGCATAAAACCAAGTGCAACATTGCTAGAAAAGTTCATAAGTCTGACACTTGTTTTTTTGGAATGCGAAGAAAAATCCTTGGCATGCTTGAACAAAAGGGTTTTTTCCTCTTCCAGACAGTACTGAGATACAACATTCACCTTCCAGAAGGGGCCTTTGGATTTCTGCTTTCAGTAGAGACATCAAATGCTTCCTGCCCACTAGGTCGACCAGCAAAATTTGATATTGTCCTCATAAGCAGGTAATGCACCATCAACAAACCAGCTGCACAGATGATAAGACACACAGAGAATGCTGCTGTGTGTTTTCAGTTCTGCTTATGAAGTCAAGAAACATGAGCTGATCAATATGTTGATGATATCAGCCTGTAAGACACAATATCCCAAAAGACCTCATGACAGTAACTGATGGTGGTAGCACATACTTGGCCCCTTCACGCTGGGGGCCTCACCAGTGTCTCCCACCTGAGTCAGACAGCAAGTGCATGTGATTCACACCAACCTCTCCACGCTATATTAAGCCAGGAACAGGGAGCTGAGGTTTGGTTCCCCAGGCACAATCCACACTGACAGGTGCCCCTGTTGTTTCAGTTACACAGGGAAGCGCAGCAGCTCCAACATGGTCATTATTGATGTGAAGATGCTCTCTGGCTTTGTTCCTGTTAAGTCTTCCCTGGATAAGGTAAATTAAAGAACAAGATTAAATTACTCCCTGCAGGGACAGAGGAGAAGACTGGTCATGACAGAAACAGAGGTGTGATTAAGAATCATTCAGCAACAAACCCTGCGAGGTGTTTGCATGGCTGCACTGTCTTCATTACTGGGTGGAGGGAATGCCCTACAGTGAGCTTCAAACACACAGACCTTCCCACATTAAAAACTGGGAAAAGTTCCAGCTCAAGACTGACCAGCAGGCAGTTGCAACAGGGAGCTGACACTGTCCAGGTAGGAAAATGGTGGGAAATCTGTCAGACTAGCCCTGAAAAATATATCACACTGGAGTCAGGCAGTATTCCCCAAAAGAATTGCAGTGATTTGTGCATTTGGGAAGTGCTCATACTCATGACTAAGTCAAGTGGTAGGTTTTTCTCTATCCTTTCCATCTATTCAACAATGACTCTAAAAAACAGCTGCCAGCTCTTGATACTTGGCTAGGAGAAGAATGAATCCCACAGCCGTGCAGTGATAAGGGATGAGGTAGCACTTGTTTTTTAACGTTTTATAAATATATTTATCTTCATTTATAAATATATTTATCTTCATTTTCTTGTTTTAAAGCTCATTGACAGTAACACAGTGATGCAAGTAGAAAATAAGAAAAATCACATTCTTCTTTATCTGCAAAATGTAAGTTCTGGTCACTGTCTATTTGATTACCACAAAGAATGGAAATAGCATGTAATAGATACAACTGCAATATGGATAAAGTCTATAAGATGCATTTATCATGTTGTCTTTCTCATCAGTTTTCCCCTGTAATAGGCAGATTACTTCTCAAACTGCATGTAACTTACCAATTTTCCAACTTTCCAAATACACTCAAACTGATACCTGCCCTACTAGCAACTAGAAAACAATCTTAATCAAAAAAAGCACAAAGAAATGAATCAAAACTCTTTCTCCTCTCAGTCAAAAGCAGATAAACACAAGAAAAGAGGTTCCCTTGTGTGTATGTTTCCTTGGTAGGCTTCTCATAAATCTCAGTCCCTCCAACAGGACACGAAACACCGCTTTCATTCTCCTCTGGAAAGATTTCCATTTCTTCTCTTGTACTAGTTCACTACCAAATTTAAAATTTAACCTGTAATCTAATCCCTGAATCAGAATTTACATCGTAAATGTCAAAGTAAATTTGCTCGTGGCCCTGTAGAACTAACAACAGAAGCCAATATCCCAGTGATGTACACTGTAAATTGATTCCCAGTTTCTTGGTGGCACACAATGTTCATGTCTGAAATGGGAGGTATTGGAACACCAGACTTTATCATCCTGATCATTGGAGAAATCATGGAGAATTAAACTCAATCTCTTTGGACAATTTTTCCTTCGCTGGCAATAATTACAGAATCAGGTAATACAAGCAGGATAACAAACCTATAGCTCTTCAGCTCAGGTTCACTTTGGACATGTTTTAGATAATTTCTGTACCATACTCTATGTGTGGCATTAGTGGGATTTGGAATATGCAATCAGTTACCTCCCTTGTCTGCCCCAGATGGTGTTGTACAAATAAAAAGACTTATGTGGTATTTGTCCCTTCATTCCCAGATCTCACAGAAGAAAAGGAAAGAAATCACTTTCTCAGTTGAGCAGGATTTTATAGTGACCCACCCCAAGCCAGCTCCTGTGCAGATCTATGATTACTATGAAACAGGTAGGTCTTTGATTTTAACCAGTGTAAACTTTGGGGAAGGGACAGTAGAAACACTGTGTGCAATAAGGGAGACCCAGAACCAGCCCTGCTGGAACCAACACTCCTCTGAACTCCAACAGTTTCTGAATCTAGGGCCAGGGGAGAGACTCATTTAAGTTCAGTAAGTTTGTTTTCATGCCCAAGGTGTCAAGTGAACATCACTAGAAAGTTAAAAAAAATGCATGTGTCAGAATGAAGGACATTTCAAGGATCTCAGGCTTAAGCATGCATAAGGTATATCTACCTCAAGGGAAAGGCACAGGAGGTGGTCTCCAGGCTAACTGGAACATTTATTTCCTTCTTCTCCAGAAGAGTATGCTGTTGCTCAGTATACATCACCTTGCAAAGAGGTTGTTGAGGAAATGGACTAATGATTTAAAAAGGTAAGTGAAAGCCAGAAAAAAATCCGAGCAGGTAAGGAAGTGAAGTAAAAAGCAGCAAGAGCAGAGGGATTGAAAGAATGGGTAAAACATAACTGTTCCCAAAGAAATAAGGTCTCCATGAGGCTTCTCAAACAGAGACAGTAGCCAGGTCCTGTACCATGGCAGTGGGACTCCAAGTTTAGACCATGTTGCTGTTCATGGGAAAAGCTTAGTTTCTAGAATGAAAGCCAAAGTGTAGAATAATGGAGAGCCTGGGAAATAGCTTCTCAGTTTCCTCAAAAGCA
>JAWWLV010000001.1:29595053-29606501 GCA_035041135.1 Platyrinchus mystaceus | reverse complement strand
TTCCTATTTCCTGAAGTTTGTTGATAAAGGACCTTCTCTTCACTATGGCCTGTGAAATATTTTGTTTCCCACACAATAATAAAACCTTTCTTACGTCTTTGGGTCTTGCTGATACTTCTATTGATTTATACCATTACTTTTTCTTGTCACACTTTTTTGTCATTTGAAATAAATTGCTTTGGATTTCTTTGCTTTAAATACACAGGCTGGGGAAACCAATATCATTATTTGGATTTCCTTTAAAATAAGAACACTGGTTTTTTGTTTTTTTCTCTCTCTCCTGGAGTGTTTTTTCAGCCTTTAGCTGAACAGCCAGCACAGTTTTGTTAATGAGAGCTGTTAATGTAAGTCTCGGGTTTTACTCCTTACTCACCTGTCACCATACAAAGAGGATGTACATACTAGGGAGAGACATTCCTTTGCTAGAGCTGCTGGTTTCCAACAGAGGTTCTTAGGTGAAAGGGCACGGACCTCCTTAGGCACAATTACCAATGTTTTCAAGAATCATTTCCTCAGCTTTTTTGCACATGCCTGTTCTTCTAAGACAAAGGTTGAAGTTCAGTTTATTGCTTTGCTTTGGCTTTGAGGGTTCAGCATTGTGCTACAGTCCTTGAGGAGGCAGAAGAGGAACATATTAAAGACACAAGTGTCTTTCTTGAGATTATCTACCTTTGCTGACAATGGTTCCAAAATTGCTTAACACTTCTGTGGCGGACAAGGATTCCCACATATAATACTGTTGTGATAGTACTGAGGGTATTTACACCCATGCACAGACATCTTTTCTTCCTGCAATTGCAGTCACCAGTGAGCCACTCTGTTATTGGACAACTGGCAGTCATCCACAAAGCCAAAGAACAGAAACTGCAAAGAAGTCAGAGAAAGCTATGCCAGAATTGACTTAAGGTGATTAAAATGACACAGCTCAATATCTTACGTTATTTTCAAGGGAAAATGTACTTTCTGTAGTGGTCATAAACTTGGGAGTTTATGGGTTTGGTTTTAAACTTGGGAGTAGGACACATCAAATTTTTCTGTCATCTTTGTCAGGCAATGCACTGAAGACTGTACAGCTTATAGGAAACTTTGCAGAATAAAGTGTGCTGTGATCAGAATTTATCAATATTCACCATGGCCTGTACTGACTTATTAATTACCTTTTGTGGTAGTCAGTCCAACTCAAAATAATACATTTTAAAGTGCTGATTTAAAGGAACTGATGTTCCTTTGTTGTGAGAGAAATATTGTGGAAATTTGAATGCTTCAGAAAATAAAAAATAGTTGTAATGATATGCTCAGGAAAAGCAGAAGCACTTCTGTAGCATCTGTTTCTTATTGACCTGGTGTCTTGCTCCACTTCAATATGATAATATCTGTAAAGGAAATCCAGTGTGTCAGCACATGTAACTTACTGGAATATCACTGTAACCTCTATGAGAATTATCTAGAATTAAGCTAATTTTCCCAAGTGTTCTTTGGAACAAAATGAAATTTCAGAATAAAGTTATAGTTTTTAATTCAGCATTAGAGATATATGTGTCAAAAACGTCCTATGAAACAGCCAAAAGATGTGCTGTCTTTAAAAGTGAGAGTAAACATATGTAATAATTTATTTTAAATCAGGAAGAACCAAAATTAATTCCTATCATTTAGTACAGAAATCTACTCTGAATGGAAGGATACAAGAAATTTGATTTAGGCATTTTGGTTGGATTTACTGTGATATGGCATAATTTAAATTCCTTGTGAGCAACAGTTAGGTACAATGAGTCACTTGAGTTTTGTATCAGCTTAATATGGGGACCGGTCACTGAGGATGTTAGACATGTACAGATTTTCTCTTGACCTGCCATATGCACAGTGACCTCAGACACGTATGAAGTATTGTCATAAGAGGAGACATCTTTCCTGTGGTTAAAATTACGACTGGCAGGTCATTGAAACCACCACTGTGTACAGCAAAGATGTTGCGTGCCTTTTTCAGCAGTGATCTATATATATATAGCCTTGTTGGAAGAAGTAGCCGGTCTTTCAAACACACAATCTCCCCTTCAGGACTGAAAAAACCACCCAAAAGCTTTCAAGCTAAGGACAAGTTCAGACCACTTGTTCTGAGCTTTGTGAGAGAGGAATCAACTGAGGCACCAACTGCCTGAGCTAACAGGGTCATTAGTGTTTGTGGAGCAAAGTGGGAACTGGGGTGTCAGAGAGCTGCTAAGTGGTTCTTGGGGAACTGAGAAGAAAGTATTTTATACCTTGTGAGTGGTAAATTCGTGGAAGATGATAGCAAATATCACTTTGAATCGCAGGGTTCGATGGTTCTGTAGATCTATGAATTTTGAATTATTATATACTCACTGTTAAAGTGTACTTTGCATATGTCCATTCAGATTGGGTTTTGGTTTCAGTTTTCAGCAGTCTAAATGACAATAGACAACTTGGCATGAGTCATGTTTTCCAGCAAATGCCCAGGACCCTACTTCTTTGAAAACCATTATTTTCATAGAATCATGGAATCATAGAATCAGCCGGGTTGGAAAAGACCTCTGAGATCATTAAGTCCAAGCCTTGATCCACTACCACTGCTGGTTTCCAACAGAGGTTCTTAGGTGAAAAGGCATGGACATCCTTAGGTGAAAAGGCACGGACATCCTTAGGCACAATTACCAATGTTTTCAAGAATCATTTCCTCGGCTTTTTAACACATGCCTGTTCTTCTAAGACTATGGCACTAAGTGCCACATCCAGTCTCATCTTAAAAACCTCCAGGGACAGAGAATTCACCATTTCCCTGGGCAGCCCATTCCAATGCCTGATTTTGCACAAGTTATTTACTAAAGTAAAAGATGGCAGAGAACATATGATATGGGCATTTCTGGAGAAAGATTTGTATGGATTTTATTACTTGGCAGTTACACAACTGCTTCTTTTTATCAGTATTTCCATCTCTAACTGATAGTCTGCTAAATCTTCTGGTTTGAGTATGTGTTCATTCCTTCTCCATATGACATATATTTATAACACTTCCCACCAGCAGACACTGGCTGCCTCCTGACTGTTTTCCTAACTTTTGCAGTTTACAAAAGGTGATAATTTTAATTCTGCAAGAGTCTGTGCCTGATTTTTGGACACCATTCTTAAATTTCCTTTTGTCTACAGACATTTCTCCTGGTCCTCTGCAGTGATCTTCCCTGCATTTTTCTGGCTACTATGTCAGAGTCAAGACATGCTGTTATAGCTAACATTTAGTCTTAACATTCACACTTTTTCAAAGCATGATCTTCAGACATAGAGCAAATAGGGCTGCCTGTGCTGTTGTGGTCTAATAAGCTCTCTTGTGCAGAACAGAGAACCTCTGCTATTAACGTGGTTTCACAAAGACACATTCAAGGTGGTTTGTGCTGCAGCATTTTCTCTGCCGGGTTAGTCGTACACAACAGAAATCTTCACAGAGATCATGAATCTCCATAAAGAGCTAATTATGAATCCTTTCACTTCACAGCACTGGAAGGAATGCTGATAGCACTATGGCTGCAATTTTAACAGTTTTGCATGGACCGGTGCAAACACCCCACCTAGTTAGGCTGGTCACGAAGTGCTCATAGTTTGGACGGAATACTTCTGTTTAATGATCTGCTGGAATTTAGCTAACTTTTTTTCTCACTAGATTCAGCTTCTAGATAAGCTCCTACAACCAGAAGTTTGCAGAAAACCAAGTGAGCAGCACTATTTCTTAGCGACCTCTGTTACAAACGTGACTCAGAGCAGCACAGATCTGAACTGGCAACGGAAAGGAGGAGCCACCTGGAACATTTGCGCTCCAGGTAACACTGAATGATGGAGTGTCCCCCATTCTGTGGAGGCAAGGATGTCTCCCAACATCATTGTGTAATATTTGTGCATATTCACGGTGGAAACAGAACATATTTCCATATCTAGAGCAGTGGCCCACCACATTTTGGGTTATATTCCCAACAAATTAATTATCTAACCTATAGCAACTTTGTCAGCAAATTATGGCAGTATTCTGTTAACATGATACGGGCAGCGTTCCTGTCTGGGGGTTTCCTTTTGTTCTTAAAATACCTATAAACCTGGCTTTTGGCTTAAAAGATCAGAGCACCCAACATCAGAGTGCTGTAATTGGATGCTGCTCAAATACCCTATGTTGAATATAGTTTGTATCCCCAATACTGCAGATTTCTGATGGTCTAAGGAAAACAGGGTATGAATCATTCAAAGATTTATAATATATGCATTATCCAAATAAATACCCTTCCCCCACTTGCAGAGTCTCTGGCCAAATACTGTGCTTCTGTTCCAGCTCCTCCTTACCGCCTCTCCCTGTTTCCGGATGGGCTCTGGCCCCAAGCCTTTATCTCCTCCAGCCCCTGGGCTGTTTGCAGAGAGCAGTTATAAAGAGGCTGACTGAGCAAAGTGGAGGAGAATTACAAGGTGCAGGAAAACAGCACCACCAGACCAGACTGGGTGTCTGCTTCACTCACCACGACCTGCTCTGCACCATGGGGAAGAACAAGCTGCCCAGCAAACCAAACATCTTCCTCCTTCTTCTCTTCTTCCTTCCTGGAAATACCTCTCCCATCGCAGAACCGTAAGCTGCACAGGCGGAGGGGGGAGGGATGTCTTAGTGCTCCCCTTTTTCTTCAGTTTTCTTCCTTTCTGTTTGCCAGTTCTTCCATTCCTGCCCTGAATCCCACTAATAACCAAGCCCTGAGTGTCCTGACCAGCTCTGGCAGTGCTCCCCACTCCCACCCTGTAACCCCTGGTTGTCCAGCCCTGGACCCCTCCCCACTGCCATCTCTGTGAGTGCCCCCATTCCAGCCCCTCCCCTCCCTCCCCCACTCCCCCCAATCTCTGTCACTGCACACAGTCCTGCCCTACAGCTGCCTGATAGTCCAGACCTGGATCCTCACAACATCTCTGCCTAAGTACATTTACGCCTAAAAACCTCTCAGGGCCTAGGGTTTTGTGGGCATGATGACAGAATCCAGGCACTTACCCTTCCTAGAGTGTCCTTGTTTCCATCACTGAGTTACTTCTCCACATTCTCCTGTTGCTTTCAAGCTGGTTTGTTCCCCTTTCTCCTGCCAGTTTGTTTCCCTTGGCAGCATCAGATGTACTTGTTCTCAAAGAGGATCTGTGACCTAGATTCACTTCCTCCGGCGCGGAGTCCGGCGCCAGCACCGTCCATTGGACATCCACGCCAGGGCTTTGCAGACCATCAGCACACGCTCTGCTGATGGCCTCAAGGAGAGGGGCAGCCTGGGGTGGCACAGGCTGACTGGAGTCTGGCATGCCCACCCCAGCCTCACCTAGCAAAGAGTGTTGCTCTCAAGTCTCTACTCTGGGTGGGAGCAGTCTCCCTCTTCAGACTCCAGCTGCTGTCACACACTGTTCCTCTTGCTGTGGCGACAGAAGTGCAGCTCTCACACACACAGGTCTTGTAATGCTTGCTGCAGAGATTTCATGCCCACAAGCACTGCCATACTGCTAACAGGTATGGCAGAAGGCGCAGCATTACTGCTGCCACCCACTGTGTGGTCAGAGGTAAAGTGATGAGTGGCTCAGCCTCTAGGAACTTTGACTCATAGTGTCCCATCAGCCCCTCATTCATCTGCCCTGTTTGGGTGCTTCTGCGGTAGATCAGCCAGCCAAGTCTGCCTTGGGGTCAGGCAGAGGTCTCTGATCAGAGAAATCTGATGTAACTAAGTAATTAAGTAATCTTAATTCATCCTTGCTCAACATCAGGGGGAAAGGGAATAAAACCATACTGTTCAGACCTTTGGACAACAAAGAATCATAGAACCTGGCCTGGGTTGGAAGGGACCTTAAAGATCATCTGGTCCCTGACATGGACAGGGACACCTTTCACTAGACCAGATTGCTCAGAGTTCCATTCAACCAGGCCTTCAATGCTTCAGGGATGGAGCATTCACAACTTCTCTGGGAAACGTGTGTGAGTGCCTCACCACCCTCACAGTAAAGGATTTTTTCCTAATATCTAATCTAAACCTAACGTCTTTCAGTTTGAAGCCATTCTCCCTTGTCCTGTCACCATGTGCCCTTGTAAATAGTCTCTCTCCATCTTTCCTGTAAGCTGCTCTTTGTCCTGGATCTGAGCCCCATTTTGGGAGGGAAGAAGGAGGAAAGGCTGAGAGAGGTGGGAGAGACAGGGGTGTTGTTGGGTTCCCCAGAAGGAAGATAGAAGCCCAGCAGGGAGGCAGTGGAGTCTGAGCTATGAATTGCTAGTTAGTATAAGTGGTTTTAAGTGCTGCAGGGTAGATCAGGTGCTGTGTACAACACAGAAGGGAAGCCACCCTTGAACTGAAGACAGAAATTAACCTTCCAGCTAAGACTTACTTACTGTGCCCTGTGCCAGTAGGGATATCACTTCTTTGGGCGGCAGCAGTTGCTATTTCAGATGTGGCTGGCTGCATGGGAGACACAATTAAGGTTCAGACTACATATTAGAAAAAAGCTCATTCACAGAGTTAGTGCAGCCCTGGAACAGAGATGGTAGAAACTCCATCTATGGAGTCCTTTCCAACAGTGCTGTTCCAGGAGAGAAGTTGGGCTTGAGGCATCCAGAGGTCCTTTGCAAACAAAACTTTTGTGGTTCTGTAAGATACTAAGCAAGGTATGTTTTCTTTTGCTTCTTTTTCTTCCATTGCTTTTTTTCTCCCTGTCATTCTGGAAGAATGCAACAGAATGTTCTCCTATTCTGGTACGTGGCTGTGCATGTAAGCTCTTTTACAGTGCAGTGTACATGCTTGGGAATACACTGCATATGGTCGGAAATGCGAGGTCATAATGACACTTGAATTGGCAGGTATGGATTCGGGCTGATGGAGCTGATGAAATTCACTGCCTTCTTTGATTAGGTGCTTGTTCTAGTAAGTAGTTGAGAGTCAATACACAGACAGACATTATTCCACCTTAAGCTACAGTATTACCTTCTCTGTATAGTCAAACATCCTTTTTGCCTCAGCCACTCTCCCTAGGGTCTCCTATTCCTCCTTTGATGCATGCTTCTGTCAGAGCCACTGCCTCTCTTGTCAGAACAGCTTGTTGCATGCAGGGAAGATGATGAGGTCTCTTTAGACAGCTTTTTTGTCTGGTATGTCTACACGTGGATTTTGTGACCCAAGTTATTTAAAGCCCTCACAGTACTTTAATTCATCTAGCTCTTTTCACCAACACATCCCAAAACACCTAAAGAGAGGTCTATATACAGCATATTTTATATCTTCATTTCAAAGGCAGGGAAGCCAGTCTAAGGGGAAGTTGTGCAAGTTGGCCAAAATTTCAGAAGAACAATGAACAGGAAGAGAAATGAGGCCAAATTCCCCACAAACTAGGTCACACTGTCCTTTCAGTAGACTGGATGTTATTGTCAGATTGCCAGTGCCACTGACAGGAGACAGGGAAAATGAGATTAGGGGAAACAGGCATGGGGTGAAGCTGTGGTGAGAAGGCTGTGGAGGAAGGGAAACACTGGAGAACGCAGAGAGTCACAAGTAGCAAGTCACTCCTTGGGTGGCTGGAGTTCCCTCCTTTCACTGCTTCTGAAGCAGCACGGGCTGCGCAGAGCTGCCGTCAGGCTCCTCACCACACTTCATCCTATTGCCTGCTGGTGAAGGAAATTGAGGTACTGCCTGGGTTCCACTGCCTCTACAGTAGCTTTAGGACTTCCCAAAAAGCCCAGAGCCCAGGCAATAATGTAGCTCTGGATGGACGAAGCTGTATTTGTCCTCTACTGCTTTCTGAACACCTTCCTACAGTCCGTTTGTTACTTATTACTGAATGAGAATGTTCCAATAGTAATCAACAGTGCTCAAGTCTGGGTGGTAATAGCCCACTTAGTGATATTATTTTCCATTTATGAACAGTTCATTTGCCATTTTTGCTACTCAGTCCTACCATATAATAAAACTTTTCCACAAATACATAAGTCAATTTTAGGTATTCTCTTACCCTGGATAATTATCAGAAAATTGTACTTCCCAGATCATTTAGAAGTGTACCGAAGAACAAGGATCCCAACAAAAACTCCTGAGATTTTCATTGATTCCTACCCTCTCTGTCCTATCTTTTAACCAATTAATCCAGGTCAGAATTAATAATTCTGATTTATTAGCAAAATGATCCCTTTTACTGAATGACAGTCTTTTATGAGGGACCTTTTTCAAAAGCTCTTTGAAGGTGCAAGTAACACTTGAGTTGCAATAAAACACTACACTCTGAAATCCTTTGTGTTCTCATCTTAGTTAGATCCCAAACTGCAAGCACTCACATCTTTGCTCAGCATGTGAAAGATTTGGAAACCTGGATAGGCAAAGACTGGAGCAGCCAGACGAGTGGGTGGGGTTTTTTTCAACTGTTTTTAGCCAGTGCCTTTGAGTCGCAATAGGAGATTGTGGGATATACAAAATTCAATTAACAGCCTGGAACCTTTCAAACCGTCCTTGCTCCCTGCTGTGAAGCCAAACAAAACATCCTTTGTAAAGCACTCTCTATTAGCATAGAAATTGTTTCTTCTACTGCAAGCATTTTCCGGCTTTTAGGCTAATTAGTTAGGCCGTTTAATATGTATAAATCCAAAATAAAATGAATGCTCATGTTATATGCACTGCAGTTCATAGGGATAGTAATGGATTAGACATGCTGATTTGTTAATTTCCTTTCACTTAATACTGTTGCATTAAAACCGTTTCACATTTCTGATCTTTCTTGCTTCCCTCTCTTCCTAGGCAGTATATGGTGCTACTTCCCTTTCTGATACACACAGATTCTCCTGAGAAAGTCTGTGTTCAGCTGACCCACCTAAATGAGTCTGTGACTCTGAGTGCCACACTCGAGCATCAAGGGGAGAACAGGAGCCTGATTGATGATGTGGTGTCAGAGAGAGACGTGTTCACCTGCATCCCTTTCTCTGTGAGTATCTCATCCTTGTGGGATAATCCCTTGTGTTTATTGGCATGATGTAGTAGATCCAAACAGTACAGAAATGAGAAGTAAGACACACTCCAATCAGTCTTCTAGGCTAAGACAAACAAAAAAATTAATTTGATGTGGATATCTAACTGTGGTAGCCTTAGGAGGAATAATTTTCCACCATTATCAAATTCTGTGTCCCACATGATATTTCTGTGCATGCATGACTTAGAGAAGTCTTTTGGAACTTTTAGTGACAGAATGTACCCCATTTTTTTTGATCTATCTGAGCCTCAGAGGAAAAGTATTGAGGGGGAATCAAAACTGTAGAAACTGGGGAATGGTTAAAGATAGTGAGGTTCATGAGGTCATTTGTCTCCTTCTAGAGCTTATTCACAAATTTTTACTGCAGGAGAGTGGTTGGTGACTAATGTAAACAACAGGTTTCACCCCCTAATTAATGAATCTGGGTTAATTTTTGTTTTGATAAATCACCGACACAATAGAATAAGATCAGATTCAATATTTCTCAAAGAAAAGTGTATAAATGAAGGAAGGGGATGATGTTTTCTCTTGCTTCATGCATTGAGTCTTCCCTTTAGGGAACTTTCTGACCCAGCTAATACTCTGTCCTTCAAAGGCTTAGGGCAATGGAGTGAATCTCTAAAGCAGTTTTCCTCTTTTTTTTCCTTAGCTTCCAAAATCCAATAGCACATCAGTAGCATTTCTCACTGTGATGGTGAAGGGGGAAACACTGCAGTTCAAGAGCCGCAAGTCAGTGCTGGTCAAGAACTCTGAGAGCTTGGTCTTCATCCAGACAGACAAACCCATCTACAAGCCTGGACAAACAGGTACAGCGAATTGGGTTGATGTTGACTATGACAGAATAAAATCTTAAGGACTTAATTCCCCAGAGGCACTATACTTTAAAAGTTTTCAGATTTCTTCAAGGGGGCAGTTAAAGCTCTCAGTAAATCTTATTTCTGTCAGCTGAGATCCAGGGCATGTGGTACCTTCATCGTTCCTGTTTTTCATGCTCCAGGCACAGCATCTCAACCAGATGTAGACATGGGATCAGATTCTTTCTACTCAACTAGTGGCACAAAACTGGGATGACTTCAAAGCATAGTCTCCCTTGGCTGCACGTGATTCAGCAAAGCAGGACAGGCACTCCCAAGGGGCAATTCAATTCAGCCAAGACCTGATTATCCTTCTAAATTTATCTGCCCCTCACCATCTGAAAAAGAAAGAGCCTGAAGTAATTGCTTCCATTACTGAGAGATCTCAATTCAGAGCCTGTTGGTCCATGGAATGAATCTGAGTTATAAGTTATTGAAACACTGACATTTCCTGGTAATGGCTAAAAATTTAACAGTGGAATTTCCTTCTTTTCCGTTACACCCTTCAGTTATGTTTCGGATCGTCTCTCTGGATAAAGACTTCTACCCGCTGAATGAGAAGGTAGAGTCTTAATTACTTGTTGTTAACCAGGAGGTTTAATTCCCAATTAACACCACTATTGTCATCATCAAGAACCACTGAAGACAGCCTTTAAAGCATATGATACTCTCTCACACCACCCTTCACCCATTTCATATTCTGTCCTGGGACACACTCCACCTTTTCTCTATTGACTGTCTCCTTTTTCAAAAGCATACAGGTGTTTAAAACCAGATTTGCAAAATCCTGTATGTGGCTAAGCATATAGGCAGGGATCTCATTACAGAAAATGTGGGTGGGACAAGTTTCCATTGGAAGTGACAGGTGCGCAGTTGTTTCTGGCAGTGGGTGCAACCACGTGCTTAGAGACAGAGAGCTGAATGACAAGAACTTGGTTCTAAGGAGCTGGTCAGGGGTGTAAGTCCACCCTTTTAGCCTATTTGACATGAAGTTCCTCATGAAGACAAGTTCTTTGAAAACTCTTACTTCATCATGTTTTCATACTGTGGTAAGATAAGAAGTCAGGGCCCTAAAATATTACAGAAAATATTCTCTTAACTGTCAAGAACCAAGGAAAAAGAGCAAGTACAAAAAGGGAAGAACCCAAAGGACTTCTTAGAAGGTTGTTCTTCAGTCCTTCAGTCCAAATCTGGAAATTACTTCCATCTACATGTAACTAATATGTCTAATACTGATTTTCCTTTGCTCTTTCCCCACAGTTTCCATTTGTTTATGTTCAGGTAAGTGGATAACCACATTATTATTTCCAAATAATGTGCAAGCACAGAGGTACTTGTCTCCAACAGTGTTTTCAGGCTGAGGTGCAAGGGAAAACATACGACTCATGAACTTTTTCCTTTGTGTAAAAGAAGGCTGAATAGCTGGACATCAAAATAAGTTCCAACAATGGTTCTTTGATTGCAGAATGTGCTGTAGGAATGAAATAGTTAATCAATGCAAGCCATGCTGTGAACAGAATTATACTTGCCTAGAGGTCATATCAAAATGGCTTATTCCTCTTTCCAGTCAGAACTAAGGTTTTCTATCTGCCAA
>JAWWLV010000001.1:29581537-29594953 GCA_035041135.1 Platyrinchus mystaceus | reverse complement strand
CTTATTCCTCTTTCCAGTCAGAACTAAGGTTTTCTATCTGCCAAGTGCAGTTGAAATTGGTGAACTGTGTTAAATAAGCTAAGGACCAAAGGAAAGAGTGACAGAAGTGAAGAAAGGTAACAACCTAAAAGTCAGCACTAAAGAAATAAATGTCCATCAACCCACACCCTTAATGTCACTTAATTTATCTTAGTCAACCACAGAGGCAGAAGTTAGCATGAGCCTACTATTTCTGAACTATTATCCTGACCTCTTTCGTATGTCATTTAGAACTAAAAAAAAAAAAAAAGGGAAAAAAAAAGCCTTTCTGAGGAAAAACTATCTGGCTTTCAGGCAACAAGTTCACAAGCTCAGCTGTAAACATTTTCTTGAGTTCTCCTTCCAAGGAAGCCCAGTGGTGTCATTCACATTAAGGGGTGAGCTTTTCAGCAGGGTTGAAATGTGACAATGAAGAGGATTTGGTCAGAGCACTGACTGTTCTGTCCTCCCAGGATGCATCTTGGCAAGACAGCCCCTGCTTCTGACCCCTGACTGGTGACCTCCAGTAGGGAGATGCCATTCACATCCTGGTTTTCCCTAAGCCCTGAGATAAAATCTCAGTGAAGTAAATGCATGTAGTCACATACCTTAAGTCACATACCTATCTAGAGTAAATAAACTTTTGGTGACAGACAAGGTACAATGCAAAGAGCAGGCAGAAAATGGAAGACTCTAAACATTAACTATACTGCTGAGCAGCCTGGAAAGGGTGCATCAATATACGTAGCTCCACTGTGCCAATTCAGTGACTTCTACAAGAAATTTGGGACTGAGTGAATTAATTATTGATAGTTCATAGTGACCATTACACAACTGTACTAGTGGTGAGACTTCAGGTCCAGCATTAGGAGCAGGAAGACACAAGAAGAGAGAGCTCTCAGCTGGATGTCCAAATGTGGGGTACATTTTTCCCTGTTCATGGTCCCATTTCCCCACCCCACCAGTAGCTTTGGACTCTTACACATGTACATTTCTCGGTCCCATAGGTAAATTAGGTATCTGATTCCCCATCAGATTGTGTAATGGTACTTTAACAGACTTCATTCCATGCAGGGAAAAAAACAACCCTTTTTGCAGGGTGTATAGCCAGCCAAGGAAGCTGAAACTTCCCTTCGAGAAGGGAACTTCTAGAACTTCCCTTCTCTATGTTCCACTTACTTGTGATATCAGTCTCTTTGTCTTGCTACCTTGCCAGTCTGTCTTTGCTAGCTTTCAGGCCCCATAATTCGTAAGCATGCAGGTAGAGCTGAGGGGGAGACAACGCAGGGTTAAAAAGCTTTCTTGCATGCTAGTTATGCAGAATTGATGGGTAAGTGCTTACAGATCCTCACAGATTATTGAATAATTACAGACAGGCATGTCTCAGCAAGGACATATAAACTGGGCACTGCACTCTGTCCCCAGGAGTCTCCTCTCTTGTAATGTTTTTACCTTCACCTGTAGGATCCCCAGAGGAACCGTGTGTACCAGTGGCAAGGGGTGGAACTAGAGACAGGCCTTACACAGCTCTCCTTCCCCCTCACGTCAGACCCCATCCAGGGCTCCTACAAAATAGTTGTGCAGAAGAGCTTCTCATCCCATGTGGAACACTTCTTCAGTGTGGAGGAATACGGTAAGGAGGGGAGGTATGGGCTGCAAGTGGGGTTGACAGCAATGCCTTTTACTGTGACGTCTCAATTTGGAATTTCCTGGGAACAGCATGGAGAAAAGAGGGACTGAATATACAGGTAATGGGGTTCATAGGGGCTGAGCCAGAAGGTACTGAGTATCAGAAGTCATTGCTTCCTTTACGGCATCTCTGCAACCTGCCTGAGCTCATAGTGCTCTTGGGAGTGCTGGACTTCCTGGCTTGTGGCAGCAGTTTCAGCTGACTTTGTTTTAGTTGCTTTTCAGTCCAGCAGCTTGTTGCAAGTAACACTAGATGCAAAGTAAGAGATGACAATATTTTGGTGACACTGTTTCACCTCTCTCATCATCTGTCTGAGTTCTGTTACTCCACTAGTAGTCCTCTCTCTTTTTCCTCTTCCTTGTTCCTGCAAAAGCCTAGAAAACACGTCTGATAGAAAATTTGTGATTGAAGAACACTCCACAGGGGTTACAAGTGGACACAAACAGACTAATGGTAGAGACTGAGTAAGGAGAAATATGCTGCCACAGGGAGCCTTCTAACTCTGAGTTCCATAATAAAACTTCTCAGGTGTTTGTAGACGTGTATTCTGAGTAGGCTGTGTGCATTTGAGAAGGCTGATTGGCCAGTGCTACTCACTCTGAGACTCCCCACCAGCTCTACATGGAGCCCTAGTGACCCACCATGTTGACCAGAACCTGCTGTTTCTGGGATATGCAGGGTGCAGCCCAAAGAAGATTGTCATTGAAGTCCATAGGACTGGCTTATTTGGTTCAAAGTCAGGCATAGTGAATAATTTGACCACAAACAAAGTTATAAGTTTCAACATGCCACGGTGAGAGATGATCTGTTCCTCCTCACACAGAGATCATTCTGAACACCCCACAAGATCAAAGAAGTATGTCCCTTTTCTAGCCTCACACTAAGATAATTTTTCTTTTATTTGTTCTTGAGTCATTTCTGTGAACCTCTCCTATAGCTATTTCTCTTACAGTCTTTTGAGGAAATGTGCTCTGGGGTTGAACCGTAGAGCCATCTTAGAGAAAAATTTATATCTCAGCTGTATAACTCAGGGTTGTTTTCCAGTTCCTGGGTCTGGATGTGCACCCACCCTGCTGTTATTTCCTTGCACTGTTAAAAATACCTCAGGTGCACCACCTGGAAGCAAGCCACTACATGCTTCAGTCCAGTCCTGGGCATGAGTAGTTGGAGGCTTAGGGTTGTAGGATACAATATGAGAAGAGGGATGTAATTTAATACTCAGGAGCAAAATATGTCTTTTACTAGTGCCCCTTGATATTGGGCTTTATTGCTGCCTCTTCCAGTTGAAAATACAGCCCTGAGAGTCTGTGGCTAGATTCACTAGAACTCTCTGGGCATGCAGGACAGTATCCCATGGTACATACTAGTGAGCCTAAGAGCAACTTCGAACCTCCAGAACAGTAAGAATCAGTCAAGAGAATCAATGATTCAAGCCATTTCAATGTGGAAAATTGCAAAGGTGGTGAATGTGCTGCTCCAAGTCCCAGCTGCAAATTATGAGTTGTGAACACAGCACACAGGACTACTGTGTCCTTCTGAACGAACATGTGTAAGGGATCTACACAGCTCTCTGGTGCCAGTGGGATCACTTAAGCATGTGCTGTAAATAAGAGAAGGTAAGGGCTTAATTCCCTTTGAACCCAGACAACGGTGAAGGATGAGAAAACCTAGGGAAGGGGTAGGAGATCCTTGCTAAAGAGCACTGAGAGGTTCCTATTAAGGTGATCCTGGCTCTCTGTTTGTTTTGCTGTATAGTACACAGCTGTCATTCGCTCATATCAGACTTTCTCTCTCTCATCTAGTGCTGCCCAAGTTCGAGGTCCTGGTGAAGCTGCCCAAGATGATCACTATTAAGGACAATGAGCTTCCAGTGTCTGTCTGTGGTCTGTGAGTTACAGAGCTCCAGTAAATCTCTCTTGCTTGTCCTACACTCCTCCTTTCTGCCAAGGACCAAAAGAAGGGCTGCTGAAGGCTTTTTATACCCAAGCATCCAGCTCAAGCTTATTTCACTCTGACAATCCTGAGCCTGCTACTGTGTCTGAGCAGTCAAAGTGAAGGGTCTTCTCTGTGTTCCTTAAAAGATTATGTCAAATTGGTCTGCAGCTCTCACTTCCCAGTTCATTGTATATTTTCTCTTTCTGTCTTTGCATTTCTTCAGTTAGAGCTTCTCTGCCAATCCTGAACCCTCAAATACTCAGATATCAGATCAGACATCATTTACACTGCAAACCCAGTGTTCTCATTTTTAACTCATAAATTGCTCCTTCTGAGCTCCTGGTTGCCTTTCCATTTCTTCACTGAATCCCCAGCAGTTTATAATGCAATAATATAAATTGTAAAATTTACATAAATTTTACATAAAATACAGCCAGTCCTGTCTGAAATAATTTTCTAAAGTCAATCTTTTTCTGCAGAGACCTCTCCCCTAGAACTGGATGGATGTTTCTTCCATGGGTAATGGAAGAAACTTACTATGGAAATGAAGGAAATATAATCACTAGAATCATTAAAATATCAGATTAGTCAGCCTTTAAGAAGTATTAGGAAATCATCCACAGAGGTCTCTAAATAGATGCATTTGAGTGTGACTGTGACTGATTGTCTCTTCATTGATACATTAACACATTATGATTATAGGTACACCTATGGGAAACCTGTTCCTGGTTTGGTGAATGTCCAAGTGTGCCGTAAATTTTCCCATTCTGCTTCAAGTTGTTACGGAAAAGAGGCAGAATCTGTGTGTGAAGAATTCACTAGGCAGGTGAGTCCCAAGATTAAAATGTAGTGGTTTTTCTTATAGTTAATGGGCAATGTTGTCTTAAGAGAGGCCAAATCTGTGACTGTTGGGAGAGAGTAGGACATCAGAGACAGCACTCTGTCCAGGGAAAAGCAGGGACTCTCAGAGGAAGGCAGGCTTAAGAGCAGGGTCATTAAACTGGAAACAGAACTGATGATGAAAACCCCACAACTGGAATACTGACCCCATTGAGACTGGTGACAAATCTCCAGTTATCAGCCATGAGGTCCCTGCTATTGTTCCAAAAACCAAGAAAAGAATCTGTGAAAGAGTTTTGTGAATGTGAGAGGGAGTGTCAGGGAGCGAGAAGCAAAGGTGAGGACAAAACAAGAAGGCAGTATAGAGAGCAAGGAACAAAGAAGATGAGGTAGTACTGTACATGGGTCAAATACAGGAGAAAGGGCAAAGAGGAAAGGAGTGAAGACAATGGAAGAAACAGGAAGAAAAACAGAACTAAGGCAGGAGGAATTTAACAGGGAAAACAATATATGCCTTGGAGAACTGTGTGTCAGGTACTTCACAGAACAGAGAAAACATGCAGATGTAACACTAGGAAACAGGCTGAACACAAGTTCTGAACATAAGTCTGAGATTTCATGGACCAAATTTATGCATGTTGGGTTTGGGGTCTCTATTCCAGTCCCTCATGGCACCAGCTTTGTTCACAGAATTTCGATTTTTCTCTCCAATGCCTTGCTTAGGCAGATGCTCGTGGGTGTGTTTCTGGTCTAGTGAGGACCAAGGTATTTCAACTCCAACGTAGAGGATATGAGATGAGCATTGAGGTACAAGGAAAGATCACAGAAGATGGCACAGGTATGTGTCACATGGATATGGCAAAGTGGTGGCAGGCCCTAACAGGAGGGCCTGGCAAAGACAAGAAAGATAGACCAACATGACTAGAAATTCACTAATAATCCCTCTTTACTGTGCTCTGTCTCAGGAATAGAAATGACTGGAACAGGCTCCTGTGGTATCACACCCATCATGAGCAAAGTCAGCTTTGATCTGCTGGACTCTCAGTACAGACCAGGGATTCCACTCTTCGGGAGGGTAAGGAACTTCTGAGACCATGGACAATGAATGGCATCACAAACACACAAACAAGTGTGTAATCCCATTAGATGGAGGAGCAATGTGTGCAGGTTACATGGCCCACCTTCCTTTGCCTTTGTACAGGCAGATGAATTACTGATAGTTGGGGCACTCTGAGAGGCACATGACCCTGACAGTCCTGGCAGTCAGCCCAGGATAGAAGAGAAGGCCCCCTTGTTCTGACAGGGAGCAACAAGCATGGACTATTCCACAAGGGAATGTTATCCAGATGCAAAGGCTGACCACAGTACAGGTAGGTGTAGTGACCTCATCAACAAGAGCACAGTCCCAACTACTCAACCAAACTGAGCAGAGCAGGAGCGGTGACAATAACAGGTTCCACCAACAGTCTAGTGACCACCTGACAATGTGAGATGATAAGAAAGGGCTGAGCCCAAACAAGAAAGTCCACTTAACCAGGCGGGAACAGCAGGAGAAAGAGCTAAGTGCAGGTCTACCAGGACAAGGCACAAGCCAGAACATAGAGTTCCTGAACCAAGAGGCAGATGATAAGTGGTGGAGGTTCCAGATGAGGCTGGCCAGGGGAATTAAAACTACTGAGGAACTTAGGGCCCCAATAGATTATTTCCATGGGCCAATCATCTTGTTTTACTGAGAATTTTCTCAGTTGTTCCCTCAGACAACTCAGGACTTGCTTCACACATTTCCACATTCTTTTCTTTTGTTCTTCTCTGTCAAGAAATATTCTGCCTGGAAGGAAGGGAAAGAGAGAAGAGACTTTATTACTTGCGTATTGTTTTCTGTTGCTAGTCTAAAACCTGAAGTTTGTTATTGCTTTGTTAGGTGAAGCTGGTCGATGGCACTGATGCTCCAATTGCCAATGAAACCATCACGATTGCTGTGGATGGAGACAGATACAAAGGGAATTACACTACAGATGAGCAGGGACAATCCTGGTTTTCCATAGATACTACCACCTTCACACAAGCCTCCTTGGAAATCCGAGTGAGTGGCAGAGACAGGGGTAAGCCTCTGTCTTTCTGATCAACAGGGGAAATATCTATTCATGGGTTATCAGTCTCTCTGCCAGCGGGAAAATAAGGCAAGTTTCTTAGCAGGTCACCTCTCTTCTCTGTGTCTTCTGTGCATATTCGCTGCCATCTTCTAAGAATGGGAAGTACAGAACCTATCCGAAGTTTTTCTGTGGACTTTCATGTGACTTGTTACCTGGTTTTATTTAGCTATGAACTTTTTATTCCTCTTTCTCAGGCAGATCATAAACCTGAACTGAACTGTTACGACAGCAACTGGATCACACCATCATATGAGCATGCCATGCGTAGGATAAGTCGGTTTTACTCCCCCAGTAAGAGCTTCCTCAAAATTGAGCCAAAGCCTGAGACATTAAGTTGTGGCTCCCTCGCAGAGATCCAGGTGCACTATATCTTCACACAGGATGCCATAGGGGAGCAGAAGAAAATTGTCATTTACTACCTGGTAAGAAGTATTTGTCATTAATTTGAACTATGGCTGCAGAAAGTACTGTGTCCTCTATAGCTATGTTCCATGATGAGGAACTACTGCACCGCTATATAGCCATTAATGGTAGAGAGGGTTTGAAATGCAAAGTGTGACCTGCTGCAGTGCAATCTAAACACATTTCCATAATCTTTCTCATTTCTCTGTCTTCTGTGAGCAGACATGGGTAGGATGTACACGTTTTACTAAGAACAGAAGAGAGACAAAATATTGATGAATATTGTCTTGGGCATAGCCACCCAAGACTCTCATTTCATAATAATCCAGTTCCAGTTTCCCCCATTCCAAATTCTAGTTCACATATGGTCACTGTTCAGAAAACAGTGCCCTATAACAAGATAAAAGATGAGAAGGATAAGTATCTTCTACTCCATTTTGTCCATTGGTAGTCATCTGACTGTTGAAACTAAAGCAACACCTCTAACTACACTACCAGGAAAGCCCAATAAACTTAGAGCTTAGGCTGAATATCAAGCAGTCATGGAAAGTTTGGGATACCACAGTAATCAGAATAGACTATAGCATGCTGGCATTGAGAACTATGAATTTGTTCAATTTGGAGGTCAGAGAAGAGAGACTAATTGAACTGTAACCATATGTCAGTTTTACTTGGGAGAATGGGAAGAATCAGGTGAATATTCAAATAGGATTTCTTTCTCCCTTTGTTTTTCTGGTTCTCCCGTTTAATGACACTAGCAGAATGATAAGAGTAGCTTTGGAGAACCAGAAGAAATCAGTGGAACAGACAATTCTGTTCTGATGGATTGTATAGAACATAGAGGAACTTGGGCTGAGATTCAAAAAAGAGAATAGAAACCTGTGCTAGAGATGTCTATTTTCAAGACTGCTAATAGTTAATTGAAGGACAGGATACCTGTTTATCCTGGTAGCCTGGGAAAGATGGTCTTAAGTATGCTCATACAGCAGGTAAACAAACAGTGAGAGACCTTCAATTTTTATAGGAGTGAATCCCACACCTTGAAATTCAAATACGGTTCTATGGAATATATATTCCCCATGGAAAGTAATTGTATAAAAGGCATTTTTCAGCTGTGAAAAAGGAATCTTCTTCTAGAAATGAAGAAATTACAGGTAGCATTCAGGCTGTTGCTTACTGCCTGAATTCAGGTACCTTATTCAAGCTCTTATTATTTGTGGCCTGTGCTCTTCTGTCCCAACTCTGTGGAGTTATGAAACTAATCCTGATTAAATTTTTCTTCAGACTGTTTCACAGTGCTACTGAGAGTGAAATTAGGAGAATTTTTGACCCTCAGTCTGTTCCAAATTGTTAGAAATATGTATAGGATCCCCAAACTTATGTGCAGTCAGAGGCAAAATGCATTCAAACCTGATCTAAATATGTAATATGTACAAAAGCAAGAGAGGTCTGATCAGTGAGAAAATACTGGTTCTCCTAGGAGTGCATATTTGTCCCCCAAGACCTAGTGAATTCTAGTCTGGCACTTGCTTAATGCCTTCTTGATGTTGCTCACTGTTGGCAATGCCATTTATACTCACAATCTACAGATAACGCAGTGAATGTTCCTTCTCCTTACTTTCAACACCAGTAGCAACAATTACAGGAAGGTTTCTCTGTCACACAGGTGATGGCCAAGGGAGGAATTATATTAGCAGACACCCATGATCTGACTGTGAATCCTGGAGGCGGTGAGCAGTACTATGCATTTTTAGTATTTCTGATGATAATTTGGGTGCAGGAGGGCATAGATAAATTATTTCATTTCAAACTTTTATTTTAATATTCAATTAAAACATTAAATTCAGTGTTTTAATTTTCAAAATTAGATCTTTTGATGAAGTGGCTTGGATTAGTTTTGTTTTCTCTGAGTTCTGTCAGGTGCTATTCTTTTAATGATAAAATATTAGAAAATTCAACAAAAAATAAGCATAATGTTTTGGCCATTTCCTAAAATCAGCACTTTCTGATGACCACTCTACCCTATTCTGACTGCTGATTCTTACCAGTGTTGTGGGACTCACATGTACAATGAACAGAAAGAAGTGTGTATCTTTTTCTTTCTCTCTCTTTCCTTCATTGTTTTGGTCTTGTTCCTGCCCTGCAAGCATGCAAACCCACACATACCGATATTCTAACCAATACATTTAATTTTATTTGTATAAATGTCTGAGGATTACACATTTCAGTAACTGAGACTAGCTGTAATGCAACTTTAAATGTCTTTGGACAATAAGACCAGGAGACATTTTGTAAGTCTATGAGAAGGAGTTGCATTGTAGTGGGTATAAACAGTGTATGGAAGTAAAAGATCTTGGGTGCTGTATGTTTGTACAAAGTTCTGCATCCTCACTAGTAGCAGTTACTAAACTAACACCCTGGCTAATATTACAAGATGTTCTGTTGCCTTGTCCAGATTGTGACATAAAGTTCAGGCCCAGATATAAAGAGTTTTACAGCACAGAAGGTCATTTTCTGTTGTGCTTGGAGCAAGAATTTAGTGTTCAGCTAAATGCTTGCTTAGCAGTAACTTTGCCAGTTATTCTTTCAGCCACTGTACAACCTTGACTGCTGCCTCCTTTCACAACAGTCTGTTACCTTTTTTTCCTTCATCTGTTTTTGGTAGATCTTGGAGCTTGAGGGAGAAAATGGTTGGGAACATCAAGAAATTGTGCCAGATATTAACTGGGGAGAATCTAGAAGCTCTCCAAACTCACTTCATTTGGCTATTCATGATCACTCTTTGAATGCAGGTATCTTCAGCAGCAGGCATAGACTTCAATCATGTATCTGTATTCCTGCCCCTGCTGACTGAAAATATTCAGCATAAGTGAACTTGACTTTTTTATCTAGGAAAGGCAAATGCATATACTGGGACTTCTTCTGTGTTAATTAGCCTTTTTTTCCTCTCTGTTAGCTTATGGGACATTTCAGCTGACCCTCTCTGTTGAGGCAGCAATTGCTCCCCTGGCACGGATGCTTGTTTATACCACTTTACCCAGTGGGGAAGTCATCGCCAGTTCAGCAGATTTCCAGGTTGAAAGTTGTCTCCCCAATAAAGTGAGTATATGTCACAGTTTATGCAACCCATGTTTGTCTTGTGACCAGTAGTTTAGTTATGAGTTCCAGAATGGAGGCAGAATTCACAGTGGGTTCATTAAGTGATCTGAGCAGATATTGACTGAGGATTGGTGACCAGAATAAGTTACAAAGCTATAACTATAAAAAGTGCGTCAAGACAGAAAAAAAAAGCAAATCACTCATCATTATTAATTACATTGGTCAAAGATGAATATATATTACAAGAATTGTAAGACTTTAGCAAAGCTTAGTTCACAAGGCTAGAAGCATCAGTATATTAGAATGTAACAGTGTCTGGAAAAGTGGCTGCTTGAACTTCTTTTTGGATTTGCAGGTGCGATTGAATTTTGTACCCAAGGAAGGTCTTCCTGCCTCCAACACACACTTGAAACTCCATACCACACCAAGGTCCCTGTGTGCCCTCCGTGCTGTGGACAAGAGTGTTCTCCTTATGAAGCCTGAAAATGAGCTCTCTCCCAGCTCTGTAAGTCTTGACTACTTCTGGTAATGAGCAAGTAAAAGAACCAACCAAATACCTATTAACACAACTATAGACATGGGGCTGTGTATTTTTATAGGTGCACTCACTGCACTTGTTTTTCCAAAGCTGGCATTTACCAACGGGTTGTTATATAGTATCTCCCCCTATAAGTGCTGACCTGCCACATTTTTCCCTGTTTTTTTTTGCATTTACCTAGGTGTATGATCTTCTTCCACTGAAGGAAATCCGAGGTTATAACTTCAAGGGCTACTACCTGGAAGAAGACAATGTAAACCCTTGTGTGTCACTTGACAATATGTTACTAAATGGGTTTGTCTACATACCCATTTCTCCTGACGGTGAAGGTGATGCCTATGACATTCTCAAAGTGAGCACCAGCCTTACATTTTTCTTTTTGGTTCTTTTTTGGAATTCGATCTACTCCAGCCTACTCTCCTCTTCTCATCTGTCTTGAAGGGCTTTTTAATGAAAACAAAACAAAACAAAAAAGCTCATTTGCTGTAGACTTGCTAACTTTTGTATGCAAGAAAATAACCAAGCCCAGGCCCTTCATACTTAGCCCATCACTGGTACCTGAGTGTTTCTCTGAACCATTAAAACTTTGAAAGGTCTCCTCATTGGTAATAGAGATACATGCAAATGGGCCTGAGTAAGGAAACAGTCCTGAGAAATTATTTCTAGTGCCATAATATTAGAAACTCCTCCTCCTTCTTTTATGCTTTCTCTCTCTAGTTTAAATAGGTGTCAGTTACTTTTATAACTGATAATACAGTGTCAGTTACTTTGATAACCCAAAAATCCACCTATACCCATCTAAAGTGTCCTACACAAGACTTTTTGGGTCCCCTCAATCCCATGTGTTTCACACGTCATTTTCACACAGACAGCAGTGCCCAAGGTAGACCTATGGCCTTAGTATTCCATCTGATTATACCAGAATTTAACCTTAGTATGAGTGTAACATGATAGAGCCTCAACATCTGGGTTAAACCTGTTTATCTAGAATTTATATACAAGCCTTTGTTATTCTGATCACTACCAGACTTAAGTATGTCTATTCTTGACATACTAAATAAAGTTTATATTCAAATCGGGGGTTTTTCATATTTTTTTTTCTTCTTTCTCTTTGTTTATTAGGAATTGGGCTTAAAAGTCTTCACTAGCAGCAAGATCCATAAGCCTGAAGTCTGCCAGCATTACCCAGGACACATGATGGAAAGGAGTTACAGTGGGTCTAGTACCTTCTTGATTTCACCCCACACACAACTTCCTAAAATTCACTACCCTGCTTTTTTCCTTCCCTTTACATCTTTGAATATTAATTACACCAGTCAGATCTGATTCTGTTCAGATATGCTGACCTAATTCAGGATCAACCTCTTCTGGACTCAGTCCTGAAATATGAAGCTGATCCACCTCTGCCTGCACCTTCCCAGCTAGACAGATGTGTCTGGCTAGAACTGTGTGTGCTTCATGACTCCCATGCCAGCCCCCACAAGAGGGATCTTGTAGGCACTAAAAGAGTCTTTCAGCACAAAGTAATGGCTTTTTTTTTTCCATCAGACTTGAGTTCAGCTATGGAAGCCTAAAAAAGGAGTATCTACTTCTAGGCAGCCACATTCTAGCAATAGCTAGAGGAACAACTAGGACAGCAGTGGGCCAAGTCAAGTGGTCGATATTTTACCACTGCGGACTGAGAAATTTGATTCTGTTCCCAGCTCTCCCACTCACATGACTAGAAGGGGCTGCGTATGTCACATCAGTTCTCTGCAGATTCAGTGACTATGAAGATATAACAATGACATTACTTTTGTTTGTTTATTTGTTTGTTTTCCCAAATAGTTCTCAGACTAGAAAGACTATGTAAGACTCTTGTCTATGTCACTTCCAGTTGCTGACTTTTCCAGTGCTGTATCACAGCTCTGATTAAAAAAGGATAGCTTTTGGTCCAGTGATAGCTTCTAGCCTATTTTTATAAATTTGTAACAGATCAGATCTTTGGTTTCGAGATGAAGGATTTGTCATCAGAGTATGGCCCAAGACTGCTTTGAGAAGATGTAAAATCTTCTAAGGGTAATGGAAAAGCCTTTCAATAAGGCACAAAAGTATACAGCACTGTGAGAAAGCATCCTCCTGTTTGGTTGCTAATGGCTAGAGATGTGAAGACCCATATTAATCTAAAAAAAATTCTAGATGGAGGGCTAAATGTGGCTTGTGATTCTGGTCATGTATAAACTCAATCAATTCTTCAACCAGATTATTAAACTATCTGGAACAGTAATATCCGGAGACAGTAAGTTTCATGTATGATTCTGTGTTGCAACAGAAATATACCCTCAAAAACATCATCATACATGGTTCTTTTGGTACTGCTTTGTTTGCTGGTAGTGAGGGAAGAATGCTCCGCTCCATCTAATCTCTGTAAGAAGAGCAGCAACATTAGGAAAAATTAAATACTGAGATGGCAACAGAGAAATGCATTTGTTTACAGTGGCCAAGATTTTAAAGCTATGCTTTCAATTTTAAAGTTTTATCTGAGGCTAACCACTACCTGGAAGGAAAGTATTTTCCTGATTTAGAATGGAATTTGATATATCTTTTCCTTGTTTCCTGTCATTAAAAAATTTCCTAGTCACTGCAATGAATCTGCTTGAAGATTTGGAGTATGAGATGGCAGAAGGTATGGTTGGTGATAATACTGTGGAGACTGTCCGGAAGTACTTCCCTGAGACATGGATCTGGGACATAGTTTCAGT